>JABXJD010000020.1:5427500-5580367 GCA_013375575.1 Percina caprodes | reverse complement strand
GTGTAGTTTTGTTCATACAGTCATCTGCCTTATTGTTTGTATAGAAAAAAGGTGCCTGACACCAAACTCCATTGACAAATTTGGCATTTTAGTGTCACAACTATTGCAACACCAATGCAATATTGAGATTAAGTAATTAAGCTCAGTAGTCAACAGTCTAACTCCAATCCTAAACCCCAACCCTGGACTAATGGACTCGTAATTATTGAAGAAATATTAACAGAAAAAGAGGAGCGGAGACTACAAGATGAAAATAGTACTCAGTTACTCAAATAAAGCTACAAATAAATCCATTAACAAGAAAGCCAGAATGCTAGAGAAATATCTGATGAAGCCAGAAACTGCATATATCAGGGTTTGATTCCTCTTGACTGTATATATTAGCATAGGAGCACTACATTAAAGAGAATATAGAGTGAAATCATCCAGCCTGACGCCACGTAGCTGCTAAACTGCAGCTCTACGTTAATGTGAGCTCCATGTATTGATTAATCAGCAGCTTCATATCCACATAAATTACACACAAACGTTCATGGATGGCATGCAAATCCTGCACCACGGTTACAGGAGTGAGAGGATCCTGCAGCACACAGGCAGGTATAGGTTAATCTATCAGCCACCATGCCAACATGAGGGGGGGAAAACAACCCCTCTGTGAATAAAGCGCTCCCTGGGGACAGTTTGTCCCCGACACCTGAAGGAATCCGTATCAACTGGTTTCCTTTAAGCCCCTCCTGCAGTGAATCCTATCAACCTGACTGGAGGCTTGACAGCTACTGTAGCCCTCCACGTTTGGTGGTAGGGATGTAACGATGCATCGTGAGCAGGATGGATGGAGAGGAAAATGTATATAAATATGTAAAGATTACAACCAGTTGAGATAAGAAAAGAAAGTAATTACATATGTAACATATTACTTGAGTTAAACAGCGCATTTGGAGAAGATAACAGCCAAAAAAAGACTAAGAATATGAAGTTCTGTTATTATCCTGTTAAGCACATGCAGGACCAATAACTAAAACATCAATAATTAAGCCAATGGAGTACATACTTAAGGTTAGAAAAACCTCTATTTGCAAGGGTTCCAGTTTTAGGTTAATATGTTATATGAGTGACGTTTGGAGAAGATGACAAAAGCAAAAAATACTTCTTAATAGTATGAAGTTGTTATCAATACATGCTTGGATAGACTCAAGCCAACCTGTAACCCTAAGTATGAACGCATATAAACACTATAACATCAATTATTAAACCACCGGAGCACACACACTGTGCAAAACCGCCTGTCATGGTGACAAAAACCATTTTAACTTCTAAAGCTCTAATTTTAGGTTAATTTCTAATATATTTTAGGGTCTAGTTTCATATGCTAACACCTGTCTAACATGCACCAAGCAGCTGTTATGCAACAGCTGAGAGTGAAGTGTCTTGTTCAATAGCATCACTAAAGTTATTTTTAAAAATATGTTGAGCAAGATGAAGTGTTTTTATTTTTATTTTTAATTTCTCCCAGCCACAGGCATCTTTAACTTCTTTAATTAACTGTCCTCACCTTGAAGTTGCTGGAGTTGACCCAGGAGCTGGCCACTGTGTCCACCATCCTGTCCAGCAGGGTCTGGTCCCGCTCCATGTCGGGGGTCTTCTCCTCGTCCAGGATGAGCTCCATGATATCCTGGCCCACCTGGAGCCTCTTCCCCAGGTCCTTCTGCATCACCTGCTCCAGCAAATACTCCATGCTCACCTCCTCCTCCATGGCTGCTGCCTGGGACAGAAAATGCAATGCAGCGAGCTTTTCTCCTCACGTTTTGTTCACCAAAGTCGTTACAGTCTCCAGGACCTGCTGTAGGATACTTGGTCCCGTTTATACAACAGTAATTCTCTTTAAGAGCATGCTAACGTTGGTGAATGAGCACCATAACATCCTGCAGTGGAGGGCTGCTTTTGATATTGCACTTCATTCTCCTGTAACGAAAGACAGCAAGAAAATGGAGACAATTAGACGAAGTTTACAGTTGAGAAATTATTCCCCAGTTACATTAAGACAATTATGTTTTTGTATTACAAGTTTTCTGAAATGGTGTGTTTAAATGTGCAAATGACGCATTATCTAATGCTAACCTTTGTTGAATTTAGAGGAAATAACGTTTTATGCACACATAGACAAAGTGCAGAAATAACGTGTTTTTAACACGTTTTCTTTCCTCTAGCCTGAAATAATACATGTTAATGAAGGATGCTTTTTCTTGCAGTGTCTCTTTTTGGCATATATTTGACATAAATATATATTTAAAACGTGAAGCTCAGAGTTAAAGATAGTAATGCTACTGTAGGTTTAGCTAAGTGACTTACTATGCAGATGGACGTTACATGTCAACACAGTTTATGTAGCAGTTAGCTTCTCCTGCTAGCACACTAGCCTGCTACTAGCAAGCTTTCATCCACAATACAGCCAAGCTAGTGTTAGCTAAGCTGGCTAAGTTAAGTTAGCAGCAGCTACGGAGGACCACCGTTAGCTACACGGTTACTCACCTGTTTCTTGTTTGTTAATTAATAAGTTATTGATTCAGGGACCGGTTAGAGACTCACTCACCGGATGGACTGAATTGTTCCCCGAAAAAAAGTCCGACGCTGCCTGCGGCCACAAACTCCCGTTACTTCACATTACAGCCTAGCAACAACTCTCTTTCTTGGGTTACTTCATACAACTTAATCCTGCAGCCATTTCGATGTAAAAACCCCCTCAGCTGGCAGTTCACAAGTCATTCGCTGTAATTAAAAGACGACAAAAGCATTACTTGTCATAGTAAATCATAGCATGTCCCATAGCAGACGCCGTAGAGCCTGTGGTGAAGGGACCCGCAGAACGACGACACCTGCCGGCAGCGCCGCGCAACAACACCCGCTGCAGCAGGAGTGGGTGCGGATGACAGGACAATGGGTCCCAGACTGGATATAGACTGGAATAAACATGCCTCAACACCTCTTCTACACATTTTTTTGTTTCTTTGTGGTCATTTTAATATATTTTGTTTTATTTTACAGACTCAGTGGCCAGATAAAAAGTATACATGACAATTCCGGTCGCTGCTCCTGTGGCAGACCACGCTACTGAACACGCTATCCTCCCCCGTTTATTTCTTAGATTTATTTTTATATATATATATCGATGATGGACGTCAACAAGTGCTGGTTGTTGCTGTTTTTTACGTACCTCTTACAGTCTCAGGAAGACCGTGGGTGTTATGTCGCAAGAGTTTGTTATTCGTTTTCCGAATTGAGAGGGATTGGAGCTGATTTGGATCAATGGCGGAGGGGGTCACTGGCTACCTTGGTGGATTTCCAAGACTTCCCAAAAGAGATAACAAGACGCAAGAGAGGTAAAGCTGGCGGAGTTTTAAAGAGGCTCAAATCACGGAGATGTCGGCCCTACATTCCGTCTATGATCATGGGAAATGTGCAATCAATTGGGAACAAAATAGATGAACTGAGAGCTAACGCTCTGTTCCTCCACGAATATAGATCAATAAGTTTGATGGTTTTTACCGAAACTTGGCTCAACAAAAATCACACTGATGATCTAGTTGCGGTGGATGGATTTAAAGCTTTTCGTGGGGACAGAACAGAGGATTCGGGGAAGAAAGGAGGCGGTGGACTTATGGTGTATGTGAATGAGGAATATTGTCACCCAAATAACATGTCCATTAAGGCGCATACCTGTACCCCAAACTCTGAGATACTGACTGTCAGGGTTCGCCCATATTATATCCCTCGCGAATTTTCACATGTGGTTGTGATGGCAGTTTATGTGCCACATAGAAATGTGTCTAAGGAGGCAGCCGAGGAGATACAAGCGGCTGTGCACAGGATTGAGGCTGCGTCACCTGACGCGTTTGTTGTGATAACTGGAGATTTTAACCATTGCCGTTTTAAGTCAAGTGGGTCACACTTTTACCAACACGTTAAATGCAATACAAGGGGGGAAGCGGTCCTCGACCACTGCTACACTAAGGTCAAGGATGCGTATATGTCCAGAAGTCTGCCAAGTCTGGGCAAGGCGGACCATAACCTGATCCTGCTCTGTCCCAAATATCTCCCACTTGTAAAGAGGAACAAAAAGGAAACTGTCACGGTGAAAAAGATGTCAAAAGACGCGATTGAGAGACTGAAAGATGCGTTCGAAAATACGGACTGGGCGGTCTTTGAAAATAGTGCCAAGGACATAAATGAATTTACTGAGTCCGTATGTGGGTATATTAATTTTTGTAATGATGTGGTTATAGAGGAAAAGAGGGTTAAGATATATGCAAATTGTAAACCCTGGATGAATGCTGAGATTAAAAGGTTAATTAATGACAAAAGGAAATCCTTTGCTAGGGGTGACAAGGATACACTGAAAAAGATCCACAAAGATCTTAAAAGGGAAATAAATAAAGAGAAATATCGGTATAAATGCGAAATAGAAAATTATTTTAAAGTAAATGATATGAAGAAAGTGTGGGAAGGAATGCGGTTAATGAGTGGTTATGCAGGGAAAGGGAAGGTAAATAGTTTTCAGTTAAATGGCACAAGAGAATATGCTAATAACTTAAATCATTTTTATAATAGATTTGATAAAATAGACTTTTCTAATGAAAGACAAAGACTTAGGGAAATGATTGAGAGCACAGAGGATGATGACTGTACCCTACAAACAACCAATCAGGAGGTATATGGTATGTTTATGAGGCTGAAAACTACCAAAGCAGCGGGTCCAGATGGACTGTCTCCAAAAGTATTAAAAGGCTGCGCTTTTCAGCTGGCAAACATTTTTTCAAGTATTTTTAATTACTGTTTCTCTCATAAAGTGTTACCTGATGTATGGAAACAATCTTGCATTATACCAGTACCCAAAAACAAAGCCTTTGAGTGTATGAATGATCTAAGACCAGTAGCTTTAACCTCCATAGCTATGAAGGTATGTGAGAAAATCATGTTAAATAGTCTGAAGCCTCATGTGGATCAGTATCTTGACCCCTGCCAGTTTGCTTATCAGGAAGGGAGAGGGGCAGAGGATGCTATCGTCTGTAAATTGGACAGTGTCTATGCTCACCTGGATGCAGGGGACGGTGTGTGAGAATTTTATACTATGATTTTAGCTCAGCGTTCAATACGATACAACCACACATCCTCGTAAATAAGCTTTTAATGATGAAGGTTCCAGGTGTTTTTATCTTGTTCATTTTAAATTTTTTAGAAAACAGGTCTCAATTTGTTAAGTTAAACACCAAAGTTAAGTCAGATAATATTATGTCAAACACAGGGTCACCTCAGGGAACTGTTTTATCACCTTTTCTTTTTACCATTTACACGGCAGACTACCGCCCACAGCAAGCTAGCTGTCAGGTTGTTAAATTTGCTGATGACACGGCGCTCATTGGGTTGATCAAAAATGATGATTATAGTTACTATCAAAATGAGATAAAAGCCTTTGTTGATTACTGTGATACGCACTTCCTGGAACTCAACGTTAAGAAAACTAAAGAATTAGTTATAGATTACAGGAGAAATAAGATCACAGCTGAGGCAGTGGAAATCAAAGGTGTAGAAATAGAAAGAGTGAACACATATAAGTATTTGGGCGTTGTTTTTAACGACAGGCTAACATGGGCTGATCATGTTGACTCACTGATGAAAAAATTAAGTCCACGGGTCTACTGTATGAGGAAGCTGCAGTTATTTAAGGTAAACACGGATGTGGTGAGAATGTTTTTTATGTCAGTCATATGTAGTGTTTTGAGTTACTGTGTGGTGGGGTGGGGGAAATGCTGGGGTAACTGAGAAGGCCAGAATTGATAGAGTGATTAAAAGGGCTGGGAAAATGGTGGGGGAGTTAAATACAGTGGATCAGGTATATGACAATCATCTGGTAAAAATGGCAGAGAAAATAACGAGAGACCCGGGTCACCCTCTTCATGGTAGTCTGACTGGTAGGGTTATAGAGCGTAGTGGTAGGCTAAGACCTCCTGTGACACAAACTAAGCGGTATGCTCTCTCTTTTGTACCTCAGGCTATTAGACAGCACAACAAGCACTTTAAACGTACATTTTTATAAGTTTTTATTTATTTTTTAAATTGTATTTATGTATAATATTGTAGTGTATTTGTGGTAATGTATTTGTTCTCTAGTTTTTGTAGGGGGGGATGGTGAGTGTGAGCACTGTAATTTCCATTTTTATGGATGAAATAAACTTGACTTGACTTGACTTGACTTGACTTGACACATTACAAGAGGGGTACAAACCAAACTCCGAGAAATATCACAACAGAGACACACAAAAACAAACAAATAGCTATGCCCAATAAAACAGGTACAGATGCGCGTTCCAGTGTTTCCAGAGTTTTGACTTATTATTATTATTATTATTATTATTATTATTACTGCTATTTTTGTTATCTTTATACTGTCATTTTTCTTTTCTTGCTAAAACGGATGCTGGAAATATCAATTTCCTTGCGGGAGTCATACCCAAAATAATTAATAAAGAGAAGTCTAACTCTAGTCTAAGTCTATCTGATATCACTAAATGCAGGATTGGTTATAGCATTTAATATTGTCATTTTGTGGTCATTTTGTGTCACTTTGTGGCCAAATGCATCTCTTGTGGGTTTGTGTTTCTTTGTGGTCATTTTGTGTCACTCACCGGATCAACTGAATTCTTCCCAGAAAAAAGTCAGATTCTGTGCAATAACCCAGCAACACTGTCTCTAACCAGCACCTGTTTACTGGTTCCACTTGCTATTTAATATTTATTCATCATTCTCTACTTCAGAGCAGTTCATATTACAATAATATAACAGAATACTATTTATTCCAGCACCCTTTGACCTATGCTCCACAATTAAAATAACTATCATAACTTACTCCTGCATACTTTGCACTCTTCATTGCACTATTGCCTCAACCTGTCTATATTGTTTGTGTTTAGAGTGTGTATGTATTAGTGTGTATATATTGTTTGTTTTGTATGTGTAAGCACATTGTGAGCAATACGATCCAAAGCAAAATTCCTCACGTGTCCTCATACCTGGCAAATAAAGCTGGTTCTGATTCTTTGTGGTCAAATGCGTCTCTTGTGGGTTTGTGTCTCTTTGTGGTTATTTTGTGTCTCTGTAATTGTTTCTGTGTCTCTGTATAGTATTTTTTTATCTCTTTGTGGTTGTTTTGCCCCTTTTCATGTCATTGTGAGTCTCTCTGTGTCTTTGCAGACGTTTTGTGTCTTGCTGTAGTCTTTATGTGCCTCTTTGCAGTCGATTTATGTTCTTTCTGGTTGTTTTGCCCCTTTTCATAGTAATTTTGAGTGTCTTTGTCTCCCTTTGCAGCAGTTTTGTGTATCCTTGTGGTCATTCTGCATCTCTTCCGGGTGTGTTTGTGTCTCTTTGAGTGACATTTTGCAGGTGAAGGCCTGGGGGCCTTCCTGACACTCTGGGCCCATGCCCAGTAGGCCAGTTAAGTAATCCCCACTTGAGTGGGCGGGCTCTCTGTCAGCTGCAGGTGACCCTTCACAGACTCAAGGTATTCGTGTCAGAGTCAAGGGGCCCCTTTTTCATTTCTGGAGCAGGTCACGTCCTTCCTGGTTCTGGGATGACGACGAAAATCATTCACTTCATGGTTAACGGGAGGCTGGAGCACGCCGAGTTTGGAGCCGACTGCTCTGCTGCAGATGTCAAAGGTAAGAGAGATAGTTTTCTGCAGCTGCTGATTTTAGAGGCATAATCATACTGTAAATCACTGTGACAGCTTTATTTATACATGCACTTTAATCACATGTAAAAGTGTTAAACAAAAAGACCTATATGAGTGGGGCATGTATAAGAGAGGTTTCTAATAATCTGAATGTTCCTGTGGCTTCTGTGTAAGGACCTGACCTCCATGTGGCTTTGACAGGTCCTCTTTGTCCTCTCTTGTCCTCTAGAGACAGAGATTAATGAACCAACTGGGCCCTTGACTGTTAAAGACAGCAATAATACACATACAGATGAAATAAAGAGTTTTATATAAGTTATTTATATATAACATAAAAAGATGTTGTACAGTACTACAGTGTGTTTTGAACTGTGTCACTCCCCATCATTCTGTCTTTTCTTATTTCCTATCATCACTCTAATAAAGGCCAAAAATGTACTAATGAAAAATTAATAAAAACATAGATAGAAAAAAGTCTGTCTCTTATTCTACCAATCCAAAATCCTGACCTCCCCGTCTGACAGATCTGTTCCGAGCGGCTGCAGAGGTTGGGCCTCACCACATCCTGAAGATGTACACCACAAACGGCAGCGTGGTGAACATCTCCCCCCGGCTGGAAACCAACAGCGAGGACTCGTACTACCGACTGGAGGTGGTGGCGTCAAATCTCAAGAGTGAGCTCAACTGGATGCAGTTTTTTCTGGAATGAGAAATGTTTTATTCTAAAACAAATATTTGGATGTTTTTGGAGACCCAAAATCCCTAAAAGATGGTATTTTTAAAAATATTTTTGGAACAAGGCCTTAGTTACCATTGAGGTCATGTCCTCGGTATTGTTTTTCAGGAAATTAACAATATTATCTAGATTTAATAGATTTTAAATGTGGCTTTTTCTGGATATTTTCACCACTTCAGGCCTCTAAAAATCATTTAAATAAAACAATGAAACCTTAAATTTTAAATTGCCACAAGCCAAAAGGTTTCGAGAACCACGGTTATAGGATAAAAATCTGACTTTATTTTGGTTTAAAATCTTTCTGATGTTATGGTTTTGTTCTACAAAGTCAGGTCTTGTGTGTGTTTCTGGTGTCCATGTACAGGTGTGGGGATGCCAAAAGAGCTGGACACCATGGAATACAGGTGAGTGCATCCTGCGAAGGTGAATTATTGAAGCGTGTGGGTGACAAACAACTCACTGTTGTTTCCGGACTCCATCTTCAGGCTGCGTTATCTGGAGAGCAAAGTCAATGAAGATTTGGGGAAGACTCCGGCTATCATCTCAGATCTAAAGAGCCATGTGGAGTCTTTTAAGAGGAAGCTGGAGGTTCATTAATCACACAAACACAACTGAACTTTAGGAAGAAACATTTATGGCTTCACCTGGGTCTGACGTAACTTCGTGCACATTCCACCTTAATCTGAATATTAAAGGTTTATCGGTAATAAAAGTTTAATTTCCCTTTCTGTCAGAGTGTGGAGCACCTGAGCTGGATGGGTCTATTTAAGGAGGACAGCAACCATCAGCTCTCCAAGTTGTCCCTGAAACCCAAAACCTCTCAGCTAAGCATGCACGAGGAGCGCCAGCAAGTCCGCAGGAAGTTCCTTAATATGAGGTAACTCCTTGGATAAATAATTCACAGGGGCCCAACGGGTCAGGTGTCCTGACTCCCAAAGAGATGCTAAATGACCCCAAACATACACAAAGAGACACAAAATGACTAGAGATGCAAAACATCCACAAAGAGACACTTAATGACTGAAAATAGACACAAAACAACCGATCCAAAATGGCTACAAAGAGACACAAAACTACAACAAAGGACTGTAAAAACAGACTAAACATGACATGACTAAAAACAGTTGCAAAACGACTACAAGGAGACACAAAATGACCACAAAGACACATAAATTAATACATAGACAAGCAAAATGACTAAAAATAGATGCAAAACATCACAAAAGATGACTACAAGGAGATGCAATATGACCACAAAGAGACTTTGTTACTAGAGAGGTGTAAAGTAATTAAAAATGCAGTAAATGCAAAACTATCAGAGACGGAGATGATACAGAGACACACAAAATAACTAGACAGGGTGGGGGTCCTCTCATAATCCATACTTTTATGATTTTATTATGTTGTCAGAAGAGTGAAGCATGGAAGAGCGTGGTGCACTTAGACGTAGACTTCTCTTTATTAATCCTTTTGGGATGAGTCCCGCGAGGAAATTGAAAGTTCCAGCAGCAGTTTTTAGCAAGAAAGACAGTATAAAGACAACAAAATAACAATAATAATAATAACAACAATAAGAACATTTGTCAAATAAACAAAAAAAGACCATAAATTATCATTAAAGTGTCACTGGTGTCTGTCTTGTTTCATCGTAGCACACTGCAGGTGACAGAAGAAGTGAGAGAGCATCTGAAAACTCCCATTTTTGACAACTGGTGAGAACAAACACACTCTCAGACCCCCATCCCCACACAGGTGTAAGATATGTGTGTGTGTGTGTGTGTGTGTGTGTGTGTGTGTGTGTGTGTGTGTGTGTGTGTTGCTAACAGGCAGTGGGAGGAGGAGGAGATGCTGGTGCTCCTCCAGGTGATGTTCACCGACCTGGAGTTCCTGACGGCGTTCCACATCGAGCTGGACGTCCTGCAGAACTTCCTGTTTGAGGTCTACTGCCACTACAACAGCATCCCCTTCCACAACTTCAGGCACTGCTTCTGCGTCACTCAGATGGTACGCACCGGAGGACAAACGCCACACCCATGTCTTTTAGCTGGAGGACAGCAGGAGAGACAATGATGACGTGCAGGAAATATAATAATAATTAATTATTAGTACCACAAGGGGAAATTACAATTTACACTGTTATTACACACAGGCCTGAACTACACACACATGCTCAGCACCTATACGTGCACTAATGGAGAGATTTCAGGGTGGGGGGCGGAGGGGGCTGCCCAGGAAAGGCGCCCTAAGCAGTTGGGGGTTCGGTGGCTTGCTCAAGAGCACCTTGGCAGTGCCCACTGGCACCTCTCCAGCTACCAGAACCAGCGACCCTCCAGTTAACAAACTAACTCCATATGGCCTGAGCTACTGCCCCCCCCACATAATGTTTTATATGAGAGATAAGAGAATTGAACTGCTGCTGAGAGGCCCGTCATCACCACAGGGATCCCCAAAAAACATGAAAAAATTGAGTTTATCTGTGATTTACAGAAACTCGCTGATTCTTGATTTCTGAGGCAGATAATATTGAAATTCTTGAGTAAATCCAAAGATTTGAAAGAAAAAAGACAACTGTAAAAATGACTGGAACTACACACTAGAAGCACAAATAAAACAAAAATATATTAAGGTACAATTGTGCAAAGTAACCAAGTACATTTACCTGCTGAAGTTACTTTTCAGATCAAAATTCAATTTATAAAATGTGATTTAACATGAAAGTAACACAATAATAATAATAATAATGATCCTATGGTATTAAGTATTAAGTATTAATTTACTTTTAAAGATCATTTTGTGCTCAAAACCTTTTTTATTAACCTTTAAGACTTTTATTTGTAGTGTTTCTACTTTTAGTTACGTAAAGGATCTTTCACCACTGAATTTATAACAATTTATAAGGAGTTTTACACATTTTGATATAAAATATATTTAATATACAACAAAAATTGCACCTTTTTTTTGCATATTTGCCAACATCCAGGTTTTTCTATGTGTGAAAGCCAATAACGTCCCAGTACATATGATTGGAGGTTAGGTTGTGCAGCTGTTACCGGTGTGTTGTCGTGCAGATGTACGGGCTGATCTGGCTGACGGACCTCGGGAGTAAAATAGCGAGAATCGACCTGTTGATCATGTTGACCTCTGCTCTGTGCCACGACCTTGACCACCCCGGCTACAACAACGTCTACCAGGTCACCTCACTGTCAGTCTCTTCGCCATCGAGGTGTTCGTTCATTTCTAACCTGTACGTTGCTTTTTTTACATGTCACACAGATTAATGCTCAGACCGATTTAGCGCTTCGCTACAACGACATTTCCCCCCTGGAGAACCACCACTGTGCCGTCGCCTTCGGCATCATGTCCAAGGTACGGAGACCAGGATTCACAATATTGGGTTAGGGGTTAGGGGTTATGGGTTAGGGGTTTAGGGTTAGGGTTTAGAGGTTAGGGTTAGGGGTTGGGGGTTGGGGTTAGGGGTTTAGGGGTTAGGGGTTTAGGGTTAGGGGCTGGGGTTGGGGTTAGGGGCTTAGGGTTAGGGGTTGGGGTTGGGGTTAGGGGTTTAGTGTTAGGGGTTTAGGGTTTAGGGTTAGGGGTTGGGGTTAGGGGTTTAGGGGTTAGGGGTTTAGGGTTAGGGTTAGGGGCTGGGGTTGGGGTTAGGGGCTTAGGGTTAGGGGTTAGGGGTTAGGGGTTAGGGGTTTGGGGTTGGGGTTTAGGGTTAGGGGTTAGGGGTTTAGGGTTAGGGGTTGGGGTTAGTGTTAGGGGTTGGGGTTAGTGTTAGGGGTTTAGGGTTTAGGGTTAGGGGTTGGGGTTAGGGGTTTAGGTTGGGGGGTTGGGGTTTAGGGTTAGGGGCTAGGGGTTTAGGGTTAGGGTTAGTTAGGGGCTAGGGGTTAGGGTTAGGGGTTGGGGTTTAGGGGTTAGGGGGGGGCTAGGGGCTAGGGGTTTAGGGTTAGGGGTTAGGGTTCAATATTGTGCTGGAGACATTGTAAAAAAACAGGGTTAGGGTTAGACTGGTATGACTGGAAACAGACAGAGTATTCAGATTATACTACATATAATGTGTGAGGTATTGGTAATCTGAATTATGACAAATTTGGAATAAACTATTATTGATAAACTCAATTGATTTAGTTGTCTTACTCCAAAATGTATGAATATCATGAGTTATTTGTTTAATTAATGGCAGGAAAATTATTGACTTAACTTTTGTTTTTGGCCCTCTTATCAAAAGTACAACTAAAATTCTAATTTATAGGAAATTATACCTAATGTTTGAGTTAGAAAAGCAGAAATTAGGAATTATTGAGACTAAAATTAAAGGAATGGATGTTGATGATAATCACAGACTGGAATATGTCAACTTTTACTCTCAATACTATTTCAAAAACACTTCAATTTGGTTTCAAATGCTATAAAATTGAATAAGACGCCCCAAAATTAATGAAAGTAGAGATTTGTACTTGGCAAAGAGCGTTGTGTGGAATCAATCATGTTATTTTGGGGAATTAAAAAGAACATTGATATAGGAAAACGGGGCAATTTGACCTGAGGACAACATGAAAATGCTTATAAAACATTTTAGTCTGCAATCATTCAAACAATTAAATAAAAAACACAAAATTAGACATTCCTTCACTGTTAAAAAACATTAAAATGTTGTAAAAATGACTTTTTCTTTGCAGCACGAGTGCAACATCCTAAAAAACCTGACCAGCGAGCAGTACAAACACATCCGGGGAGGAATGATCAAGTAAGATTCAGCCTAATTCACTTAATCCGTGTAGATGCTGGGTCGCTTGTTCAGCTTTTGAAACACATATTATACGATATATACATATTTTTCAGATGTATTCTGGCCACCGACATGGCGAGACACAACGAAATCCTCAACAGGTTCAAAACAATACAGCCGGTGTTCAACTTCACCAACAAGGAGCACAAGGAAGTGGTGAAGATGCACCGGACGCCATTTTCTTTTAATTTCTCAGTGTTTTAGTGGCTTTAAGGCAGGGCTGTAGTCAAGACCACCTTAGTCGAGTCCAAGATAAGTCCAAGACCAGGACTAGTCGAGTCTGAGTCAAGACCGAGTCCAAAGAGGTTTGAGTCTGAGTCAAGACCGAGTCCAAAAAGGTTTGAGTCCAAGACAAGTCCAAAAAGGTTTGAGTCCAAGACAAGACCGAGTCCAAAAAGGTTTGAGTCCAAGACAAGTCCAAAAAGGTTTGAGTCCAAGACAAGACCGAGTCCAAAAAGGTTTGAGTCCAAGACAAGACAGAGTCCAAAAAGGTTTGAGTCCAAGACAAGACGGAGTCCAAAAAGGTTTGAGTCTGAGTCAAGACCGAGTCCAAAAAGGTTTGAGCCCGAGTCAAGACCCAGTCCAGGACAGAATAAAGGTCTTATGCATGACAGTATCAAGACAATAATTTTGGGTTTCACTTTCCCTCCAATATTATTATCAACATAATAAAGACACCTGGACTCGGTCCAGACCAAAAGCCATATCTGGCAAGACCAGTGGCCGAGACCGAGACAAGTCCGAGACCAAATACTAGCGAGTCCGAGACAAGTCCGAGACCATAGAAAAACGGTCTTGAGACCGGACTCGAGAACTACAGCCCTGCTTTAAGGCTGAAACTACCTAACCTGATCCTTAATCTGGTCTACAAACATCAAAATATAACTACTGCTACTCTACTCTGAGAAAATATACCTACAGTATTTTCATATATATTTGGTATATTTGATTTCATATATAATTGATACAGCACCACTCAAAACAAAGGGTGCTTTATACAGTTAAATCAAGACAAATGAGACAAGTAAAATCCGACAATTAGAAGACCAACAAGAAAATAAGCTCGTTAGGTAAGATTAATGAGGCGTGTGAAAATAAAGCGGACTCTCTGGGTTTTACCAGCTGTTGTTGTGCATGTTTCCAGCTGATGAACATCATGGTGAAGGTGAGCGACATCTCCAACGAGGCGAGGCCGATGGCCGTGGCCGAGCCCTGGCTGGACTGTCTGCTGCAGGAGTTCTTCAACCAGGTTTTCACTGTTTCTCAGCTCATCAAAACACAGGAAGTGACTGGAAACAGCTGTTTCTAACGCTGCAAGCAGAGCCCGAGAGGACGTAGGCTTCACCGTTACACTCAATGTCACGGAGTCATTTATCTTATAAATCTTATAAGAGAAGAGAGAGGAAGACACAGGAATGGAAACCTCAACTTAAACTTTGGTTTCTGTTACAGAGCCTGTTATGTTTTGTAATACTAGATGTGTGATGTGAACTCATATATGGTTTTGAATATGGAAGAAGGCCTGATATGCTTAGAAACAGTCAGTTTCTCTACTATATATGGTTACAACCTTAATAGTACAGAAACTCAGGCCTCAGGACTGTTTCTAAGCACATCAGGCCTTCTTCCATATTTAAAACCATATATGAGTTCACATCACACATCTAGTATTATAAAACATAACAGGCTCTCTAACAGTTCTTACTTCTTTTTTAAAATAATTTAAGTATGAAGTAAAAGCCACAAACCAACTTAAGTACACATGAATAAAATCTGTACACACAACTTAAATGTACATTTAACCCTTGTATGTACGGTATTTAGGTCAAATTGACCCATTTAAAATTTTTACAAGAAGAAAAATGGTCCAAGTTCCATGTTTTCTACCTGAAATCAGCACCTTACCTTATTTCCTGTGATAAACATGTATTCCTGACTCAGAACATTATTCTGGATATGACACTTATGTTGTTTCCATAGTGATTTTTAACATGAATTATAACCTGATGATAAAAACGAACCCCACTTCCATCTTTAATAGTGTTCTAGTAGAGACTGATTCATTCCCTGAACATAGATGTTATCTCAGCTGCTGGAAATGGAGATAAAGACCATATTTGTTAATAGATTATGAAGTATAATTTTATTTCAGCATTGTTTTTAAAACCCCAAATAAGTCCCGGGTCAGTTTGACCCATTTTTTTATTTTTAATATCAGGAACTTGGCTTTCTTTCAACCAAATTGCCTAAAAATAACATGGATGCCATACATTGCTCTTCAGGTAAAATTGATTATTTTCACTGAATTTTGCTTGTTTTATTGAATTTTATGGCATTTTAAAAAAAAGTGACCAAAACCTTGGAGGAAATGACAAAAAAATTAGACAAAGAGCGCTGAAAAAACCCGAGAAATTTTTTGTATAATGTAAAATATGATGTAATGTAAAATAAAAATTAGGCTATGAATAAAAAAAAAAAGCGTAGAAAAAAACAGCTAAAACATCAGAAAAAGCAAAAGATGATGGTTGGGAAGACAACTCGAGGGTTAAATCCTTCGTTGTTTTTGTTCCTGATGTGCAGAGCGACACAGAGAAACTCAAAGGGCTCCCAGTGACTCCTTTCATGGACCGAGACAAGGTGTCCAAACCGTCCTCTCAGACCAGCTTCATCCGATTTGTCCTCCTGCCGCTCTTCAGTGAGCTCACCAAGCTGTTCCCCTGTCTGGAGGTAACATTAAAATCCCATTCAGAGGTAACGTAGAGGTAACGTAGTCCCATTTAGAGGTAACGTAGTCCCATTTAGAGGTAACGTAGTCCCATTTAGAGGTAACGTAGTCCCATTTAGAGAGAATGTAGTCCCATTTAGAGGTAACGTAGTCCCATTCAGAGGTAACGTAGTCCCATTCAGAGGTAACGTAGTCCCATTTAGATGTAACATAGTCCCATTTAGAGAGAACGTAGTCCCATTCAGAGAGAACGTAGTCTCATTTAGAGGTAACGTAGTCCCATTTAGAGGTAACGTAGTCTCATTTAGAGGTAACGTAGTCTCATTTAGAGGTAACGTAGTCCCATTCAGAGGTAACGTAGTCCCATTTAGGGAGAACGTAGTCCCATTTAGAGTTAACGTAGTCCCATTCAGAGGTAACCTAGTCCCATTTAGAGGTAACGTAGTCTCATTTAGAGGTAACGTAGTCCCATTCAGAGGTAACGTAGTCCCATTTAGGGAGAACGTAGTCCCATTTAGAGTTAACGTAGTCCCATTCAGAGGTAACGTAGTCCCATTCAGAGGTAACGTAGTCCCATTCAGAGGTAATGTAGTCCCTTTTAGAGGTAACATAGTCCCATTCAGAGGTAACGTAGTCCCATTCAGAGGTAACGTAGTAATGTAGTCCCATTCAGAGGTAACGTAGTCCCATTCAGAGGTAACGTAGTCCCATTTAGAGAGAACGTAGTTCCATTCAGAGGTAACGTAGAGGTAACGTAGAGGTAACGTAGATAACTGCTGTAATGTTGATGTGCAGCAACATATTCTGGAGCCGGTGCGACGGGCCCTCGAGTATTACTCTGACCTGGAGAGAGCCAGCAAGGAGGAGGCGAAGGAGGAGGAGGAGTGGACGACCAAAGCATGAGGAGGAGGAGGAGGAGGAGGAAGAGGAGGAGGAGGAGGAGGAGCGGACAACCAAAGCATGAGGAGGAGGAGGAGAAGGAGGAGGAGGAGTGGACGACCAAAGCATGAGGAGGAGGAGGAGGAGGAGGAGGAGGAGGAGCGGACAACCAAAGCATGAGGAGGAGAAGGAGGAGGAGCAGACAACCAAAGCATGAGGAGGAGGAGGAGGAAGAAGAGGAGGAGAAGACGACCAAAGCATGAGGAGGAGGAGGAGCGGACAACCAAAGCATGAGGAGGAGGAGGAGGAGGAGGAGGAGCAGACGACCAAAGCATGAGGAGGAAGAGGAGTGGACGACCAAAGCATGAGGAGGAGAAGGAGGAGGAGCAGACAACCAAAGCATGAGGAGGAGGAGGAGGAAGAAGAGGAGGAGAAGACGACCAAAGCATGAGGAGGAGGAGGAGGAGGAGGAGCAGACGACCAAAGCATGAGGAGGAGAAGGAGGAGGAGCAGACAACCAAAGCATGAGGAGGAGGAGGAGGAGGAGCAGACGACCAAAGCATGAGGAGGAGAAGGAGGAGGAGCGGACAACCAAAGCATGAGGAGGAGGAGGAGGAGCAGACGACCAAAGCATGAGGAGGAGAAGGAGGAGGAGCAGACAACCAAAGCATGAGGAGGAGGAGGAGGAAGAAGAGGAGGAGAAGACGACCAAAGCATGAGGAGGAGGAGGAGCGGACAACCAAAGCATGAGGAGGAAGAGGAGTGGGCGACCAACCAGACGACCAAACACACACACGGCCACTTATGTAGGCCACGGCGTGGAGCCTCCACAGAACCATAAAACGGCCTTTAGAGGACGTTATGAATCATTTCTAATTGCGTTGATAACTGTCAGACTTTTGTAATTAGTTGAATTCTCCTGAATATCTTCTGTGCACGTTATATTTTGAGTAGTTGGGAACATGGCTGCAACTTAACGGTTTGTCAATGTTTTTAGATGAGGTTTTGGACAGTGATGAGATGTGATGTATTCTTTGTTTCTCATACGACATGTTGTATTTTAACGTATTAAAAACACCTTGAAATTGAACTTAACTATTACTTTTTCTTTATAAAAAGGTTGTTTTTTGCGGTTAAAGCTGCATGAAGATCTGTCTTTCTGCTTGGTATTAACCCTCATGTTGTTCTTGGGTCAAATTTGACCCATTTTCAGTTTTTTCAACACAAAAAATGGACCTTTGAAATAAGCTGAAAATGTCATCATTAGAAATATCAAACCACTTTGGAAAAACATTAAAAAAAAGGACCCACTACATTGAAAAAGTGACAAAAATGTCAGAAAATGCAATAACACAAGGGTTAAATGAGAGTGTATTTAATGGAAGTGAGCTTGTTTTAATTGGTGTCTACTAAATAAAAAAAGCATCACATTAAAAAAAGAAGCAACTCAAACATGATTATTCACCATCTGAAGGTTTATTTTTCAATCACTTCATTTACAAATTCAAAAAACAAAAAAAGTGCAAATGTCTGTTTCCTGTATGAGTAATGCATCTGATAAATATTTAGTTAAAAATAAACAATAACCAGGGCTCAACGTTAGTGTTTCAGAGGGAATTAAACAAAAAAAATGCACAATATATCTTGACAGTATGTACAACAGTTCTTCTCAATACATTCGGTTGGCATTTAAAAACAAAAAGATCATCACTTTCAACATGGAGTGTTTTCCAAAAGCTTAATTAGCAGCTGGGAGCTCCGACCAATCCGGTGATTTTCCACGACAACAAATACCAAAACACAGGAAATGAGGGAGGGGATAAAACACTGAACGCACATTCGATTAATAGGACGCAAAGCATGTCTTATTTGTGCAACCTTGATTTTCTTAAGTGATGAAAATGATCAAGTTTTCCAGACCTGCACGGAAATATTAGTAACTTGTGTGTAGTAACTTTACTACACATGTTCTTAGTTCATTTCCTTCATTTCGGATCCTCCTGCAGCTGCCTGCGGCCTCCTAATGAAGGTTTCAGTATTACTGTGTCAGTTCATGTAATGAGAGCTTATAGTACCATTTTTTTACTTAGCTTAAACATGTTAAATGGGTAACAGATACCTTATGTTTTGTAACTTGTTCTCGTTATCCATCTAAAACCTCAGGGTGTGTTTTTGTGAAATCTTTCAGGTCAATGAAACAGTGAGACAGTCCTGTTGTACTGTATCGCACTGTGGGACACGTCCAAAGACATCTAGACAACAAGACAGCAAAAACAAAAAGGATAACAAGCACCAGCACACTGCTAATATTGTTCTGCACCTGCAAACAGGTGATGACAGATGACAGCCTGCATCCAAATCGTAACAGGGTCACACATTTAGAGCCAAATTTATACTTTTTCTTTCTTTTTTTTTTACAAGATATAGCAAACTAGAGCTGAGCAAGAGTTGATTTTTGTTTATGGTCGACAAATGGACTGAATACTCAACGTGTTGTACTTTAATTATGAGAAAATAACTAGAAATGGGGGTGCACTGGTCCGACTTACTCGCTCTCATAATGCCAAGCGCCGTCACCGACCTTTTCCCCAGATTAAAATCCGTTCATTAGTGTCATTTTAAGTCAGAGAAGGCGTGGCGGTCTGCCACTAAATAATGAATCTAACGGAAGAAATATGTACATAACAGATATATAACAATAGTAACAAAAAAAACAGACAAAAACAAATAAAAAAAGCAAAAAAACAGACAGAAAAAAACAAAAAAACAGACAAAAAAACAGACAAAAAGAAAAAAATATATAAAAAAAAATAAAATAAAATAAAAAAAAAAAACAGACTTGTTATAGCTGGCCGACACAGACAATGATTAAGCAAAATGTATCAATGGATTATAAATTAAATAGAGGAATTTCGTTAAGTTTGACATGCTATGAAGCTGTGAGTTCATTTTAAGGCTCTTTAGGAACCTTTTGACACAATTAAATTAACATTAAGAAATAGCAAAAAGCCAACTAAACTGATACTTAACTGCTCCAGTTGGGGTCAGTTTGTGCCTTCAGGTCAAAGTAAAAGAAACAAGTTAATTGGTGCATCTGATGCGTAAATATGAACATGAATGCAGGCAGTATTAATATAAATATGGCAACAACACATAACAAAATAAAACAGTTAATTAAATCCAAAGTGCAGCAGTCCCAAACTTTCCACCTTTAAATAAAATCAGTGTTAGACATTTTATAAAATAATAATATCTGGGTTCAGTGGTGCTCCAGTTAGTTACATCTCACAACTGGTCCCTTGTTTTATAAATCATAAATGACGCAGAATAACATTTTAACAAGAAAAACCCAAACCCAGATTTCAGGATTCAAACTAATTACTGTACTTAAGTCTGAGATCAAATCATTGTCCCGTGCATATGTACAGAATATGATATCAGTCAAAAAAGGTGTACAGGAAATGGCCCAGAGAGAGAGGGAGGGAGAGAAAAAGAAAGGGTGAGAGAGACAGAGAAAGACAGAGGGAGAGAGAAAGAAAAAATTAAAGACAGAAAGCAAGAGAGAGAGAAAGACAGAGACGGAGAGAAAGACAGAGAGAGAGAGAGACACAGAAAGAGGGAGAGAGAGAAAGGGAGCGATAAAGACAGAGAGGGAAAGAGAGAGAGAAAGACAGACAGAGAGAGAGAGAGACAAAGAAAGGGAGAGAGAGACACAGAAAGAGGGAGAGAGAGAAATAAAAAATAAGAAAAAGCAAGAGAGAGAGAAAAAGAGAGAGAGACAGAGAGAGGAGAGAGAGAAAGAGAGCGAGGGACAGAAAGAGAGGGAGGGAGAGAGAGAGGGAGGGAGAGAGAGCGAGGGACAGAAAGAGAGCGATGGACAGAAAGAGAGGGAGGGAGAGAGAGAGAGGGAGGGAGAGAAAGAAAGGGAGGGAGAGAGAGAAAGGGAGGGAGAGAGAGAGGGAGAGAGAGAGCAATGGACAGAAAGAGAGGGAGGGAGAGAGAGAGGGAGGGAGAGAGAGCGAGGGACAGAAAGAGAGCGATGGACAGAAAGAGAGGGAGGGAGAGAGAGAGAGGGAGGGAGAGAAAGAAAGGGAGGGAGAGAGAGAGCAATGGACAGAAAGAGAGGGAGGGAGAGAAAGAAAGGGAGGGAGGGAGAGAGAGAACCTCCAACCAATCACTTGTTCTTGGAGCTTTACAACCACAGTAACTGAAAGAATGAATCAATTAATTCATTAATTGGCTGATTGACAGAAAATGAAACAAGTTTAAGACTCTATAATCACTTAAAAGGGATAGCTGTGATGTGATTGTATGTGTGTGTGTGTGTGTGTGTGTGTGTGTGTGTGTGTGTGTGTCTCCATTGTCATTGTACCTACAGTAGATGATTCTCAAATGTGAGGCTTTCAGGATCTTCAAATACACCCTTTTTGAGTGATATATTTCATACCTACAGTTTTTTTCAGACTTAATGATCATCATTGTAAGATTACTAAAGATTATTAGTATCAAATCCATGTTCTCCAACGTGCCAGACTTGTCAGGTCTGTGCAGCAGCAGCGACCCCGTGAACACCTCATTACACTCGACCACAGAGTGGCTTTCTCAACGTTTGACTTGAACCTGAAGCAATAAAGTTTAATGCTTCAATCCCAGAAGCATTTATTAATGGATTAAATGAATGCCTGTGGGAGTGTTGATCTTAGCGCTGTTGAAACTTTAGACCCAGAGTTTGGCACTCTGAACATTAAATACGCTAAACGTGTGTGACAGTACCTGTGTTTCCAGTTGATAGTAAAGAAAAAGAAAAAGCTCTTGTCTTTTTTCAGTCTGCAAACAATTGATCTTCTTAGGGGTTGAAATTGTTGAGCGGAAGTAAAAGCTTTCTGCCTCTGGAGCAGGGGGGACCTGGAGCAGGGAGGACCTGGAGCAGGGGTGACGTGGAACAGGGGGGACGTGGAGCAGGGGGGACGTGGAGCAGGGGGGACGTGGAGCAGGGGCGACGTGGAGCAGGGAGGACGTGGAGCAGGGGGACCTGGAGCAGGGGTGACGTGGAGCAGGGGGGACGTGGAGCAGGGGGGACCTGGAGCAGGGGTGACGTGGAGCAAGGGGGACGTGGAGCAGGGGTGACGTGGAGCAAGGGGGACGTGGAGCAAGGGGGACGTGGAGCAGGGGCGACGTGGAGCAGGGGCGACGTGGAGCAGGGGGGACCTGGAGCAGGGGGGACCTGGAGCAGGGGGGACCTGGAGCAGGGGTGACGTGGAGCAAGGGGGACGTGGAGCAGGGAGGACGTGGAGCAGGGGGGACCTGGAGCAGGGGGGACCTGGAGCAGGGGGGACGTGGAGCAGGGGTGACGTGGAGCAGGGGGGACCTGGAGCAGGGGGACGTGGAGCAGGGGTGACCTGAAGCAGGGGGGACGTGGTTCCTGGGTTAGGTCTTGCCTGTCAGGTTGCAGTTACAGTAGCGTCGCACAGGTTTCTCCTATTTACAACGTCAGCAGAGCAAAGCTCCTCTCTCTTGCTAATTGAACATGATGGACTCTGGATCCTGGTTCATCATTTGAGCCATGTGTCGCAGGACGTCCTTCTTGGTGATGATGCCCAGGAGACGCCTGAACAGAAATCAGAGGTCAGTTTACGTCTTTCCACTCATCATATACACAACGGCAGGAGAAAATAAATTACCTTCATGAATGTGTTAAAAAACATCCATTCTTTGCAGTAGTGAAATAGTCTTTTTTTAGAAAATATATGATAAACAGGCTGAAATTAAACACTTGCAGTGTTTCCATATCAGTGTAATTCCTGTTCTTACCCGCTCCTGGTCACAAGACACTGGCGGAGGCCCAGCTTGCGGAAGATGTCCACCACCGTCTCCATGGGCGTGTGGTCGGTGACGGTGAAGGGGCTGAGGTTCAGGATGCGTCGCAGCTTCAGTGGCTGCGGGTTGCTGGCCGGCAGCTGCGGCGCATCCTCGGTGAAGTAGACCACCGAGCTGCTCACCACGCCGTCCTGCTTCTGACGGGCGGTTTCTGTAGACAGAAAGGGGGACAAGTTTTTTCAAACATCTTCAGGCCTTGTTGGAAATGAAAACTAATCTGGGCATTGCTTCCTGATGACAGAGTCAGTTTGAATGCTCTCAAATCTCCAAAAAGCACCACTTTAAATCTTGTGTTTACCCAAATTGTGCTCAGAAGATTGTTAGCAATAAGTCATTAAGCATGAAAAAAGCATAGAAAATGACTTAGAAATCTAAAACTAAAGCAATCTTAGTCGTCTAAGACCAAAATGGGCGATTAGAGAGGGGGCAGCCCCACATGACTCCCCAGAGATTATCAGTGGTCTTGATGAATGCGTCCTCAATGAAGAAGTGAACTAGTTTAACCAACTTACTGATGGCGAGGGTGAGATCCCGGCGCTGAACAAAGCCGATGAGCCTCTCCGACTCTCTGGAAACGACCACCGGGAACCCGTTATAATCAGTGTCTTTGATCAGCGCCTCCACGTCCTCCACCGTGGTGGTGTCCTGGGTGAGGACGGCCAGAGGGGGGTCGTTCCTGCGGGGCCGCATTACGTCAGTGGCCAACGTGCGGTGGGTGAACTCGTCCCTGACGTCCAGATAGGGGTAGCCGTTGAGCTGGATGTGAGACTCGTAGATGCCCTCCTTCCCGAAGGCGTCCGCCACCCATTTGCTGGTGACGGCGGCGGCCATCAGGGGGACGATGTACTCCAGACCGCCTGTGAGCTCAAACATGATGACCACCAGGGACACGGTCATCCTGGTCACCCCGCCTGAAAGGACGCAATCACAGCTGGTCCATTACAGGATGCAAGGCTAAATCTAGATTTTAAATCCTTCACATTTCTAGATTTAAGACAATCAGGTGCCAACATCATCAGGTGTACCCACTAATTCTAATCTTAATCACGTAAACGCTCACAGAAGCTATGTTTCTATCCACACATTTTTATCCAAATTAAGTGATATCGAATCAAAAAACGCCTTCTGGAAACAGTAAAATGTGATGGAATTTCATGAAAATCAAATAAAATTAAATCCGTTTGTCTCATCTGATTTTCTCTTGATGATATTCGGCTTATGCGATAAACGCTGATGGAAGCGTTATTTGCCGAATAAATAATGAATTGCGAAAATTGAATAAGACGCCCCAAAATTAATGAAAGTAGAGATTTGTACTTGGCAAAGAGCGTTGTGTGGAATCAATCATGTTATTTTGGGGAATTAAAAAGAACATTGATATAGGACAACATGAGGACAACATGAGGACAACATGAGGACAACATGAGGGCAACATGAGGGCAACATTTGGGCAACATGGGGACAACATGAGGGCAACATGAGGGCAACATGAGGGCAACATGAGGGCAACATGAAGACAACATGAGGGCAACACGAGGGCAACACGAGGGCAACACGAGGACAACACGAGGGCCACATGAGGGCCACATGAGGACAACATGAGGACAACATGAAGACAACATGAGGGCAACATGAGGGCAACACAAGGGCAACACGAGGACAACACGAGGACAACACGAGGGCCACACGAGGACCACATGAGGGCCACGAGGTCCACATGAGGGCCACATGAGGGCCACATGAGGGCAACATGAGGGCAACATGAAGACAACATGAGGACAACATGAGGGCAACATGAGGGCAACATGAGGGCCACATGAGGGTTAAAGCCGTTGGATGGAAACCCACTTTCACCGGCTTTATTCACATGAGTTTTTAACCGAACTTCAGATCATTTGATTGAAGTGGATGAAACGCAGCTTGAGATGCAGTTTAAGAACTGCTCCTGCTCACCCAGACACGCGGCGGCCCCCACCATGGCGTAGAGTCCCGGTGTGACACAGTCAGCGCCGGGCCGGCACCAGTTCTTGAAGATGATCCAGTCGTGGTGGTGGTACGCCATCTGCTCCACGGCGATCCCGACGATCCGTCCTGCGATAGCTCCAACAGCCATGCTGGGAATGAAGAGACCTGACGGGATCTGGACGGGAAACAGAAGCTTTTTTTGGGTCTCCAAACACTATTTGTAACATTATTATCTTGTGGAAGCACAGAGAAAACAGCAAAATTGGAAGAATTCTTATCAGAAGTTCGGAAAAATAAGATGGGTTTTCACACTGGGGACATTTATCATGTGATTTATTCACATTCAACTGTTATTTTGTCATAATAATAATAATAATAATAATAATATGGAATGGAAAGGCAGTTGGGGGTTCGGTGCCTTGCTCAAGATCACATTGAGGTGAACTGGCACCTCTCCAGCTACCAGTCCACCACCATACTTTGGTCCATATGGGGAATTGAACCAGCGACCCTCTGGTTGCTTCCCAACCCAACCCCCTACAGACTGAGCTACTGCCACCCCATTCCTAACTTTCACACAATACGTGAATATTACGCTGCGATAAAGCGACGTAATTTTCTTCAGAATGGAGGCAGATCATCAACCAATCACGGTGTGTTGTTCAACCAATCACGGTGTGTTGTTCAACCAATCACGGTGTGTTGTTCAACCAATCACGGTGTGTTGTGTACTTATGAAAATCATAACACAACAACAAGGAGGCTGCTCTCCGAAACTTGGATTATACAGACGACAAAGTCTTGAAAGTCCTTTAAAACTTGACAAAGACAGCGTTAACGTTCGTACCTTTCACAATAAAAGCCCTAGACATACTATATGTACACTGCAGAGGGAAATAAACTCACTCAAGAGTATTTCGCTAAAAGGAATCTCAATTTGAACACATTTTTGTAGAATTTATTATTTTTACCAACCAACTTTATTCCCCATCCTCTTTCTCTTACTGACCTTCATGCCAAAGGTGAAAATGGTGATGACAATTTTAAAGACGAGAGCCAGGGCGAGCTGCCAGAGGGCGTTGTAGACCCGGGCCCGCCGGTCGGTCGGGATGTCGTCCACCGGCCGACTCATGTTGGGGTTATTGATGTAATCGCACAGCTGCGACGACTCCAATGCGCCGCAGTCGTTGAACAGCTCCGAGATGAGCTCGCTAGTGCTGCGACGGGTGTACGGGTTTGGAAACGCCAGCACGGCGGTGATACCCGTCACGGCGATGACCTCCAGGACCGGGTACTTCCCCAGCTGGGTGGTCTTCCTCCGACGGCACCAGGCGATGTTGGCCCGGATGAAGAGGGTCCCCCAGAGGCCGCCGAACACGCCCAGCAGGATGAACGGCACCAGCTCCGCCATGTACCACGGCGTGTGGTACTCCACGTAGAAGAGCACCAGGCGACTGTTGCCAAACGGGTTGATGGAGCGCAGCGTGAAGGCAGCGACTAGGGCGGCGAAAAAGGAACGCCACAAAGTCTTCAGAGGGAAGTAGTAACTGACCTGCAGGAGAGACGGGGGATGGTTTTAGAGAAAGAACACCTCTGAACTACTGGAAGGAGAGAAAAGATGTGGAGGGACAAAAGACGGATGAGTTGTAAGTAGAGCCCGACCGATATTGGCGGGCTGATATTATATAATCTGATATATTCAACCATACATAGTCTGTCCACCAGAGGACGCTCTACAACGTCCCTGTTAGTGATGGCGTTGCATAGTCTGTCCACCAGAGGACGCTCTACAACGTCCCCGTTAGTGATGGTGCTGCATAGTCTGTCCACCAGAGGACGCTCTACAACGTCCCCGTTAGTGATGGCGTTGCATAGTCTGTCCACCAGAGGACGCTCTACAACGTCCCTGTTAGTGATGGCGTTGCATAGTCTGTCCACCAGAGGACGCTCTACAACGTCCCTGTTAGTGATGGCGTTGCATAGTCTGTCCACCAGAGGACGCTCTACAACGTCCCTGTTAGTGATGGTGTTGCATAGTCTGTCCACCAGAGGACGCTCTACAACGTCCCTCTTAGTGATGGTGCTGCATAGATTTTGAAGTAACCAATTATTCGTATCGGCCTTCAAAGTCCTTTATCGGTCGGGCTCTGGTT
The DNA here is from genome assembly GCA_013375575.1 of Percina caprodes. Lineage (NCBI taxonomy): Eukaryota > Metazoa > Chordata > Actinopteri > Perciformes > Percidae > Percina > Percina caprodes. Next base: position 5,553,520 of record JABXJD010000020.1, on the reverse strand, counting down.
GTAAGGGTCGAGGTATATTCCCACAAGTAGTCGCCCGTGATGACCAGGCTGACCACAACGTAAACAAAAACACGACACACTGACTGCAGCGCGGTTGCACAGGTCGGCAGGTTAGGCGTCAACACACTCATGCAGCGGGAGAACGGGTGATTTTTAACAAACCTCTTCCAGGCTGAACAGAACTCCTCCGATCGGCGCACCGAAGGCCACCGACACGCCAGCTGCTGCTGCAGCCGATAACACCTGAGAGGTCAGATACACAGTCAGAACATATCTATCTATCTATCTATCTATCTATCTAAGTCATTTCAAATCTGAATATAAGAACATTTTGCAGGTGGTGTTCCACAAGTTGTAGTATAGTAGTAGTATAATACTATTATGTTATTTCAGTTAAATATAAGGGTTCTTGTTTTCATTCATGTATGTATTTTTAATTTAATTATTTTTATCTGAAGTGTGTTCTTCTTAGGGTGAGATTATGTTGGTTTATGTGGAAAAGCAGCATGATATTACCATGTTTTGTTATCTTTGGAATGATGCCTCACAATAAAAACTTTTAAAACATAACATGTGATTATATTTCCAGATTTAAATCTACATTATCCCATTGAAAGGAGTCCTTAATACCAAATCAGGCCAAAAATGTCTGAAAAAGATGGAAACTGGATATTTGAATGCTACATAAAGTCTCTATCTTGTTTGATTTTTGTGAGTTAGTTTGTTAATACAGTTGTTATAAAAAGAGGAAACTCATAATCAAAAGGACATTATTAAGTATTCATTGAAGCGTATTGTTCGGCTTAATGTGAGCATGAAACACTTGATTATGTGCTGACAAATAAATCTCTCATGTGTGTATTTCAGAAATCTGATGATCTCAAATGTTCAGCGTGGCGTTCAGGTGTTTTATCAGCGGCGTACCTCTCGGCGCTTGCCCTCGTTCTTGCTGTACTTGGAGAAGAGACTGCAGAAGAGGTTTCCGCAGCAGCAGGCCACGTGGACCAGAGGGCCCTCTTTCCCCAGGCTAAGACCCGACGACACCGCCAGAACCAGGGTGACCGTCTTGATCAGCAGGGTCCATTTCCCCAGGTAGCCCCGGATGATGAAGCCACTGAGGATTGTCTTGATCTGCACAAAAACACAATTATTAGTGTCTGTGAATTAGGGATGATGACGTTTAATCCGTGTTGCATGGTAAAAGAAAACTAGTCCATATGGAAACCTCGGTCTCACCTCTGGGATTCCTGACCCGCAGGCGTACGGAGCGAACACTCGCACCAGTGACACCGCCAGGAAGGAAAACAGCAGAGCCCACAGAACGTACAGGAAGTAGTTCAACACGTACGCTCCCGCTCCCTGAGAGACAAACAGGGAAAGCATGATACAGAACAACTCCTGGACACATGGTTTGGGCCAAAAGTCTACATAGAAGACTGTATTTTTTATTATTTCTAAATGATTCCTCAATAAAACTGCTTTTATTAATATATAGCAGGTATTTTTTGTATTATAAAATGATAATTCCCAATAAATGACAGTTTCCACTGGTGATCAAACACAACTGGGAAGCACTGTCAGGTTTTCCCCATATATAATATAATATGATATTATTAATATATAATAACTACTTTCGAGTCTCACCAATTATTTACCAGACTACATGATTGCCATTATTTTGTCTGTTACACATAAAGATTTAAAATACGTTTTAAATAAACTGACTCAGCTGCAACCTGACCCTAATATACCATATACCCTGATATGCCCTGATATGCCCTGATATATCCGACCCACCATAAACCGAATGATTATTAATGATGCATAAATGTGCAGCTGTGGGTTGAACTCCTACTCGTGCTCAGTAACTTTTACGATGAGGTTTTATTTTGGCGGGAATCAGGTCTTACATCAGCGTGGCCCGTCATCAGCTCGGCCCACTTCTGCCACTGAGGACACTTGTCCCGGTCGTCGAAGGTGGTCTCGTTGGACGTCCAGCAGCACTGCTCGTGGCTGTACCAGAAGGCCGACAGACACACACCTTCCTTCAGATCCGTCATCCAGTCCACCGCCAGGTCGATCACGCCGGCCAGCGTCCCTGCAGGAAACAGGACACGTCTCAAGCCTTATAATGAGGGACGATAGTCTCGGTACAAGCATGAGACATGCTCTTCCAGCAGAGGTTTCAAGCTGCACGTACGTTTTCATTCACCTGTGATGATAGAAATGATCTAAATGTATGTGTGCTAGTGACAACATGAGAACCTTTCTGTGATATTGACATTTCATTTCACTTCAACCAAGACCTAATCATAATCTTCTCTTGTATCACCCACCTAATCTCGTTCCAGCCCCTAAAAAGGATGTCATCTTGTTAAATGTGAATATCTTCTAGTTTCTTCTCTCCTCTGTGACAGTAGACTGAATATCTTTAAGTTCTGGACAAAACAAGACATTTGAGGACGTCTTCTTGGGAAACATTGATCCACATTTTCACCATTTTCTGACATTTTAGGGACCAAACAACTAATCCATTCAGAAAATAATCAATTTATGGACAATCCAAAATAATCCTTAGATGCAGCCCTAATAACTAAACAGCTGAACATCCATCAGTATCAATAGTTTCCAGCTCTTCCCTTGTCACTGACCTGAGAGGAGTCCGATGAGCAGCATCACCACCCATCCTGACCAGGCGTCCAGCAGGCTCTTGATCAGCTCCCAGAAGGACTCCTTACTCTTACTGGTGATCTGGGAGACACACAACAAGGGGAGATGATGTCATGGCAAGATAAAGGCTTTTCAAACATACTGAAGCAGACATTTTATTCAGTTTCTACTCTTCAGCAACAGCAGCTCCACTGGATGAACGTGAAATGCTTTGTTCAACAACAGCGAGTACATTCCACTCAGATCTTCCAACTTTAAAGGCACGAGTGAAGAAATGGGACTGAAATCATTTCACAGAGATATACGTTACTCAGCAGAAAAGCTTTTGGTCTCCGTGTGTTTCAAAGGAAGATTGGCAGTAGTAGTATTCTGGTCAGCAGGTCATCGCTGCAACATTTTTTCCATCACAGCAGAAGGAGAAACAACAAGAAACCTATGAATCCATCAGTGTTTCTGCCTGTTTTCTTTGTGATGACAACTCATCTCTTTACCCCTGTCCCCCATTTGTAATCCTCCTAGTAGTCTCGCTAAAGCACCTACGGGATAAATGCTCCTGCTTGTTTGTATTTCTTTAAACCAATCACAACCATCTTGAGCGGTGCTGATCTCCAGACACAGCAACGGTGTTCTTGCAAAGCGGACAGCGGAGAGGAAGGAGACGGCCTGACATCCCAGCACCCTGTACGTCTGATATACCAGACTATGCTCCTCGGTACAAGCGGCCGAAATGGGTTTCCTCAGGAGGGGGGCTGGCGTCTCCCTTGGAGATAGGGTGAGAAGCTCAGTCATCCGAGAGGAGCTCGGAGTAGAGCCGCTGCTCCTTCACGTCGAAAGGAGCCAGTTGAGGTGGTTCGGGCATCTGGTGAGGATGCCTCCAGGGCGCCTCCCTAGGGAGGTGGTCCAGGCACGTCCAGCTGGGAGGAGGCCTCGGGGAAGACCCAGGACTAGGTGGAGGGACGTCCAGCTGGGAGGAGGCCTCGGGGAAGACCCAGGACTAGGTGGAGAGATTATATCTCCAACCTGGCCTGGGAACGCCTCGGGATCCCCCAGTCGGAGCTGGTTGATGTGGCTCGGGAAAGGGAAGTTTGGGGTCCCCTGCTGGAGCTGCTGCCCCCGAGACCCGATACCGGATAAGCGGATGAAGATGGATGGATGGATGGATGCTCCTCGTGCCTTTACTTGACCTTTAAACCTTGTGTTTCTCTGCACACACACATTAATGTGAATAGAAAACCTGGTCAAACCTTGCGGTGGCGGTCTGTGTCTCTGGATTTCTCCCTCAGCCAATCGATGGTGTGGAAGTCTTCATAGGTGCCCACGTCAGGAAAAGGCTCGTCCAGGAAATCCATTAAGTTTCCGGCTCCGTTCATCTCCTCCGTGGGCGTGGCACCGCTGACACCTGGCAGAGAGGGACAGCTCGTCAGCTGGTCAACACCAGTGGTGGCCGACTGTGGAGGAGACGCCACGGTCAGCCTCCATCTCACATAAACGGTAGTCTTAATGTTTGATTCTCCACATGAAAACTGCATTTCCCAGCAGCCTCAGTTTGACGCACATGAATCAGTGCATGATTGTCTAAAAAAATGTTCTGATAATTCTAATAATTTCAGAACAAATGAAGAATAAATAAGGACTGCAGCTAAATTACTGTCTTTACTAATTAATCTGACATAAAATCTCCCCTCCCTATACTATGTCCATATGTTTTTATCCACTCTGTAACCTGGTCCATTCAGCTCATTTTGGCATTTTACACGTTTTGGATGTGCACTCTACCCACTTTTTATTGCAACCCTCGAGATAAATACCTATATTATCTTAATCGGTCTATAAGATGTAAAAGATGCAACCATCAGTGCACAACTTGACAATATGATATCAATGTCTGCATGAAGAGAACAGTTTTGGGCTGCCATCTCTCCCTATTTCACCTTTCAAGGTGCAGCAGGTGATAAATATTCTGCTACTTCCAACATCGTTCTTTAATGAGCTAAATCCCTTATTTCTTTCTTATTTAATTAAGGATGTAGTAATGAATACACAGAAGGCTGTGAGTGACATTAAGGGCAGACACACAGCTGATAACTAAGATATATCACCATGAAATATTACCAGTTGATTTCTTGCATCAAGACAATTTGTTTTTTATTACAAGTTTTCTGAAATCAATAGAAGTGCTTTGCTTCATGTGTTAGCATTTAAAGCTAATCACTAGCATCCTCTCCTATAACGTTAGCTAGCTAGCTAGCTAGCGTGCTAGCATGAAGTCGTCTTTTACCTTCCCCGGCCTCCATGGTACAGTCCGTCCTGGCGACTGCGGCTGCTAAATGTTTCTTTTAAATTAATACTTTATATAAAGTCGACTTTGTTCTGCATTTTAGCTTCGCTTTAGAGAGAAAAGTGGCGTTAAGATGTCAAGAAATAAACAGGACGGCGTCAGAGAGACTGCCTCCCACAATGCACCTGTTCAGGCTCACTCACACAAAGATCGTCTATTGGGAAGATGAACGGGAAAAACAAAAAGGCGAATCTTAAAGCTGTAAAAAGTATGAAAAATACGTAAAGAAATCTTTTTAAATGTTAAGGAGAGATGTAAAGACATCTTAACTGTATAACGTGTGAAAAACACATATGTTTTAATCTTTTAAACGTATAAATATGTCAAACCACATTTTTAAATGCACAAAATATCTTTCCAGTTCATTCCTCCAATTGCTTTATTTGACTTTATGTATCTTACACAATAACTCACTCTTGAAGTTTAACTTTAATTTAATATGATGTAATCTATTTAAATAATTTTATTTTAAACACCTACTTTTTTATTTATTTGCATACAGGCGGTAAAATAAGATATTTTGTATTAAATACCTGGATGTATATTTTATTTTCGTGTGTATTTGTACTGTACGTCGGGCTGCTGAAAAGAATCCAGGACAAAGTGAATGAGGAAATCTGCGGGTCTGCAGTCAGGGGTACATGGGGGTCCCTGAACGCATCTTCGGTTCTGCTTGTAGTTCCTGTTGATCACCACCAGAGGGCGCATTTACACCAGAAACCAGCAGCTGGAAGTCAGTCACTGAACTGAAGGTTTTATTTGATGAATTATTTAATGATTTTGCCATTAGAAACATCTTAAAAGGGGAATATTAAACGTTTACTACTATATTAGATTCAATGTCTTTAAATTGATCGATTTCAGGCTTTATAAATAATAAAAATTAGAGGAAAAACCTGGAAAAACGTGTCTGCAGCTCTGCTTGTAGTTCCTGTTGATCACCACCAGAGGGCGCATTTACACCAGAAACCAGCAGCTGGAAGTCAGTCACTGAACCTTCAAAGGTTTTATTTTATGAATTATTTAATGATTTTGTCATTTACAACATATCAAAAGGAGAATATTACACGTTTACTACTATATTAGATTCAATGTCTTTTAATTGATCTATTATGGGCCAAATAAATAATAAAAATTAGAGTAAAAACCTGGAAGAAATCTTTTAAACGTATAAATATGTCAAACCACATTTTTAAATGCACAAAATATCTTTCCAGTTTATTCCTCCAATTTCTTTATTTGACTTTATGTATCTTACACAATAACTCACTCTTGAAGTTTAACTTTAATTTAATATGATGTAATCTATTTAAATAATTTTATTTTAAATACCTACTCTTTTTATTTATTTGCATACAGGCGGTAAAATAAGATATTTTGTATTAAATACCTGGATGTATATTTTATTTTCGTGTGTATTTGTACTGTACGTCGGGCTGCTGAAAAGAATCCAGGACAAAGTGAAAGAGGAAATCTGCGGGTCTGCAGTCAGGGGTACATGGGGGTCCCTGAACGCATCTTCGGTTCTGCTTGTAGTTCCTGTTGATCACCACCAGAGGGCGCATTTACACCAGAAACCAGCAGCTGGAAGTCAGTCACTGAACTGAAGGTTTTATTTGATGAATTATTTAACGATTTTGCCATTAACAACATCTCAAAAGGAGAATATTAAACGTTTACTACTATATTAGATTCAATGTATTTTAATTGATCGATTTTAGGCCAAATAAATAATATAAATTAGAGGGAAAACCTGGAAAAACGTGTCTGCAGCTCTGCTTGTAGTTCCTGTTGATCACCACCAGAGGGCGCATTTACACCAGAAACCAGCAGCTGGAAGTCAGTCACTGAACCTTCAAAGGTTTTATTTTATGAATTATTTAATTATTTTGCCATTTACAACATATCAAAAGGAGAATATTACACGTTTACTACTATATTAGATTAAATTTATTTAAATTGATCGATTTTAGGCTTTATAAATAATAAAAAATTAGAGGAAAAACCTGGAAAAACGTGTCTGCAGCTCTGCTTGTAGTTCCTGTTGATCACCACCAGAGGGCGCATTTACACCAGAAACCAGCAGCTGACAGGTTATTAACTATTCACAGATTTAGTCGTTCACTACATTTCTGAGGGGAATACGTTTACTGTTATATTAGATCCAATATCTTTAATGAATTAACTACTTTATTAGATTCAATGTATTTTAATTGATCAATTTTAGGCTTTATAAATAATAATTAATAAAATAAAAGCTTTGAAGGTTCAGTGACTGACTTCCAGCTGCTGGTTTCTGGTGTAAATGCGCCCTCTGGTGGTGATCAACAGGAACTACAAGCAGAGCTGCAGACACGTTTTTCCAGGTTTTTCCTCTAATTTTTATTTAATGATTTTGCCATTAACAACATTTCAAAAGGAGAACATTACACGTTTACTACTATATTAGATTCAATGTCTTTAAATTGATCGATTTTAGGCTTTATAAATAATACAAATTTGAGGAAAAACGTGTCTGCAGCTCTGCTTGTAGTTCCTGTTGATCACCACCAGAGGGCGCATTTACACCAGAAACCAGCAGCTGGAAGTCAGTCACTGAACCTTCAAAGCTTTTATTTTATGAATTATTTAATGATTTTGCCATTAACAACATCTCAAAAGGAGAATATTGAAAGTTTACTACTATATTAGATTCAATTTATTTAAATTGATCGATTTTAGGCCAATAAATAATAAAAATTAGAGGGAAAACCTGGAAAAACGTGTCTGCAGCTCTGCTTGTAGTTCCTGTTGATCACCACCAGAGGGCGCATTTACACCAGAAACCAGCAGCTGGAAGTCAGTCACTGAACTGAAGGTTTTATTTTATGAATTTTTTAACTATTTTGCCATTAGAAACATCTTAAAAGGGGAATATTAAACTTTAACTACTTTATTAGATTTAATATCTTTCATTTGATCGATTTTAGGCTTTATAAACGTGTCTGCAGCTCTGCTTGTAGTTCCTGTTGATCACCACCAGAGGGCGCATTTACACCAGAAACCAGCAGCTGGAAGTCAGTCACTGAACCTTCAAAGGTTTTATTTTATGAATTATTTAATGATTTTGCCATTAGAAACATCTTAAAAGGGGAATATTAAACTTTAACTACTTTATTAGATTTAATATCTTTCATTTGATCGATTTTAGGCTTTATAAACGTGTCTGCAGCTCTGCTTGTAGTTCCTGTTGATCACCACCAGAGGGCGCATTTACACCAGAAACCAGCAGCTGGAAGTCAGTCACTGAACTGAAGGTTTTATTTTATGAATTATTTAATGATTTTGCCATTAACAACTTCTCAAAAGGAGAATATTAAAAGTTTACTACTATATTAGATTCAATTTCGTTAAATTGATCGATTTTAGGCTTTATAAATAATAAAGATTAGAGGAAAAACCTGGAAAAACGTGTCATTTACACATGTCGCGCTCTGCTGGAATTCAGGTAGAATGCAGGTTTATAGGTATAGGTATATAGGTTTATACGTTTATAAGGTACTTCCCATTTGCAGACGCTGTCTATTTATACCAGTCTAACGAGTAAGACAGACCAGAAACTTTTAAGACATTCATTGTGCGCGAGGCTGTAAGGTTAGATTTTTTTCCACTTCCCATAAACCTCCCAGAGGGATAATAAGCCATACAGGTAAGTGTTTTAAAAGGTAGATTGAGAACAAGACATTGTAGGCTACAGTTCAACCCGTTTGCTTTCACTTTCAATGTACGAAGACTCATTTTATGAAAATACTTATGGATGATTGTGTTATTGCCTCCAGTGTTGCTGCATAACTTTAGTATCTGACCTAATCCACTCTATTCATTATTTAGGACTGTTTGAGTAACATTCCGTCCCACAGGTCCTATATGAAATAAGCAAAGGGGGTCAGCCTCTCCTCTCTAAGCGTAGCTCCCATGGCGCCATTTTAATGCTACGAAGCCATCACCTGCAGTTAGCATCCCATTGACTGCCATTCATTTTGGCGCCACTTTGACAGTGAATAACTTTACATCTGAAGCGTTTAAAGACTCTGTTTGTCCGTTGTTTATTTCTAAAGAAACAGGACAGTGTATAAAAGGCTCCGTTAGCTTGTAGCTCGCGTTATGGCTTCGCAGCAGACGTTTTTGTAATATTAGGCTAACGATTGTGGCATAACCGCTAACCAAGACAAATCACCGTAATGTCAGGAGAAGCTCGCAGACAGTTTGGATTTACGTTAGCTGTTTAAGTTTAATTACAAACGTTAACTAGCATGTTAGTTAGCAGTAATTAGCCTGTGCCTATGTTATCTCCTAACATATACCTACGCTCTCCGTCTCTGCTGATTGGGAATTATTGAGACTTCTCTTGCACAGCTACCAGAAGACTTACAACGTTCAGACACGTTGCTTACGTCACTACTACGTCGTCAAGCTCAGTTGGAGGCTGCGCAGTAACGCCTAGCAATCAACGGAAAAGTTCTCCTAGTTTCTGTAACGGAAAGTATGAAACAAACGGACGGAGTTAACGGTCTTTAAGTAAAATGAGAAACAAAGTAAGTTTTGTTTTCTCACACCTTTTTATAACTTATATAGCCTAGCTAATAGTTTTATAGTGTACGTGTATTGGGGTTAAGTAGCCTGCTAGTTCCGCTAGCTAGGGTAAGTTCGCGGTTGTGGTAAATGTTTCCATGGTAACAGTGAGCGTAAAGCAGAGACGTCGCTGTTACGTTTAGGATTGTGGGTAGTGTAGTACTTCTCCATGACATCGCAAATAAAAACATGTTTTTCTTAAAACGAAGGTTGATTTCATACAGACTTTTGGTATTTACCGGCCTATAAACCTTCGTTTCATAATCTCGGAGCTCGTGGTCAGTTTATCTCGGATGTTTTAGACATGTTAATATTCAAAATCATTTGGAGAAAATGAACGGATACTTCCACACTAGATGTTGTTTTACCAAATAAATAAATACATACGCACTTATAACATTTCATTTATTATTGTCTTCCATGAATATGGTTGTATACAAATACAAATGTTATGTTAAATATATAGAGTGATGTCTTAATTACACCTACAATCTTTTTTTTTCAATTTCCTCGGTGGAAAGTCCTGGGTCTTCCCCGAGGCCTCCTCTCAGCTGGACGTCCCTCCACCTAGTCCTGGGTCTTCCCCGGGGCCGGGGACGTGCCTGGACCACCTCCCTAGGGACCCCTATGACAGGCAGCAAAAGGGCTCTATGGGCGCCCACTCTACCAACTGAGCTATCTGGGCACCCAATGTTGTGAATTTTTATTTTTATACTTTTTTTTTAGAGAATATTAACTTTGAATGACATATTCATGAAGTGAAGTTACTTTTCAGCCTTGAGTATTGCCTGCAGGTCTCATTTTAAGGCTGCAATGACTTCTTGCCTTTAACTTATTTGATTACTTGATATAAATATATATTTTTCTTGTCATCAGGAAAGTGCGTTACCGAAGGCGCTGAACAGCTGATGGAGTCTATCATCAGAGACTGAGGCCTCTGTGTAAGTGTCTCTCTCTCTGATATCCAGTCTGCACCTGTCTGTGTACGATGGAGTAAATAATTACTGCTTTTTCTGTCTCTCTTCTTTGTTAATGCAGTTTAAGCATAGTTTTTTAGTAGAGCTGGGCAACGATTAAAATTTGTAATCGAATAATTTCCCCGATTAATTGCGATTAATCGCAAAATGAAATAATGAATTCAAAAGTAGTGTATATAGTGCAATTTTTGTTTAAATGTTCTGCCATATGAACAAAAGTGCCGTAACATTTGTTCTGCAAAAACTTACCAGCATTTTGTTCATAAAGTAGCAGTTAAATAAAATATTTAGTGTCCATCTCAACTTAAACAAGTATTTATCATGTCCAGAGTTGGATCCATCTGGTTGGAACGTGTTGCTAAGCAACGCCTTCTTATGTCCACGTTCATCTGTTGTTGCTCTAACTCTGCAGCCCCAACGCGGAGACACTGAGGGACACTGTCCAACACGCTGTAAAGCAGAGACACTGAGGTACACTGTCCAACGCGCTGTAAAGCAGAGACACTGAGGGACACTGTCCAACGCGCTGTAAAGCAGAGACACTGAGGGACACTGTCCAACGCGCTGTAAAGCAGAGACACTGAGGGACACTGTCCAACACGCTGTAAAGCAGAGACACTGAGGTACACTGTCCAACGCGCTGTAAAGCAGAGACACTGAGGGACACTGTCCAACACGCTGTAAAGCAGAGACACTGAGGGACACTGTCCAACGCGCTGTAAAGCAGAGACACTGAGGGACACTGTCCAACGCGCTGTAAAGCAGAGACACTGAGACAGACTGGAGACCAAAGCAGGGACATGATCAGAAGGCAGAAAGCTGCAGCAGCGACAGATTTCATATCTATTCGTACTATCTGTGCTAACTGAGTGACTTTATTTGACACATTCCACTGCTGTGCAACTTCAATAAAGTGTCGCGCATGTCTCAGCATAATGTCTCAGCATAATGTCTCTCCTCTGTTTTCATTCCAGTCAGAGCACTGACGCAGGACACTTTTCATCAGTATAATGCTGTAACTCTGAGATAATTCTGGTTACCCAGTGAGTCCAGTAGTCCCCAGTGAGTCCAGTAGTCCCCCAGTGAGTCCAGTAGTCCCCAGTGAGTCCCTTTTGCAGTCCTGTGTGGGTACAGACAGTTTTTTTCTTGTTCTGCAGTCAATATAAATATAGTTTTATATAATAACTAATACATCACAGGCTTAATAATTGTTTTTTTCCTTGTATTTTCCAGGAAGTTCTCCTGGTGTTCTGATTCTGTTAAGATAAACCTCTTTAAAGCATATTGTACTGCTTTTTATACTGCCCCCTTGTGGGTCAAGTACAAAAAGGCAAGCTTCAGTAAGCTGCGGTCGCTTATAATGATTGTTTGCGCATTCTACTAAGGAAACCTAGGTGGTGTAGTGCAAGTGAACTGTTCTGTCAAGCAGGAGTTCCTACATTCTCCGCTTTACTGAGGAATTTGATGTATAAATGTATCTGTCGCCTGAATTCTTCTTGTAACTCTGTCATTTTACATCTGATTGACCCGAGGTTCAATGCTTTGCGATACCAGTCCCCCTTATGGGATCACTGGTATAGCTGTCTTATTTAATTGGTGTCTGTCTCGTGTATCTGTATCTTTTTTGTTGTTGTTGTTGTTGTTGTTGATGTTTTTTATGGACCATGAGTCTAATAATAAAAGGCTATCTATCTATCTATCTATCTATTTTGTTCTCCAGATCATTGATGTGGGTCTGTGTGCAGAATATACAGAAGTAAGAACACATGGCATCTACAACACGGTCTGCCTTAGATTACGTCAAGAATCAAAGATGGAGCCTTGTGGGAAAATTAAAGAATCTTTCAGTGATTCTGGAGAACTTGAACCAGGAGAACTCGGAGAATAAAAAAGTTTTAGGTGATGAGGAGGTCTGTAATATAGAGCAAGCAGAGAAAACCGACTACGAAAAAACCAGAACAATGGTGGACTTGGTCAAAAAAGGGGAAGCAGCCTGCTATGAGTTCCTCAGGATTCTTTACATGACGAGGAAGAGGACATTAGATCCTGACCTGCACTACTGGATCAGCTGCTTTCCTTTCAAGGAAGACTCACACATGGATACAAACTACCTACAAGGTATTTTAAAGCAGAATCAGATTGATCCTAATTAATTATCTTTGATGTGCTCATCTTATATAATGCACTTTAATGTGTCTGTGTGTTTATTAATGTCAGGGCACAGCAGCTATTTCATGGTATATTTATTTATCCACTGTTGTTGGGGTGGCAGTAGCTCAGTCCGTAGGGAGTTGGGTTGGGAACCGGAGGGTCGCTGGTTCCCCCAACTGCGCCTTTCCTAAAAGTCATTGTGATGTGACATTTTCAGAGTGGAACTAAAAGGCTTTAGTGAGCAGACTATAGAAACATACTTATCTGCAATGCTCGGCAAAGAACAGAAGGTTGTGACCAACGTAGAGTTGTTAACTCTGTGCCATGTCCCAATGTATGCACTGATGGTGGCTGTCTGCTTTTCATTTGAGACACCAGAAGACTCTCCACAGCCATGCACCATTACTGAAATCTACATCAATATTGTTCGATTTTGCCTTCAAATGAACAATAACAACATAAAAAATAAATCTAAATTATTCCATCAACAGCAAGAGTAAGGAAATACTGTCTTTGGCTGAGGCTGCTTTTCATGCAACTGAAGGAAAAACTGAACTTGACAGAACGTCCCTGTGAGGACAGCTGTGTCCTTTGCTTTCTGAAAGCACTTTTTATTGACCTTGCCCACACTGAGACAAAAGCCACATATGCATTTCTCCATTACACAATGCAGGAGTTTTTTGCAGCCCCCCCCCACTCTGACATCTATCCATTTAGTGCATGTATAGGTGTGTAGTTCAGGCTTGTGTGTAATAACAACAGAGTGTAAATTGTATTTTCCCCTTGTGGGACTAATAAAGGATACATTAATCTTGTTGTTTCTGTTTTAGGCTCAAGGCCGTGCCACAGATATCAGGGAAAGTTGAAGTCAAAAGCACAAAAAATATCAGATAAGTTTTGGATGGCAAACAAAAATCAGTTTAAAGGAAACAATAAGTCTGATCTGTCGTATATGTCACTTGTGTTAGACACACAAGGAAATGTTTCTCCATCTAAAATAAAGAAGTCAAAGAACAAGAAAATGAAGATGAGTCGCAAGAAAAAGCTACGGACATACATCCCTGACGTCAAAGCAGACATTTCCCCCAGTGAGCTGCTGAAAACAAGTCGGAACATCCTCCTGGTTGGTAAACCTGGAATTGGAAAGACAGCACTCGCTCATGAAGTATTACAACTCTGGGCTCAAAGAGACAACGAGGTGCTCGATTACATGTTTTACTTTGACATGAGAGAAACATCCCACATCAGGACGGACACGAGCTTGGAGGAGCTTCTCTTCAGTGTGTTCAGTGAACCAGATGAAGGCAAAGAAGAGGTCTTTCAGGACATTAAGCTGAACTCTGACAATGTTACACTCATCTTCGATGGAGTCACAGATCTGTCTTCATCAGTGCTGAAGAGACTTGTAGAGAAAGACATACTACCTGATGCTAAAGTCATCGTGACTTGCAGACAGGATGATGAGGAAGAGTTCGCTTCTGAGGACTTTTTCAGAGTGGAAGTAAAAGGCTTTAGTGAGCAGACCATAAAAACATACTTATCTGCAATGCTCGGCAAAGAACAGAAGGTTATGACCAACGTAGAGTTGTTAACTCTGTGCCATGTCCCAATGTATGCACTGATGGTGGCTGTCTGCTTTTCATTTGAGACACCAGAAGACTCTCCACAGCCATGCACCATTACTGAAATCTACATCAATATTGTTCGTTTTTGCCTTCAAATGAACAACAACATAAAAAAAAGAAAACTAAATCCTTTCATCAACAACAAGAGTAAGGAAATACTGTCTTTGGCTGAGGCTGCTTTTCATGCAACTGAAGGAAAAACTGTGAACTTGACAGAACGTCCCTGTGAGGACAGCTGTGTCCTTTGCTTTCTGAAAGCACTTTTTATTGACGTTGCCCACACTGAGACAAAAGCCACATATGCATTTCTCCATTACACAATGCAGGAGTTTTTTGCAGCTCTGTGGCTCTTAAAGAATCCAGAGAAAATCAAGGACGTTTTTCAGCAATACCTCACAGAGGAGAAGAAACACATGAAACATCTGATCCCTTTCATGTGTGGATTGTTAAATGAGAAGAGCCCCAGTTTGATGAATTGTCTGATTCCAGCTCAGGAGCTCAAGAATACATCTAACTGGTTCTTCAAGGAAATGGTGAACATGTTTTTCAACAGTGAGCTTGAGGTGGACATACTCTTCTTCTGCCAGTGTTTGTATGAGTCCCAGTGTCCTGAAGCATGCGTCCACTTTCTGGACAAACTGGGCTGCCATCTTGATCTCAGTGGAGAGACTCTCGATCCTTACCCTTGCTGTGCTGTGGCCTATGTGGTCACTCAGTCAAAGAGGAAAATATCCCTGGACCTTGAGGACGTCACGGTGTCAGAACAAGGAATGACACGACTATTTGGATGCCTTGAACATTTCCAATGGTATGACTAAGTATGCTTAGGTTACAACATATCTAATTAAGTAGAATTAATTTGGTCTGGTTTTTTAATAAGATTTAATAGTAGAATGAACCCTGAATGATAAGTATGTCAAAGTGTACTGTTTCTCTACTCTGTTTCTTCTATAATGAGGATATGGTTTGTGATTATTATTTAAATTATAGGTGTGACCCTCTGCCACAGCATCTTTGGAGGGTTTTTCTTCTCAGTGAAGGACAGATGGACCCGATGAGCTTACTTGGCCTTGATGGAAATCGACTGCACCTTCCAGTTGAGGGTAATATACAGCTGTATGAAAAGGCAGTAAAAGTCATGCAGAAGATTACTACGAAGGTTAATGTCTGCCTCCACTGGGATAAGGAAACTCCTGTCTGCCAGAGTCTGTGTGAGTCTCTCTTTGAGGCTTTGCCTCACATCAGCTCACTCAGGTATGTGGTTTGTATGCAATGCTGATTCCTTTAATTTTTATACTTTTTCTTTTTTTAAATCCTTCCATCTTAAAATTTTTGAAATATTTTTTTGATGCTGTATATGTGGATCAGTAAATGGTAGAGAAACTTTTTTGTTCTATTTGATAGAAAACTAAATCACTAAATTCTTCATGATTTCAGTTTTGTGCCCAAGTTATCAAGATCTTCAGAAGAAATCCGGTTCTTTGTGAGTCTGTTCTGTGCAGCAGAGAGAGACCAGAAAACAAAAGAGAAGACTCTGGAGCTGTTATCAGTGTGCAGATATCAAACACTCCCTCTTAAGCAGAAATGGTGTGATTTCCTACTGGACCTGTACTCAAATGATCCTGAATCAGGTCTGAGTCTCCTTCCATCATTACAGTCAGTTTTCCAGTCAGCTCCTGCAGTCTGGACCATAAACCTCTCAGAGAGAAAGAGCTCCATCCTCCTGGAAGTGCTGAAACTCCAATCAGAGAAGAAACCAGTGGAGCTGACAGGCTGCTCAGGTGAAGAGAGTGAAGTGAGGAGTTTCCTACAGTGTCTGCCTTATATCTCACAGCTCAGGTAAGTCAGACAAATACTGTATATTTAATAATAATATGTTGCTTCTGTAAGAAGAGGTTTGTCATGAATCCATCTTAATAATAACCTGGGTTTTAAATGTTAATTGACGGCCATTTACAAATGAACATAATGTAGAAACAGATGAATTCAATGTCTCAGTTCAGTAATTATTTAGTATCACAGTCTTCTGTCTTTATGAGAATAATGAGATGATATTAAATAATAACAACAATGTAGCTCTGAGACAACAACAA
This sequence comes from Percina caprodes, assembly GCA_013375575.1. Lineage (NCBI taxonomy): Eukaryota > Metazoa > Chordata > Actinopteri > Perciformes > Percidae > Percina > Percina caprodes. The sequence continues at coordinate 5,537,055 of JABXJD010000020.1, read as the reverse complement.
AGTCTTGATAATAAGGTAAAACCTTTATTGGCTTTTTAATGTCTCTGCAGCTTAAACAGAAACCATTAAAACTTGAAAACAAATTGTTTTTGTACAGCTAAAATAGATAATGTCTCTTTAAAAAAAAAATATTTCCAGTAATTTAAAAAATGAAACAAGCTTCCTTTTTATCTGAAGACTGAGTGAACTTTACTGACGGTGATGAAAGTTGTACCAACTGTTCAGAGAGCAGCACATTAAGATTTCAGACATCTATGAATCATCATTTAGAGTCACCAGAGACAGATGTAGTGAAGAACAGCTGTTATTTACACGGCTGTCCTCTCAGGAGCAAAGAGAAGCATTGCATCATGGGACTTTCTGTAGCTATTGAACATGATATGGAGTCTAGATGTTGTTGTTCCACTGTGTATATTTATATAATGTGAATATATTTAACATTTAAAACTCAAACACAAAGTATAATTCCATAAAGTGAACAAAACCACGAGGAAACCAATCAGCAGAGATTTCAGCCTCAGGATCAGTGTTTGTGTTGTGAGTCAGTAAAAGTCCTAAAATGATGTTCTGCTCTGATGGAAGATGTGTGTAACCCTTGTGTTGTCCTCCACGGTCAAAATTAATACTTTGTAGACACTGTTTTTAATTTGTTGTTACTTTTTATAAAGATTTTGGCACTTTTCCCCATTTCACCAGTATATTCACCACTAGAACCAACGTATTAACAATAGTTGAACAATAATTTTTGGAATTCATGGTTAATAAACCTTATTCATATGAAATTATCTCATCTCTGTGTTAGAATAAAAGCAGAAATTATGAATGATTTTAACTAATGGTTAAGATCAGAGAAACAAACGTAATGGATAATCACAGACATGTCAACGTTTAGTCAGGATAATGCTATAAAATGTAATAAAACACCCAAAATTCAATGAAAGTAGAGATCTGATCCTTAATTTCACTTGTAAATAGCGTTTTATGGAACCGTCCACGTTATTTTGGGTAATTTGGTTGAAAGAAACCCAAATATCTGATATAGAAACTATATCAATGGGTCAAATTTGACCCGAGGACAACAGGAGGGTTAAAGTTAAATTAGATTAATCATTTTATACAGGACAGACATGTTCAAGATGGAGTCCATCAGTAGTGTGTTGTTGTATTTATGCAGCTGAGATCAAATCATCACAAAATGTTTCCTTTTATTATTTCAGTTATGTTCCTTGGTGGTCAGATCAATCTGAAGGAGTCAGGATCTTTGTGGATCTGTTCTGTGCAGCAGAGAGAGAACAGCTGACAGGAGAGAAGACTCTGGAGCTGTTATCATCAGTGTGCACATATGAAACATTCCCTTTTAGAGGCCGGGGTTATAATGATGAATATCAGCGTGATTTCCTGCTGGATCTGTGCTCCCACTTGAAGGACTATGAGACTGAATCAGGTCTGAGTCTCCTTCCATCATTACAGTCAGTTTTCCAGTCAGCTCCTGCAGTCTGGACCATAAACCTCTCAGAGAGAAAGAGCTCCATCCTCCTGGAAGTGCTGAAACTCCAATCAGAGAAGAAACCAGTGGAGCTGACAGGCTGCTCAGATGAAGAGAGTGAAGTGAGGAGTTTCCTACAGTGTCTGCCTTATATCTCACAGCTCAGGTAAGTCAGACAAATACTGTATATTTAATAATAATATGTTGCTTCTGTAAGAAGAGGTTTGTCATGAATCCATCTTAATAATAACCTGGGTTTTAAATGTTAATTGACGGCCATTTACAAATGAACATAATATAGAAACAGATGAATTCAATGTCTCAGTTCAATAATTATTTAGTATCACAGTCTTCTGTCTTTATGAGAATAATTAGATGATATTAATAATAATAATAATAATAACAACAATGTAGTTCTGAGACAACAACAAAGTCCTGCTAATACTTTCTTATGCAGGAAATAAAAACACACAAACAGAAATGAAAACCCTGAAGTTAAAACTGATATTGGCTTTTTATAAATCTTAGCACATTAAAAATAAAGAATAGAAACATAAAAACTGAATATTTCTGTACAGATGAAATTAGTAACATCTCTTTCATTAAAAGAAAATGTAAATAAATTTTACATTTATCTTCCTTTTTTATCTGAAGACTGAGTGAACTTTACTGACGGTGATGAAAGTTGTACCAACTGTTCAGAGAGCAGCACATTAAGATTTCAGACATCTATGAATCATCATTTAGAGTCACCAGAGACAGATGTAGTGAAGAACAGCTGTTATTTACACGGCTGTCCTCTCAGGAGCAAAGAGAAGCATTGCATCATGGGACTTTCTGTAGCTATTGAACATGATATGGAGTCTAGATGTTGTTGTTCCACTGTGTATATTTATATAATGTGAATATATTTAACATTTAAAACTCAAACACAAAGTATAATTCCATAAAGTGAACAAAACCACGAGGAAACCAATCAGCAGAGATTTCAGCCTCAGGATCAGTGTTTGTGTTGTGAGTCAGTAAAAGTCCTAAAATGATGATCTGCTCTGATGGAAGATGTGTGTAACCCTTGTGTTGTCCTCCACGGTCAAAATTAATACTTTGTAGACACTGTTTTTAATTTGTTGTTACTTTTTATAACGCTTTTATCACTTTTCCCCATTTCACCAGTATATTCACCACTAGAACCAACGTATTAACAATAGTTGAACAATAATTTTTGGAATTCATGGTTAATAAACCTTATTCATATGAAATTGTCTCACCTCTGTGTTAGAATAAAAGCAGAAATTATGAATGATTTTAACTAATGGTTAAGATCAGAGAAACAAACGTAATGGATAATCACAGACATGTCAACGTTTAGTCAGGATAATGCTATAAAATGTAATAAAACACCCAAAATTCAATGAAAGTAGAGATCTGATCCTTAATTTCACTTGTGAAGAGCGTTTTATGGAACCGTCCACGTTATTTTGGGTAATTTGGTTGAAAGAAACCCAAATATCTGATATAGAAACTATATCAATGGGCCAAATTTGACCCGAGGACAACAGGAGGGTTAAAGTTAAATTAGATTAATCATTTTATACAGGACAGACATGTTCAAGATGGAGTCCATCAGTAGTGTGTTGTTGTATTTATGCAGCTGAGATCAAATCATCACAAAATGTTTCCTTTTATTATTTCAGTGTTTCTCAGTGGTCAGATCAATCTAAAGGAGTCAGGATCTTTGTGGATCTGTTCTGTGCAGCAGAGAGAGAACAGCTGACAGGAGAGAAGACTCTGGAGCTGTTATCATCAGTGTGCAGATATGAAACATTCCCTATTAGAGACCGGGGTTATAATGAATATCAGAGTGATTTCCTGCTGGATCTGTGCTCCCACCTGAAGGACTATGAGACTAAATCAGGTCTGAGTCTCCTTCCATCATTACAGTCAGTTTTCCAGTCAGCTCCTGCAGTCTGGACCATAAACCTCTCAGAGAGAAAGAGCTCCATCCTCCTGGAAGTGCTGAAACTCCAATCAGAGAAGAAACCAGTGGAGCTGACAGGCTGCTCAGGTGAAGAGAGTGAAGTGAGGAGTTTCCTACAGTGTCTGCCTTATATCTCACAGCTCAGGTAAGTCAGACAGATACTGAATATTTAATAATAATATGTTGCTTCTGTAAGAAGAGGTTTGTCATGAATCCATCTTAATAATAACCTGGGTTTTAAATGTTAATTGACGGCCATTTACAAATGAACATAATGTAGAAACAGATGAATTCAATGTCTCAGTTCAGTAATTATTTAGTATCACAGTCTTCTGTCTTTATGAGAATAATGAGATGATATTATTAATAATAACAACAATGTAGCTCTGAGACAACAACAAAGTCTTGATAATAAGGTAAAACCTTTATTGGCTTTTTAATGTCTCTGCAGCTTAAACAGAAACCATTAAAACATGAAAACAAATTGTTTTTGTACAGCTAAAATAGATAATGTCTCTTTAAAAAAAAAGATTTCCAGTAATTTAAAAAATGAAACAAGCTTCCTTTTTATCTGAAGACTGAGTGAACTTTACTGACGGTGATGAAAGTTGTACCAACTGTTCAGAGAGCAGCACATTAAGATTTCAGACATCTATGAATCATCATTTAGAGTCACCAGAGACAGATGTAGTGAAGAACAGCTGTTATTTACACGGCTGTCCTCTCAGGAGCAAAGAGAAGCATTGCATCATGGGACTTTCTGTAGCTATTGAACATGATATGGAGTCTAGATGTTGTTGTTCCACTGTGTATATTTATATAATGTGAATATATTTAACAGTTAAAACTCAAACACAAAGTATAATTCCATAAAGTGAACAAAACCACGAGGAAACAAATCAGCAGAGATTTCAGCCTCAGGATCAGTGTTTGTGTTGTGAGTCAGTAAAAGTCCTAAAATGATGATCTGCTCTGATGGAAGATGTGTGTAACCCTTGTGTTGTCCTCCACGGTCAAAATTAATACTTTGTAGACACTGTTTTTAATTTGTTGTTACTTTTTATAACGATTTTATCACTTTTCCCCATTTCACCAGTATATTCACCACTAGAACCAACGTATTAACAATAGTTGAACAATAATTTTTGGAATTCATGGTTAATAAACCTCATTCATATGAAATTATCTCATCTCTGTTAGAATAAAAGCAGAAATTATGAATGATTTTGACTGACCGTTAAGATCAGAGAAACAAAGGTAATGGATAATCACAGACATGTCAACGTTTAGTCAGGATAATGCTATAAAATGTAATAAAACACCCAAAATTCAATGAAAGTAGAGATCTGATCCTTAATTTCACTTGTAAATAGCGTTTTATGGAACCATCCACGTTATTTTGGGTAATTTGGTTGAAAGAAACCCAAATATCTGATATAGAAACTTTATCAATGGGCCAAATTTGACCCGAGGACAACAGGAGGGTTAAAGTTAAATTAGATTAATCATTTTATACAGGACAGACATGTTCAAGATGGAGTCCATCAGTAGTGTGTTGTTGTATTTATGCAGCTGAGATCAAATCATCACAAAATGTTTCCTTTTATTATTTCAGTGTTCCTTGGGGGTTAGATCGATCTAAAGGAGTCAGGATCTTTGTGGATCTGTTCTGTGCAGCAGAGAGAGAACAGCTGACAGGAGAGAAGACTCTGGAGCTGTTATCATCAGTGTGCACATATGAAACATTCCCTTTTAGAGACCGGGTTTATGATGAATATCGGAGTGATTTCCTGCTGGATCTGTGCTCCCACCTGAAGGACTATGAGACTGAATCAGGTCTGAGTCTCCTTCTATCATTACAGTCAGTTTTCCAGTCAGCTCCTGCAGTCTGGACCATAAACCTCTCAGAGAGAAAGAGCTCCATCCTCCTGGAAGTGCTGAAACTCCAATCAGAGAAGAAACCAGTGGAGCTGACAGGCTGCTCAGATGAAGAGAGTGAAGTGAGGAGTTTCCTACAGTGTCTGCCTTATATCTCACAGCTCCGGTAAGTCAGACAAATACTGTATATTTAATAATAATATGTTGCTTCTGTAAGAAGAGGTTTGTCATGAATCCATCTTAATAATAACCTGGGTTTTAAATGTTAATTGACGGCCATTTACAAATGAACATAATGTAGAAACAGATGAATTCAATGTCTCAGTTCAGTAATTATTTAGTATCACAGTCTTCTGTCTTTATGAGAATAATGAGATGATATTAATAATAATAACAACAATGTAGCTCTGAGACAACAACAAAGTCATGATAATACTTTCTTATACAGGAAATAAAAACACACAAACAGAAATGAAAACCCTGAAGTTAAAACTGATATTGGCTTTTTGTAAATCTTAGCACCTTAAAAATAAAGAATAGAAACATAAAAACTGAATATTTCTGTACAAATAAAATTAGTAACATCTCTTTCATTAAAAGAAAATGTAAATAAATTCTACATTTATCTTCCTTTCTATCAGAAGACTGAGTGAACTTTACTGACGGTGATGAAAGTTGTACCAACTGTTCAGAGAGCAGCACATTAAGATTTCAGACATCTATGAATCATCATTTACAGTATGAAGGAAATTTTGAATGATTTTGAGTGACAGTTAAGATCAGAGAAACAAAGGTAATGGATAATCACAGACATGTCAACGTTTAGTCAGGATAATGCTATAAAATGTAATAAAACACCCAAAATTCAATGAAGTAGAGATCTGATCCTTAATTTCACTTGTGAAGAGCGTTTTATAGAACCATCCACGTTATTTTGGGTAATTTGGTTTGAAAGAAACCCAAATTTCTGATATAGAAACTTTGAAAATGGGTCAAATTTGACCCGAGGACAACAGGAGGGTTAAAGTTAAATTAGATTAATCATTTTATACAGGACAGACATGTTCAAGATGGAGTCCATCAGTAGTGTGTTGTTGTATTTATGCAGCTGAGATCAAATCATCACAAAATGTTTCCTTTTATTATTTCAGTGTTTCTTGGGGGTCAGATCGATCTGAAGGAGTCAGGATCTTTGTGGATCTGTTCTGTGCAGCAGAGAGAGAACAGCTGACAGGAGAGAAGACTCTGGAGCTGTTATCATCAGTGTGCACATATGAAACATTCCCTATTAGAGACCGGGGTTATAATGATGACACCATTAATAAATATCGGAGTGATTTCCTGCTGGATCTGTACTCCCACCTGAAGGACTATGATCCTGAATCAGGTCTGAGTCTCCTTCCATCATTACAGTCAGTTTTCCAGTCAGCTCCTGCAGTCTGGATCATAAACCTCTCAGAGAGAAAGAGCTCCATCCTCCTGGAAGTGCTGAAACTCCAATCAGAGAAGAAACCAGTGGAGCTGACAGGCTGCTCAGGTGAAGAGAGTGAAGTGAGGAGTTTCCTACAGTGTCTGCCTTATATCTCACAGCTCAGGTAAGTCAGACAAATACTGTATATTTAATAATAATATGTTGCTTCTGTAAGAAGAGGTTTGTCATGAATCCATCTTAATAATAACCTGGGTTTTAAATGTTAATTGACGGCCATTTACAAATGAACATAATGTAGAAACAGATGAATTCAATGTCTCAGTTCAGTAATTATCTAGTATCACAGTCTTTTGTCTTTATGAGAATAATGAGATGATAATAATAATAACAACAATGTAGCTCTGAGACAACAACAAAGTCTTAATAAGGTAAAACTTTTATTGGTTTTTTAATGTCTCTGCAGCTTAAACAGAAACCATTAAAACATGAAAACAAATTGTTTTGTGCAGCTAAAATAGATAATATCTCTTTAAAAAGAGATTTACAGTAATTAAAAAAATGAAACACGCTTCCTTTCTATCTGAATACTGAGTGAACTTTACTGACGGTGATGAAAGTTGTACCAACTGTTCAGAGAGCAGCACATTAAGATTTCAGACATCTATGAATCATCATTTAGAGTCACCAGAGACAGATGTAGTGAAGAACAGCTGTTATTTACACGGCTGTCCTCTCAGGAGCAAAGAGAAGCATTGCATCATGGGACTTTCTGTAGCTATTGAACATGATATGGAGTCTAGATGTTGTTGTTCCACTGTGTATATTTATATAATGTGAATATATTTAACATTTAAAACTCATACACAAAGTATAATTCCATAAAGTGAACAAAACCACGAGGAAACAAATCAACAGAGATTTCAGCCTCTGGATCAGTGTTTGTGTTGTGAGTCAGTAAAAGTCCTAAAATGATGATCTGCTCTGATGGAAGATGTGTGTAACCCTTGTGTTGTCCTCCACGGTCAAAATTAATACTTTGTAGACACTGTTTTTAATTTGTTGTTACTTTTTATAACGATTTTATCACTTTTCCCCATTTCACCAGTATATTCACCACTAGAACCAACGTATTAACAATAGTTGAACAATAATCTTTGGAATTCATGGTTAATAAACCTCATTTATATGAAATTATCTCATCTCTGTCTTAGAATAAAAGCAGAAATTATGAATGATTTTGACTGACCGTTAAGATCAGAGAAACAAAGGTAATGGATAATCACAGACATGTCAACGTTTAGTCAGGATAATGCTATAAAATGTAATAAAACACCCAAAATTCAATGAAAGTAGAGATCTGATCCTTAATTTCACTTGTGAAGAGCGTTTTATGGAACCATCCACGTTATTTTGGACAATTTGGTTGAAAGAAACCCAAATTTCTGATATAGAAACTTTGAAAATGGGTTGAATTTGACCCGAGGACAACAGGAGGGTTAAAGTTAAATTAGATTAATCATTTTATACAGGACAGACATGTTCAAGATGGAGTCCATCAGTAGTGTGTTGTTGTATTTATGCAGCTGAGATCAAATCATCACAAAATGTTTCCTTTTATTATTTCAGTGTTCCTCGGGGGTCAGATCGATCTAAAGGAGTCAGGATCTTTGTGGATCTGTTCTGTGCAGCAGAGAGAGAACAGCTGACAGGAGAGAAGACTCTGGAGCTGTTATCATCAGTGTGCACATATGAAACATTCCCTTTTAGAGGCCGGGGTTATAATGATGAATATCAGCGTGATTTCCTGCTGGATCTGTGCTCCCACTTGAAGGACTATGAGACTGAATCAGGTCTGAGTCTCCTTCCATCATTACAGTCAGTTTTCCAGTCAGCTCCTGCAGTCTGGACCATAAACCTCTCAGAGAGAAAGAGCTCCATCCTCCTGGAAGTGCTGAAACTCCAATCAGAGAAGAAACCAGTGGAGCTGACAGGCTGCTCAGATGAAGAGAGTGAAGTGAGGAGTTTCCTACAGTGTCTGCCTTATATCTCACAGCTCAGGTAAGTCAGACAAATACTGTATATTTAATAATAATATGTTGCTTCTGTAAGAAGAGGTTTGTCATGAATCCATCTTAATAATAACCTGGGTTTTAAATGTTAATTGACGGCCATTTACAAATGAACATAATATAGAAACAGATGAATTCAATGTCTCAGTTCAGTAATTATTTAGTATCACAGTCTTCTGTCTTTATGAGAATAATTAGATGATATTAATAATAATAACAACAATGTAGCTCTGAGACAACAACAAAGTCCTGCTAATACTTTCTTATACAGGAAATAAAAACACACAAACAGAAATGAAAACCCTGAACTTAAAACTGATATTGGCTTTTTATAAATCTTAGCACATTAAAAATAAAGAATAGAAACATAAATACTGAATATTTCTGTACAGATGAAATTAGTAACATCTCTTTCAATCAATAAAAAAGTAAATAAATTTTACATTTATCTTCCTTTTTATCAGAAGACTGAGTGAACTTTACTGACGGTGATGAAAGTTGTACCAACTGTTCAGAGAGCAGCACATTAAGATTTCAGACATCTATGAATCATCATTTAGAGTCACCAGAGACAGATGTAGTGAAGAACAGCTGTTATTTACACGGCTGTCCTCTCAGGAGCAAAGAGAAGCATTGCATCATGGGACTTTCTGTAGCTATTGAACATGATATGGAGTCTAGATGTTGTTGTTCCACTGTGTATATTTATATAATGTGAATATATTTAACATTTAAAACTCAAACACAAAGTATAATTCCATAAAGTGAACAAAACCACGAGGAAACAAATCAGCAGAGATTTCAGCCTCAGGATCAGTGTTTGTGTTGTGAGTCAGTAAAAGTCCTAAAATGATGATCTGCTCTGATGGAAGATGTGTGTAACCCTTGTGTTGTCCTCCACGGTCAAAATTAATACTTTGTAGACACTGTTTTTAATTTGTTGTTACTTTTTATAATGATTTTATCACTTTTCCCCATTTCACCAGTATATTCACCACTAGAACCAACGTATTAACAATAGTTGAACAATAATTTTTGGAATTCATGGTTAATAAACCTCATTCATATGAAATTATCTCATCTCTGTGTTAGAATAAAAGCAGAAATTATGAATGATTTTAACTAATGGTTAAGATCAGAGAAACAAAGGTAATGGATAATCACAGACATGTCAACGTTTAGTCAGGATAATGCTATAAAATGTAATAAAACACCCAAAATTCAATGAAAGTAGAGATCTGATCCTTAATTTCACTTGTGAAGAGCGTTTTATGGAACCATCCACGTTATTTTGGGTAATTTGGTTGAAAGAAACCCAAATATCTGATATAGAAACTATATCAATGGGCCAAATTTGACCCGAGGACAACAGGAGGGTTAAAGTTAAATTAGATTAATCATTTTATACAGGACAGACATGTTCAAGATGGAGTCCATCAGTAGTGTGTTGTTGTATTTATGCAGCTGAGATCAAATCATCACAAAATGTTTCCTTTTATTATTTCAGTTATGTTCCTCGGTGGTTAGATCGATCTAAAGGAGTCAGGATCTTTGTGGATCTGTTCTGTGCAGCAGAGAGAGAACAGCTGACAGGAGAGAAGACTCTGGAGCTGTTATCATCAGTGTGCACATATGAAACATTCCCTATTAGAGACCGGGGTTATAATGAATATCAGAGGGATTTCCTGCTGGATCTGTGCTCCCACCTGAAGGACTATGAGACTGAATCAGGTCTGAGTCTCCTTCCATCATTACAGTCAGTTTTCCAGTCAGCTCCTGCAGTCTGGACCATAAACCTCTCAGAGAGAAAGAGCTCCATCCTCCTGGAAGTGCTGAAACTCCAATCAGAGAAGAAACCAGTGGAGCTGACAGGCTGCTCAGGTGAAGAGAGTGAAGTGAGGAGTTTCCTACAGTGTCTGCCTTATATCTCACAGCTCAGGTAAGTCAGACAAATACTGTATATTTAATAATAATATGTTGCTTCTGTAAGAAGAGGTTTGTCACGAATCCATCTGAATAATAACCTGGATTTTAAATGTTAATTGACGGCCATTTACAAATGAACATAATGTAGAAACAGATGAATTCAATGTCTCAGTTCAGTAATTATTTAGTATCACAGTCTTCTGTCTTTATGAGAATAATGAGATGATATTAAATAATAATAACAACAATGTAGCTCTGAGACAACAACAAAGTCATGATAATAAGGTAAAACCTTTATTGGCTTTTTAATGTCTCTGCAGCTTAAACAGAAACCATTAAAACATGAAAACAAATTGTTTTTGTACAGCTAAAATAGATAATGTCTCTTTAAAAAAAAAGATTTCCAGTAATTTAAAAAATGAAACAAGCTTCCTTTTTATCAGAAGACTGAGTGAACTTTACTGACGGTGATGAAAGTTGTACCAACTGTTCAGAGAGCAGCACATTAAGATTTCAGACATCTATGAATCATCATTTAGAGTCACCAGAGACAGATGTAGTGAAGAACAGCTGTTATTTACACGGCTGTCCTCTCAGGAGCAAAGAGAAGCATTGCATCATGGGACTTTCTGTAGCTATTGAACATGATATGGAGTCTAGATGTTGTTGTTCCACTGTGTATATTTATATAATGTGAATATATTTAACATTTAAAACTCAAACACAAAGTATAATTCCATAAAGTGAACAAAACCACGAGGAAACAAATCAGCAGAGATTTCAGCCTCAGGATCAGTGTTTGTGTTGTGAGTCAGTAAAAGTCCTAAAATGATGATCTGCTCTGATGGAAGATGTGTGTAACCCTTGTGTTGTCCTCTACGGTCAAAATTAATACTTTGTAGACACTGTTTTTAATTTGTTGTTACTTTTTATAATGATTTTATCACTTTTCCCCATTTCACCAGTATATTCACCACTAGAACCAACGTATTAACAATAGTTGAACAATAATTTTTGGAATTCATGGTTAATAAACCTCATTCATATGAAATTATCTCATCTCTGTGTTAGAATAAAAGCAGAAATTATGAATGATTTTGACTAATGGTTAAGATCAGAGAAACAAAGGTAATGGATAATCACAGACATGTCAACGTTTAGTCAGGATAATGCTATAAAATGTAATAAAACACCCAAAATTCAATGAAAGTAGAGATCTGATCCTTAATTTCACTTGTGAAGAGCGTTTTATGGAACCATCCACGTTATTTTGTGTAATTTGGTTGAAAGAAACCCAAATTTCTGATATAGAAACTATATCAATGGGCCAAATTTGACCCGAGGACAACAGGAGGGTTAAAGTTATATTAGATTAATCATTTTATACAGGACAGACATGTTCAAGATGGAGTCCATCAGTAGTGTGTTGTTGTATTTATGCAGCTGAGATCAAATCATCACAAAATATTTCCTTTTATTATTTCAGTTATGTTCCTCGGTGGTCAGATCAATCTAAAGGAGTCAGGATCTTTGTGGATCTGTTCTGTGCAGCAGAGAGAGAACAGCTGACAGGAGAGAAGACTCTGGAGCTGTTATCATCAGTGTGCACATATGAAACATTCCCTATTAGAGACCGGGGTGATAATGAATATCAGAGTGATTTCCTGCTGGATCTGTACTCCCACCTGAAGGACTATGAGACTGAATCAGGTCTGAGTCTCCTTCCATCATTACAGTCAGTTTTCCAGTCAGCTCCTGCAGTCTGGACCATAAACCTCTCAGAGAGAAAGAGCTCCATCCTCCTGGATGTGCTGAAACTCCAATCAGAGAAGAAACCAGTGGAGCTGAGAGACTGCTCAGGTGAAGAGAGTGAAGTGAGGAGTTTCCTACAGTGTCTGCCTTATATCTCACAGCTCAGGTAAGTCAGACAAATACTGTATATTTAATAATAATATGTTGCTTCTGTAAGAAGAGGTTTGTCATGAATCCATCTTAATAATAACCTGGGTTTTAAATGTTAATTGACGGCCATTTACAAATGAACATAATGTAGAAACAGATGAATTCAATGTCTCAGTTCAGTAATTATTTAGTATCACAGTCTTCTGTCTTTATGAGAATAATGAGATGATATTAATAATAATAATAACAATGTAGCTCTGAGACAACAACAAAGTCCTGCTAATACTTTCTTATACAGGAAATAAAAACACACAAACACAAATGAAAACCCTGAAGTTAAAACTGATATTGGATTTTTGGAAATCTTAGCACCTTAAAAATAAAGAATAGAAACATAAAAACTGAATATTTCTGTACAAATAAAATTAGTAACATCTCTTTCAATCAAAGAAAATGTAAATAAATTCTACATTTATCTTCCTTTCTATCAGAAGACTGAGTGAACTTTACTGATGGTGATGAAAGTTGTACCAACTGTTCAGAGAGCAGCACATTAAGATTTCAGACATCTATGAATCATCATTTACAGTATGAAGGAAATTATGAATGATTTTGAGTGACGGTTAAGATCAGAGAAACAAAGGTAATGGATAATCACAGACATGTCAACGTTTAGTCAGGATAATGCTATAAAATGTAATAAAACACCCAAAATTCAATGAAAGTAGAGATCTGATCCTTAATTTCACTTGTAAATAGCGTTTTATGGAACCGTCCACGTTATTTTGGACAATTTGGTTGAAAGAAACCCAAATATCTGATATAGAAACTATATCAGTGGGCCAAATTTGACCCGAGGACAACAGGAGGGTTAAAGTTAAATTAGATTAATCATTTTATACAGGACAGACATGTTCAAGATGGAGTCCATCAGTAGTGTGTTGTTGTATTTATGCAGCTGAGATCAAATCATCACAAAATGTTTCCTTTTATTATTTCAGTGTTCCTCGGGGGTCAGATCGATCTGAAGGAGTCAGGGTCTTTGTGGATCTGTTCTGTGCAGCAGAGAGAGAACAGCTGACAGGAGAGAAGACTCTGGAGCTGTTATCATCAGTGTGCACATATGAAACATTCCCTATTAGAGACCGGGGTTATAATGAATATCAGAGTGATTTCCTGCTGGATCTGTGCTCCCACCTGAAGGACTATAAGACTGAATCAGGTCTGAGTCTCCTTCCATCTTTACAGTCAGTTTTCCAGTCAGCTCCTGCAGTCTGGACCATAAACCTCTCAGAGAGAAAGAGCTCCATCCTCCTGGAAGTGCTGAAACTCCAATCAGAGAAGAAACCAGTGGAGCTGAGAGGCTGCTCAGGTGAAGAGAGTGAAGTGAGGAGTTTCCTACAGTGTCTGCCTTATATCTCACAGCTCAGGTAAGTCAGACAAATACTGAATATTTAATAATAATATGTTGCTTCTGTAAGAAGAGGTTTGTCATGAATCCATCTTAATAATAACCTGGGTTTTAAATGTTAATTGACGGCCATTTACAAATGAACATAATGTAGAAACAGATGAATTCAATGTCTCAGTTCAGTAATTATTTAGTATCACAGTCACAGTAAATCTTTAATCTGCATGTTTGAGATGAATGAACTGATGTGAATAATAATAAGAGCAATGTAGCTCTGAGACATCAACAAAGTCCTGCTAATACAAGTCTGTCCTGAGCCTCATAAACACACACTGATAAATGTATAAATAATGTATTAATAATCTACTTTCCTAACATTTGAATCTGCAGACTGAGTGAGAAGGTTTTGCAGCCGCTACTCTCCCTCCTCCATGAAATCCAGGATGAGGCCTTGACCTGTTCCTTCTTGAGGAAGGTTGGTGGAGATCTGACGTCCTGCTGTCTGAACTGGGAGCTCCTCCACCATCTGCTGCAGCAGTCGTCAGCTCACACCATCACTGTGAACATGAGGAAGAACCGCTTCTTACAGGAGAGCGTCACACGTCTGCTTCCCTTTCTGGACAGGATTGTGTTTAAAAGGTCAGCAAGTTGTTTTTTTAGGTTTTATCATATTTAATCATTTCCGTGTGTTGTTGTGGCTTGTTTTCACTAAACAACGTCTTCTGGTGAATACACTTTATGCTTTCAGAGCCGGTCCCAGCTTTGTGTTGACCGCCATCAGAGAGATCTACAAAGCTCGAGCCAGTCCCGTTATACCCAGTTTACTGAGGTCGTTGGATGATGTCATCAACCTGACCTGCAGAGAGATGGACTCGGAGGACTTTGCTGCTCTGCTCTTCACCCTCACACACAGTGACAGAGTTAAACTGAACCTCACGTGGACCTTTATACCACCAGGGGACATAAAGTTCATCGTCTTTATGCTGGACAAAGTCTCTCATCTCAGGTTAGACATTAGTGCTCGTCTATTTACCGCTCGCAGATAAACAGAAACATAACCTTCCTTTGCTGCACGCTCCCCATCATCATCACTGAGTCCAGTTATCTCTTGAGAACTCCTGCTCCAACAACATAACCCAAAATGGATCTTAATAATATATACAAGACATTACAAGATAATTCATTATAAGATACTTTGGGTTTATTATTGTCTGTATTCATAGTTTTATTGTCCATCATGCTATCAGTAATATTCACATTTTACTCACCAAGTTAACAGCTGAGATCTGTGAGCTCGGGGCTAAAAAGAAGTCTGATGGGTCAAGAAACACAAGCAGTCACACAGGTTGGAAACTAGCCAACCAGATTACTTAAACCGTACACTGAACGTGAGCCTCGATGTCTGATAATCTCTCCCTTCAACGGAAAACTGTACGTACACAACTCCCGTCCAGTGGGACAGAGTTGAAGCATCATGAATTAGTTTGTCTAACCTGACGGTTTGTTCTTTGTTTCTTGGTCAATCGGAGCACTTTTCAGTCCCGATCTTTTCTATTAACATTATAGGCTTTATGTTATTAATACTGACGGAAATAAAGGACAAAACTACCATAATAAGTTCTAAAGAAACATCATTATCGTTTGTTTCTAATGCATGTGAAGATGCAGATCATTCTAGTTTCTGATCACTGAAACTATCCATTTGGTTCTGTTATTTGTTAAATTAGTGGATCATTTCCTCTCAGTGTTGACAGGAATCAGCTGCTGAGGTTGGTCCACTGCTGCGCTGCCTCTGAGGCCCAGCAGGGGGCAGCAGCCAACCTGCTCAGGACTGTGCAGGACCGGCTGGATCTGTCCTGCTGCTCCTATGTGGAGCTGGATCATCAGAGGGACTCTCTCAGTCTGACTGCTGAGGACTGCAGGGCCGTCTCCACCATCCTGACACACAGCAGCGGAGACACACAGCTCATCCTGCAGGACTGTGAGCTGGAGGACAGCGGCCTGGACCGGCTGTTTCCTGTCCTACACAGAGTCCGTCTCAGGTGGGAAAGATCCAGAAAGTCTGAAAGCAGAGGAGAAGTTGTTGTTCATGTTTCTGCATCGTAACACTCTGCTCTGTTTCTCCTGCTCAGAGCAAGTAAAGATGTCCTCCTCCGGCTGGTGTCCCTGGTTCCTGTGGACAGTGAGAGGGACTCAGTGAGACGGGCAGTGTCCCTCCGTACAGCCCTGGATGGAGAACTGGACCTAAGTCACAGCATACTGGATCAGAGGGCCTGTGTAGCTCTGGCCCTGATGCTGGACTTCAGTGAAGAGCTGACGGAGCTGGACCTGAGTCACTGTGGACTCACTGACCAGCTGCTGCTCACACTCAGCGCACATCTGCACAAAGTTCACGTCCTGGAGTGAGTCAAACTACAAATGTCTTCATGTGTGCAACAGTGTTTGTAACGCAGTGTCAGCTCTAACCGAGGTGGAGGTGTAAATTTATAAAATATGTATTACTGCGACCGGTAGAGTCTGTGTGATGTTGCTCAGTTTAATGAGCTGAGAGGACAGTAAGACGGATTCTGGAAAAATATTTCCTACAAACATAAATGAGTTGACCTCTAAATGTCTTAGAGCAACATACATGTATTATAGAGTCCCCCTAATGTGCTTCCAAGTGCAGGTGATGTTCAGGAGAGACTGAAGTTCCCGTCAGTGTGTAAATGACTTATTTTAGAAGACATGTCTGTATATTCAGAGCTGTCTACAGAAAGCTGCAGCACAACAAAACTGTCTGTATTTAAAGTGAGTAGTTTTCACTTATTTTACTGTAAATTCCTCCAGAAAGCATCCACCTGCCTGAAGAGAAGCTATAAACACGGAGAACTCATAATAATTCAGTTGGTACGACACAATCTATCCTGATTATTAAGAGATGAGGGCTTTGGTGATTAGTCTGAAGTGGAAAATATGCGTCAGCGGCAGCCGGCTGCCATAATGTACAGTGATGAATGTAATGTAATAATGTCTGTGTGCATGTTACAGTCTGAGTCACAATAACATCACTGATGCTTCAACTGCCATGTTACTGCGGCTGTCCATCATCCCCTCCACCAACACCGTGCGGTGAGCGTTCTTTAACTAGTGTCCCATTCATTAAATAAGACGAGCTAAATGACTTCAGATCAGTTAAATGAACCGCTCCACATATTATTCTGTGTGAATAACGTCTGCTCTCTCTGTTTGGTGGCTTTCTAGACTCTTCGGGAACAACGTTGTGGACAGATCCTCCTTTAAGGAAGACAAGCGGTTTGAGATGTGGTGAAGCAGCCGTCAGGGTGGAGATGGTCTGTGGAAGATCTCCTTCTACCACCTCAGGAACATTGCTGAACTCCGTCTCACAGTCTGTCAGATACAGAAAACCACCGTCCACACCTTTGTCTCCTCACGGCGGGACTACTGTGGCGTTCTGGTCCTCATCAGGACTTCTAGCATATACAACACATCCAGAACAGCGGCGCTAGGATCCTAATGAAGGTACGAAAATACGACCACATCACACCCATCCTTCACTCTCACCACTGGCTTCCTGTCTCGTTCAGGATACCCATCGCTGTATCCATGGAAACGCCCCTCCCTACCTCAGAGAACTACTCACACCACAAACCTCGTGACGTTACCTTGGCTCCAGAAACGAAGCTTCTTCTTCTTCTGCTCTGCCGCTCCCCGACCACCTGAGGGCTCCTTCAGGGAGGCCAGAAACACTTTTCTTTTTCCTAAACTGTGTATTTCATGCTCCTGTTTGTAATATTGTTAACTCATTAAATGAAAATATGACTATTATATATATTAGAGATGAGTGGTACCCGGTCGGGTCTTCTGCTGTTGTAGCCCCCCCTCCCACACCCCCCCTCAAGGTTGTGCGTGTTGTGGCTTCACAAATGCTTTGCTGCTACCTCGGTTGTAACGAGTGGTTATTTCAGTCAAAGTTGCTCTTCTATCAGCTTGAATCAGTCGGCCCATTCTCCTCTGACCTCTAGCATCAACGAGGCATTCCCCCCCCCCCAGGACTGCTGCATTCTGGATGTTTTTCCCTTTCCACACCATTCTTTGTAAACCCTAGAAAGGGTTGTGGGTGTAAATCCCAGTAACTGAGCAGATGGTGAAATCCTCAGACCGGCCCGTCTGGCACCAAGAACCAGGCCACGCTCCAAATGTCTTAAATCACCTTTCTTTCCCATTCTGACATTCAGTTTGGAGTCCAGGAGATGGTCTGGACCAGGACCAGGACCACACCCCTAAATGCATTGAAGCAACTGTCATGTGATTGGTTGATTAGATAATTGCATTAATGAGAAATTGAACAGGTGTTCCTAATAATCCTTTAGGCGAGTGTACATCAGCACTCAACTCTTTTTGTCATATTTCTTCAATGTTTGTATTGCTTTGTCTGTCTTTGTTTTTCTTTTTTTATGTTTTGTATTTATGTTTTTAATGTTATGCAGTACGCTGAACACCTGGTCTTTATTTTTGGGAAATAAAATGAATAAACCTTAAAAACTCTGCTCCTTGTCTCTTTGTTACATGTGACTCGTGCTGGTTTTGTTTTTATGAGCTCCACCTTAATGTCTTAAAGCTTCATTTCACTTCAATAACAAAATATATCTCACTAATAAATCTGGAAATGAACTCAACAGCTAGTAACTCTGGATATTATTCCACAGACCATCTCAACTGACTGATATTTATTTCCTATTGGACTGTTTTATTTGATAAATTATTGCATGTTGTCCTTCACTACATCTCAGAGAGGAATATTATACTTTTACTACTGCATTTGGTGTAATATCTTTGAATTGATCGATTATAGGCAAAATAAATAATAAAATAGAGGGAAAAACTGGAAAGATGTCTGCAGCTCTGCTTGTAGTTCCTGCTTAATTATTTTAATATATCGCTATAATCGATCAACTTAAAAACATTTAATCTAATATATTAGTAAAAGTTTAACATTCCCTTTTTGAGATGTTAACGGCAAAATCTTTAAATAATTAATATAATAAAACGTCAAAAACCTTAAAAGTTCACTGAGTTTCACTAATTTTAATATTTATAAATATTAGTAAAAGTTTAATATTCCCCCTTTCAGATGTTTTTAATGGCAAAATCGTTAAATAATTCATAAAATAAAACCTTTGAAGGTTCAGTGACTGACTTCCAGCTGCTGGTTTCTGGTGTAATTGCGCCCTCTGGTGGTGATCAACAGGAACTACAAGCAGAGCTGCAGACACGTTTATAAAGCCTAAAATCGATCAAATAAAAGATATCGTATCTAATAAAGTAGTTAAAGTGTAATATTCCTCCATTTAAGACGTTTCTAATGGAAAAACTGTGAAATAATTCATAAAATAAAACGTTAAATAACTTTTGAAGGTCCAGAGTTTCAGCTTCCAGCTGCTGGTTTCTGGTGTAAATGCGCCCTCTGGTGGTGATCAACAGGAACTACAAGCAGGGCTGCAGACACGTTTATATAGCCTAAAATCAATCAAATAAAAGATATTAAATCTAATAAAGTAGTAAACGTGTAACATTCCCCTTTTAAGACGTTTCTAATGGAAAAATGGTAAAATAATTCATAAAATAAAACGTTAAAAAACTTTTGAAGGTCCAGAGTTTCAGCTGCTGGTTTCTGGTGTAAATGCGCCCTCTGGTGGTGATCAACTGGAACTACAAGCAGAGCTGCAGACACATTTTTCCATTTTATTCCACTAATTTTAATATTTATAAATAGTTGTAAAACTTTAATATTCCCCTTTGAAGATGTTTCTAATGGCAAAATCGTTAAATAATTCATAAAATAAAACCTTTGAAGGTTCAGTGACTGACTTCCAGCTGCTTGTTTCTGGTGTAATTGCGCCCTCTGGTGGTGATCAACAGGAACTACAAGCAGAGCTGCAGACGCATTTATAAAGCCTAAAATCGATCAATTAAAAGATATTGAATCTAATATAGTAGTAAACGTGTAATATTCCCCCTTTAAGATGTTTCTAATGGAAAAATTGTGAAATAATTCATAAAATCAAAAAACTTTTGAAGGTCCAGAGTTTCAGCTGCTGGTTTCTGGTGTAAATGCGCCCTCTGGTGGTGATCAACAGGAACTACAAGCAGAGCTGCAGACACGTTTTTCCAGTTTTTTCCTCTAATTTTTATTATTTATAAAGCCTAAAATCGATCAATTAAAAGACATTGAATCTAATATAGTAGTAAACGTGTAATATTCTCCTTTTGATATGTTGTTAATGGCAAAATCATTAAATAAGTCATAAAATAAAACCTTTGAAGGTCCAGAGTTTCAGCTGCTGGTTTCTGGTGTAAATGCGCCCTCTGGTGGTGATCAACATGAACTACAAGCGGACTAAGTTTATGAATCAAGTCTGACTATAAAGTCTGACTCTGTATTCTCCAGTTTCAATAAAAAAATGAAAGAAATGCTGTGGTACTGTGGCACATGCACACACTCAGCACATCATCAGTACATGCAGGAGGATTAACAATAGGCTGTGTGCACGTGTGGGGAGACCCAGGACTAGGTGGGGGGACGTCCAGCTGGGAGGAGGTCTCAGGGAAGACCCAAGACTAGGTGGAGGGTCGTCCAGCTGGGAGGAAGCCTCGGGGAAGACCCAGGACTAGGTGTAGGGATTATGTTTCCAACCTGGCCTGGGGACACCTCGGGACCCCCCAGTTGGAGCTGGTTGATGTGGCTCAGGAAAGGGAAGTTTGGGGTCCCCTGCTGGAGCTGCTGAACCTCCAGAATAATAATTCAGTGGGGACAAACACTGAGATTTGAAGCATTTCTTCAGTGAATTCTACAACCCGTTTCTAGGGAGGATTAGTCCATCAGGAGGTGATTAGGATCCACAAACAACCACTAACATTAAAAGGAATTATGTCAGAAATATAATTGTCCTGTCATCTGCGTGAGTTATAAAACCTGAGCTGTTATTTTTAAGCTTATATAACTAATATTTGTGCAAAAATGAACAATGTTTGCCACGTTGTGACATTAGATGTGTGGCCAACAGGGGCGCTAGAGTATCAGATGGACGTTGTGTCCTGCAAGCTGCAAGAATATGTCCATCATTATTTATCATTAATTTATCTTATATTATATATAAGAGTTTGACATGTTGAAGGTTTTGGAACTACAGTTCCCAGAGTTCCGAGCCCTTTGGGAACGTAAACAGGAAGTGTAATGTTGCTGTGGGAGCGAGTCAGCTGTGGGCGACGGACCACTTGAGCCAAGTTTTGCGATATTTGTTGACATTTTTGGAAGATTGGCTCCCATGTTGTATGCCGAATTAGCGACTAGTAGTTCCTTATTGCAGGTACACATGGAGGTACAGACCAGCAGCACCGGGACACTTAGAAAACGGAAGGAAACCTAAAAACGGGAGGATTTTAATGCAAGTTGGTGAGTTTTAAGGAGCGTCTTCCCCTGAGATCTCTGTGTGGATTTACGATTACTTGCGATGGACATCGAAGATAATGCTATTATATCTATATATGTATTATATTTAGTATATTATATGTATAGATGATGCTATTCGGAGGAAGAGTAAGTCACAATGAATCTGAACATATGTGTAAATGTCAGATGGGATTAAATGGGAAATACCAGAGAGCCCCAGTTTTAGCAGAAGAGAGTGGTGTTTCCTGTTGTTATGCTAAGCTAAGGAAACACACAGTAGACACTGTGGGGTTAGCAAGATGATCTGATTATTCAGTTTCATCAAGTGTTGTTTAACGTTTTATTGTTTTTAGACCAAAACTGTTGAAGAAGATAAAGCAATATGAGATTCAAAGACCCCGAGATAGATAATATCATCATCTCTGACTCATTTAATATGCTGTATTTGCATAAATGTCCACAATGAAAGAGACACGTCTCCTGGAAACAGCAACGCCGTTAGAAGTGGATGAGGTGTGCATATTTGTTTAAAAGGAAAGCATGTATTTCAGGTTCACACACACACACACACACACACACACACACACACTCCCCCCTTAGCTCTGGTGCGTCCGGGTCAGAGATCACAGGAAGGACAGCCACAGTAGACCCTGCAGACACAGGAAGTCCGACATGTTTCTGCTGTACTTTGTCTGTTTGTAGCCTCAGTCTTCTTCTTCCATTCCTTCTTTCAGGAGGAAAACAAAAGGCAGGATGGAGGAGTGGAGGACTCCTCAGCAGGGAGGTGATGGAAAGGGCAGGTCACCCTCGCCGGGCGACAGACTGAAATACCACGGCTTGCCCCGGGCTCGTCCCCGTCTCTGATGCTGCGGGGGAGTTTCTGACAAGTCAGGGGCCCGAGATCCATCGACTGGGGGTGAGTCCTCTGTTTTAATGCGGCTCTGAGCGTCTGATTTCCTTTGAAGGGAGTGTAAGGAACCGGAGGAGGACCTCATTCAGAGTTAATGAGATTTTAATCCTCCGCGGTGACATTTAAAGAAGTCGTTACGTGGTGATGGGTGAGAAAGAGGCTTTAAGAGCTCCGTGGGATACTGTGTCTCTGCTCTTTCTCTGAATGCTCTGGACAGTAAAATTGGAGTTTGGTGCCCACTTTTACTCAAAGTACTGAACAGTTAAACAATGTTAACAATGTTAAAGGACCCCTGCAGCCTTGAGTCGCACCACAAGTGTTATAATTCACAAGGGGACCTAAATATTGGACCCGAGTGGTGTTTTTGCACGAGATATGTCACTCATCCTGTGATATCTATGATATCTATAGCGTGGATTCATATGACAGTTAATATAGGAATTCATGCCCACCTTGAGGAAGAATAATCTCAAGATTCAAAAGCTCCTCACAATGATGTTGATAGTTCATTATAGTTTAAATGTCCCATGTCTCAAAGTCCGAGAGTCAGCCCTCTGAACCTAGAAGAGCGCGTCGTTGTGGGTTAAATCCTCTAAGAAAAGTCTCTTAATAACCACAATGTTATAGGAGATATTTCCAGTGGCACAACTGTTACCTTGTGTGTGTTAGACCCAGGTTGTGTTGTTTATGCTGAAGAAGTATAATAAGACTATGTAGAGCAGAGTGTTTTGAAGGAGAAAACACACAAATCAATGAGTGGACCAGTTGAGAGAGTTGGTGCTGAAGCTGAATGGTGTGTTAGCTCATGGCGACGATGGCAGTGTTAGTTTTAGGGTTGTGGGTCAGCTGTCAGAGAAGACGTGTGCGTGCGGTAGCTCGGGGGTGTAGTGCTGTTGTTGGTCGTCATAAATCTCTGAGAACGTTCAGCTGGTTCCTCCTCTCAGATGGCTTTTAAATTTAACATTTTGTAGACAAAACACTGAAAATCCTGCAGCCAAAGGTGAAAGCAGATTCTTTCTGGTTCTGATATTGTTCTCCTCCCGCCCGCAGCTTCATGCATCCCTGAACACACACACTGCATTTATTCTAATTGTGTAAGTGCCACACAATCGTTAGTTAAGGTTAACAAAACCTTTCAATTCGTACAACTTTGCTGGTCATTTGTCAGCCAACCACAAAAATGTCTGGAAGTGACCGGTGCAGATGACGTCATTTGTGTCGGTCATCATACGACAAGACATTAAATCAAACGCACCCTTACAAGCACAGTGTGTGTCTGTAAGTGCTGTCCCCCCATTGTTATGCCAGAGTTACAGTTAAATTGCATCACTTGTTTGACCTGCTGCCCAGAATAATCCATTAAACTCTCTTCCTCTTGTTTTCTCCCCAGATGAGAGTTTCTGGACCACAACGGAGAAGTTCCTTCTCTCCATTCATGCCTTCTTCATACCGTACTCACTGTATACTCATAGTATTGTCATGAAAAAATGTAATAAAGTAAGTAATAGTAGAATGTTTTATGTCAAAGATCTCTGAAAAAGTCATATAAAATGCCAAAAATGTTATTACATAGTTATTACATTGTTATAACAATGTAATAACATGTTTTAATGTAAAAGAAGCTCTGAAAAGGTGTTATTACATTGTTATTACACACAGTAAATGCCATAAAAGTGCACGTACATTTTTCATTCAAAAAAAATCTAAATTTGTATTTTCCCTGAGCCCTTAGTTTTATCAACTTCTCCCTGAGTTGCCCTACTCTGGTCTAGACCTGTCTCTGAGTTGCCCTACTCTGGTCTAGACTTGACTCTGAGTTGCCCTACTCTGGTCTAGACCTGACTCTGAGTTACCCTACTCTGGACTAGACTTGTTCCTGAGTTGCCCTACTCTGGACTAGACTTTTCCCTGAGTTGCCCTACTCTGGACTAGACTTCTCCCTGAGTTGCCCTACTCTGGACTAGACCTCTCCCTGAGTTGCCCTACTCTGGTCTAGACCTGTCTCTGAGTGATCTTAATCTGGTTCCTGTCCTTGTCTAAATCCTGTCCTAATCTCTTCTTTCCTGACCTGTCTTTCCTGTCTAAGTGTTTGCACATACGCTGGCAACGAGCCGGTCTTGAACACTCGACCCTGGGCGCCTTAGAGTCGAGCACAAACCAACTGTGCTACCAACGCGTGTACGCACGGGACAGTTCTCTGGGTGGAGTTGTCTTTGTCATTGTGGATGTAAAGGTCAAAATAAAGTTACAGAGTAATAAAAGTAGTCTGTTCCTGTGTTTGAACCCATAACCTTGGTATCTCTGGACCACACACACAACCTTCTGAATAGAAAGCCTGGTAATTATCACACAGAGCTATACATGAAGCTGAAGCACTTGGGTTGGAGGTTGTATTTGATGTCTCACTGAAGAGAAACATTTCAAAAAGTTTTGTTTCAGCCGGGATTTGATCCCTCAACCTCAGGTTATCAAGTCAGCAACTTATCCTGGTGAGCTATTCCTTAGAATGGGAATTTTGCAAATCTGTTCTAGTATTTGTCCAGGGAGAACTCTTTGGACATCTTTACTCACATAGGGGAGCCAGGGGTGTATATGCGAGATCGGATCCACTAGACGTGCCGACGTCAAAGGACGTGCCTGGTGATCTGCCTCATATTGCCTCTGATTGGCGTTGAGGTGGTTCAGGCATCTCATAAGGATGCCTCCTGGGCGCCTTCCTAGGGAGGTGTTCCAGGCACGTCCAGCTGGGAGGAGGCCTCGGGGAAAACCCAGGACTAGGTGGAGGGATTATCTCCAACCTGGCCTGGGGACATCTCGGGATACCTGTTACCCTACATTCAAAGCACCATGGAAGTAGCCGGATACTGATACATACTCAGATTCTAGTCAGAATATGATTTAGCCCCGCCCACATGTGAGGTTGGGATGTGTACAGTGGATGTGATCTAGCACTAATTCACTCATTCATTCAGTCAATCACATCCACCAATCCCCAATCCTCATGCCTGAATCTAACCACTTCAACACGTCTAGTGGGTGTGGTCTAGCATTTACCGGGGAGGGCACATGAATTAATGCATTACTGAGTGAATGAATGAAACCTTTATTGCCCCCCAGGGGGATTAAAAGAGGCTACACAGCCTTTGTCCCACACAGCATCCAGCTGCCTGTTAACTAGCTCTGACCACAATGTCCAAATTGTCACTCTTGAACTTGCATGGTGCCTTTAATGTTCATTATGAGTGAGAGAATTAGCTCAGCGAGACAGGCCGATGCTAGATCCCATCCACTAGACGTGTTGAGAGGTTAGGTGTAGCCAATAGGAGAGGGGATTGGTTAGTTAGGGTAAGGACAACAGGGTTAGCCAATCAGAGGCAATAGGCTCGTTCGAGATGAGCCAGGTCTGCGCAGACCGATCACCGGCGATCGGCGCCCGTTGCATGCTGGGTAGATTTGTGTCCCGACTTGCTCTGACGTCATGCACACGTGGGCAACGGGAATCTCGCGAGAGCGAGGCGGCCGCAGGTCTGAGACCAGGCGGCGCAGTTGCTTTTCACCGACTGCAAGAGCCAGGCGGACCCAGAGCATGCTGGGAAACGCCGGCTTCTCAGCTGATTTAACAGCTGATTGGTTCACAATCGACTCAACACTTGTTATTGTTTTTTAATCGGAGGGATTTTAACTGCTATTTGTCTGATTTAAAGACTTATTCTGTACAGAACACACGTTGTGTGGCTGATAGTGCCGTTAAGAAGTCAGAGAAAATAAACAGTCTGTTCATAAAGCAGCAACAGATTGCATGTAGAACATTTTGAGAGCTACTCTGTCATAATTAAAACAACTAGAGATCACCAGGCACGTCCTTTGACGTCGACACGTCTAGTGGATCCGATCTCGCATATACACCCCTGGCTCCCCTGTGTCCAAATAATTCTCCCTGGCAGTGTGAAGAACAAATAGTAGAACAAATTTGCAAAACTTCCGTCCTGAGGAATAGCTCACCAGGATAAGTTGCTGACCTGATAACCTGAGGTTGAGGGATCGAGTCCCGGCTAAATCAAAACTTTTTAAAATGTCTCTCCTCATTGAGACATCAAATACAACCTCCAACCCAAGTGCTTCAGCTTCATGTATAGCTCTGTGTGATAATTACCAGGCTTTCTATTCAGAAGGTTGTGTGTGTGGTCCAGAGATACCAAGGTTATGGGTTCAAACACAGGAACAGACTACTTTTATTACTCTGTAACTTTATTTTGACCTTGACATCCACAATGACAAAGACAACTCCACCCAGAGAACTGTCCCGTGCGTACACGCGTTGGTAGCACAGTTGGTTTGTGCTCGACTCTAAGGCGCCCAGGGTCGAGTGTTCAAGACCGGCTCGTTGCCAGCGTATGTGCAAACACTTAGACAGGAAAGACAGGTCAGGAAAGAAGAGATTAGGACAGGATTTAGACAAGGACAGGAACCAGATTAAGATCACTCAGAGACAGGTCTAGACCAGAGTAGGGCAACTCAGAGTCAGGTCTAGACCAGAGTAGGGCAGCTCAGGGAGAAGTCTAGACCAGAGTAGGGCAACTCAGAGTCAGGTCTAGACCAGAGTAGGGCAACTCAGGGAGGAGTCTAGTCCAGAGTAGGGCAACTCAGTGTCAGGTCTAGACTAGAGTAGGGCAACTCAGCGTCAGGTCTAGACCAGAGTAGGGCAACTCAGGGAGACGTCTAGTCCAGAGTAGGGCAACTCAGTGTCAGGTCCAGAACAGAGTAGGACAACGCAGAGGAAGGGTTAGATGAAAGGCTCAGATTTCAGTACTGAATTTGGATTTTTTTTTTTTTCTGGACGAAAAATGTACGTGCGCTTTTATGGCATTTAGTGTGTGTAATAACGCTGTAATAACAATGCAATAACACTTTTTGACATTTTGTATGCCTTTTCAGAGCTTCTTTTACAGTAAAACATGCTATTACATAGTTATTACATTGTAATAACTATGTAATAACACTTTTGGCATTTTGTATGACTTTTTCAGAGATCTTTGACATAAAACATTCTACTATTACTTACTTTATTACATTTTTTCATGACAATACTATGAGTATACAGTGAGTACGGTATGAAGAAGGCATGGATGGAGTGAAGGAACTTCTCCGTTGTGGTCCAGAAACTCTGCTCTCATCTGGGGAGAAAACAAGAGGAAGAGAGTTTAATGGATTATTCTGCTTCAACACATTTGTGTCCATTTCTTTTCTTTAAGGAGGGACAAAAGACACAACGAGGTAAAGCTACTAGTGCCGAGAACGGTAGCTCCCAAGCAGAGGACCGGCTGTGTTAACATCATTTAGTATCTGAGCTGCACCCTAAGGTCCACCGCATGCAGCTGACACAAAGTCCCTACCAGGTGAAATGTGTGATACGTATTAACCGAGGGTCCGGTACTCCGTCTCACTACGTGATGCTGACATAAACCCAGATAGTTGTCTTATGAAGTGTTGCAGTGTCAGTGTCTGACCGCTGGGTTTATAATCCCTGCTGGAGGGAGCCGCCGGTCCAAAGCTGCTTAGCTACCGCTGGCTAACGCCAACGTCTCCTGCAGCGGACTGCCTGGTACTCAGAGCCGGGGGTCGTTTGGGGCAAAAAGCACCACCAAGAGGTCAGAGTGGTTTACGGAGGTTTTGTCAACCTTCACAAACGATTCTGAGGCACTTTCACAATTGAAATAAATGATTTGATAAACATGATGCCGAGAAGAGGAGGAGAAGGAACCAGCTGAACGTTCTCAGAGGTTTATGACGACCAACAACAGCACTACACCCCCGAGATACCGCACGCACCAATCAGCTTCAGCTCAGGTTTCACTCCACACACTGATTCACGTGTTTACTCTGTAATGGGAAAATTACATTATTCATGATTTCATATATCCTTCTATAATATGTATTATTATTATTATTCATATAAGTATTCACAATGCTTTACAGGTTGTATGACTTTTCCAATCCCTTCCCTGGGTGTCCTCCCTGAAGGAGACTCTGCTAGTCTCTGCTAGGAGAATCCCACGGAGTCTGAAGGAGACATTTGTTCAGTGTTACGTTTATCAAAGCAGGTCCAGGGTCAAGAAGAAGCTCCAACTTGTCTGTAAGATTAGACGTTTCATTTTCTCCTCTAGGGGAAACAGGAGATACGACCGGGATGCTACTGTTTTAATTTCTTCTTCTTAATGTCTTCCCACTTGGTTATTCTCTGCAGGGAATAATTAAATCTCACCGAAGACCAAGCCTTGACTCAGTTTTAACAAAGTCTCTCTCCAAAACTATTCCTCTCCTGCTGCACAGAAACTTCCACAACAACTCCTTCAGACCCAGCAGCCCTGCCGAGGGCGTCGAACTCCAACCTTCAGCAGCCGCCTGACCAGCGGGGTTCAGAGGATGGGACCCAGGGGAGACAGCAGTCCCACTCTGCTCTACCACTACACAACCTTATTATACTTCTTCAGCATAAACAACACAACCTGGGTCTAACACACACACACACACACACACAAGGTAACAGTTGTCCTCTGTAAATATCTCAACCACAAGCAGGAATTAAACCCACGGCAACACTTAACCTCTGACCTAACAACACAACCACGAGAGCATCAAGTCTTCTCTCGTTAACATTTTACACAAACAGTGTCTCAGTTACTGCAGATATATAAATATATATATTATAATCCTTACTGTGACAGTGTGACCGACCCTTTCACATGAACTCAAGCCCTCCACATTACCCACAGCAGCTGTTAATGGGAGAGAAAGCATGTCCTACCTCAGAGCTCCACACAGAGAACATGCTCCTCCAGGTGGTCTAGAAGCTTCCTCTTCTTCCCACATGACATCCATTGAGGCTGCATGTCTGCAGCTATGAGACAGATAAAAGCACAAAGTACAAATCCCACAACAATAATCAGCTGTTATGTCATGAATAGTTAGAGTTAGAGTTTGCATTAGCACTGGAATGTGGAAATGTTCATGAACACAAAGACGAACCTGCGGACGTCCAGCTCCCACGGACCAGGTCAACACCAGTCCACCTGCAACCGTCTATCTGCGGAAACACAAACAAAACCAATATAAACCTCATGTTCCTCCTCACAGCGGTGCATAGTCTTCGCCCAGCCCCATTCCGGTGCCTGTGACCGCTGGGTCGTTAGTTTGTTCGCCCCAAACAGCCACAGTACAACAGTACAGACGTTAGCATAAGCTAGCTGTGAGTTAGCAACGGGACACAGCAGCCGTGTGTTTGTTTGTTTATCCGGACTACGGCGAGTGGATAGTGCCGCGGATGAGTATTTCCTAAGGAGGGAGGCTTCTGCTACTATTTTTCCATTAGAAACATCTTACTTACGTTTACTATTATATTAGATTCAATGTCTTTTAATTGATCGATTTTAGGCTTTATAAATAATAAAGATTAGAGGAAAAACCTGAAAAACGTGTCTGCAGCTCTGCTTGTAGTTCCTGTTGATCACCACCAGAGGGCGCATTTACACCAGAAACCAGCAGCTGGAAGTCAGTCACTGAACCTTCAAAAGTTTTATTTGATGAATTATTTAACAATTTTGCCATTTACAACATATAAAAAGAAGAATATTACACGTTTACTACTATATTAGATTCAATGTCTTTTAATTGATCGATTTTAGGCTTTATAAATAATAAAAATTAGAGGAAAAATGTGTCTGCAGCTCTGCGTGTAGTGTGAATTATTTAATTATTTTGCCATTAAAAACATCTGAAAGGGGGAATATTAAACTTTTACTAATATTTATAAATATTAAAATTAGTGAAACTCAGTGAACTTTTAAGGTTTTTGACGTTTTATTATATTAATTATTTAAAGATTTTGCCGTTAACATCTCAAAAAGGGAATGTTAAACTTTTACTAATATATTAGATTAAATGTTTTTAAGTTGATCGATTATAGTGATATATTAAAATAATTAAGCAGGAACTACAAGCAGAGCTGCAGACATCTTTCCAGTTTTTCCCTCTATTTTATTATTTATTTTGCCTATAATCGATCAATTCAAAGATATTACACCAAATGTAGTAGTAAAAGTATAATATTCCTCTCTGAGATGTAGTGAAGGACAACATGCAATAATTTATCAAATAAAACAGTCCAATAGGAAATAAATATCAGTCAGTTGAGATGGTCTGTGGAATAATATCCAGAGTTACTAGCTGTTGAGTTCATTTCCAGATTTATTAGTGAGATATATTTTGTTATTGAAGTGAAATGAAGCTTTAAGACATTAAGGTGGAGCTCATAAAAACAAAACCAGCACGAGTCACATGTAACAAAGAGACAAGGAGCAGAGTTTTTAAGGTTTATTCATTTTATTTCCCCCAAAATAAAGACCAGGTGTTCAGCGTACTGCATAACATTAAAAACATAAATACAAAACATAAAAAAAAGAAAAACAAAGACAAGACAGACAAAGCAATGCAAACATTGAAGAAATATGACAAAAATAGTCGAGTGCTGATATTTACAGTACCAGATGTTTAAAGAATGCTTTCAGCACCTTGTTGAATCAATGCCACGTAGAATTAAGGCAGTTTTGGGTTGCTCTCGGCCTTCACAGAAACCGACGTCAAGCACAGTATTAATATATATAATAGTCATATTTTCATTTAATGAGAAAACAATATTAAAAACAGGAGCATGAAATACACAGTTTAGGAAAAAGAAAAGTGTTTCTGGCCTCCCTGAAGGAGCCCTCAGGTGGTCGGGGAGCGGCAGAGCAGAAGAAGAAGAAGCTTCGTTTCTGGAGCCAAGGTAACGTCACGAGGTTTGTGGTGTGAGTAGTTCTCTGAGGTAGGGAGGGGCGTTTCCATGGATACAGCGATGGGTATCCTGAACGAGACAGGAAGCCAGTGGAGAGAAGCCAGTCCTGATGAGGACCAGAACGTCACAGTAGTCCCGCCGTGAGGAGACAAAGGTGTGGACGGTGTTTTTCTGTATGTGACAGACTGTGAGACGGAGTTCCTGAGGTGGTAGAAGGAGATCTTCCACAGACCACCGCCACCCTGACGAGACGTCCGCCACCCTGACGAGACCACCGCCACCCTGACGAGACCACCGCCACCCTGACGAGACCTCCGCCACCCTGACGAGACCACCGCCACTCCGCCACCCTGACGAGACCACCGCCACCCTGACGAGACCTCCGCCACCCTGACGAGGCCACGAGACCTCCGCCACCCTGACGAGACCACCGCCACCCTGACGGCTGCTTCACCACATCTCAAACCGCTTGTCTTCCTTAAAGGAGGATCTGTCCACAACGTTGTTCCCGAAGAGTCTAGAAAGCCACCAAACAGAGAGAGCAGACGTTATTCACACAGAATAATATGTGGAGCGGTTCATTTAACTGATCTGAAGTCATTTAGCTCGTCTTATTTAATGAATGGGACACTAGTTAAAGAAAGCTCACCGCACGGTGTTGGTGGAGGGGTTGATGGACAGCCGCAGTAACATGGCAGTTGAAGCATCAGTGATGTTATTGTGACTCAGACTGTAACATGCACACAGACATTATTACATTACATTCATTACTGTACATTATGGCAGCCGGCTGCCGCTGACGCATATTTTCCACTTCAGACTAATCACCAAAGCCCTCATCTCTTAATAATCAGGATAGATTGTGTCGTACCAACTGAATTATTATGAGTTCTCCGTGTTTATAGCTTCTCTTCAGCCAGGTGGATGCTTTCTGGAGGAATTTACAGTAAAATAAGTGAAAACTACTCACTTTAAATACAGACTGGAGAAAATAAGTATAGTGTTTTGTTGTGCTGCAGCTTTCTGTAGACAGCTCTGAATATACAGACATGTCTTCTAAAATAAGTCATTTACACACTGACGGGAACTTCAGTCTCTCCTGAACATCACCTGCACTTGGAAGCACATTAGGGGGACTCTATAATACATGTATGGTGCTCTAAGACATTTAGAGGTCAACTCATTTATGTTTGTAGGAAATATTTTTCCAGAATCCGTCTTACTGTCCTCTCAGCTCATTAAACTGAGCAACATCACACAGACTCTACCGGTCGCAGTAATACATATTTTATAAATTTACACCTCCACCTCGGTTAGAGCTGACACTGCGTTACAAACACTGTTGCACACATGAAGACATTTGTAGTTTGACTCACTCCAGGACGTGAACTTTGTGCAGATGTGCGCTGAGTGTGAGCAGCAGCTGGTCAGTGAGTCCACAGTGACTCAGGTCCAGCTCCGTCAGCTCTTCACTGAAGTCCAGCATCAGGGCCAGAGCTACACAGGCCCTCTGATCCAGTATGCTGTGACTTAGGTCCAGTTCTCCATCCAGGGCTGTGCGGAGGGACACTGCCCGTCTCACTGAGTCCCTCTCACTGTCCACAGGAACCAGGGACACCAGCCGGAGGAGGACAGCTTTACTTGCTCTGATCAGGAGAAACAGAGCAGGGTGTTACGATGCAGAAACATGAACAACAACTTCTCCTCTGCTTTCAGACTTTCTGGATCTTTCCCACCTGAGACAGACTCTGTGCAGGACAGGAAACAGCAGGTCTAGGCCGCTGTCCTCCAGCTCACAGTCCTGCAGGATGAGCTGTGTGTCTCCGCTGCTGTGTGTCAGGATGGTGGAGATGGCCCTGCAGTCCTCAGCAGTCAGACTGAGAGAGTCCCTCTGATGATCCAGCTCCACATAGGAGCAGCAGGACAGATCCAGCCGGTCCTGCACAGTCCTGAGCAGGTTGGCTGCTGCCCCCTGCTGGGCCTCAGAGGCAGCGCAGCAGTGGACCAACCTCAGCAGCTGATTCCTGTCAACACTGAGAGGAAATGATCCACTAATTTAACAAATAACAGAACCAAATGGATCGTTTCAGTGATCAGAAACTAGAATGATCTGCATCTTCACATGCATTAGAAACAAAGTTCAATTTAAAGGATAATGATGTTTCTTTAGACCTTATTATGGTAGTTTTGTCCTTTATTTCCGTCAGTATTAATAACATAAAGCCTATAATGTTAATAGAAAAGATCGGGACTGAAAAG
Source organism: Percina caprodes (assembly GCA_013375575.1). NCBI lineage: Eukaryota > Metazoa > Chordata > Actinopteri > Perciformes > Percidae > Percina > Percina caprodes. The sequence continues at coordinate 5,503,521 of JABXJD010000020.1, read as the reverse complement.
TGCTCCGATTGACCAAGAAACAAAGAACAAACCGTCAGGTTAGACAAACTAATTCATGATGCTTCAACTCTGTCCCACTGGACGGGAGTTGTGTACGTACAGTTTTCCGTTGAAGGGAGAGATTATCAGACATCGAGGCTCACGTTCAGTGTACGGTTTAAGTAATCTGGTTGGCTAGTTTCCAACCTGTGTGACTGCTTGTGTTTCTTGACTCATCAGACTTCTTTTTAGCCCCGAGGTCACAGATCTCAGCTGTTAACTTGGTGAGTAAAATGTGAATATTACTGATAGCATGATGGACAATAAAACTATGAATACAGACAATAATAAACCCAAAGTATCTTATAATGAATTATCTTGTAATGTCTTGTATATATTATTAAGATCCATTTTGGGTTACGTTGTTGGAGCAGGAGTTCTCAAGAGATAACTGGACTCAGTGATGATGATGGGGAGCGTGCAGCAAAGGAAGGTCTGGGAGCGGTAAATAGACAAGCACTAATGTCTGACCTGAGATGAGAGACTTTGTGCAGCATAAAGACGATGGACTTTATGTCCCCTGGTGGTATAAAGGTCCACGTGAGGTTCAGTTTAACTCGGTCACTGTGTGTGAGGGTGAAGAGCAGAGCAGCAAAGTCCTCCGAGTCCATCTCTCTGCAGGTCAGGTTGATGACATCATCCAACGACCTCAGTAAACTGGGTATAACGGGACTGGCTCGAGCTTTGTAGATCTCTCTGATGGCGGTCAACACAAAGCTGGGACCGGGTCTGAAAGCATAAAGTGTATTCACCAGAAGACGTTGTTTAGTGAAAACAAGCCACAACAACACACAGAAATGATTAAATATGATAAAACCTAAAAAAACAATAACTGACCTTTTAAACACAATCCTGTCCAGAAAGGGAAGCAGACGTGTGACGCTCTCCTGTAAGAAGCGGTTCTTCCTCATGTTTACAGTGATGGTGTGAGCTGACGACTGCTGCAGCAGATAGTGGAGGAGCTCCCAGTTCAGACAGCAGGACGTCAGATCTCCACCAACCTTCCTCAAGAAGGAACAGGTCAAGGCCTCATCCTGGATTTCATGGAGGAGGGAGAGTAGCGGCTGCAAAACCTTCTCACTCAGTCTGCAGATTCAAATGTTAGGAAAGTAGATTATTAATACATTATTTATACATTTATCAGTGTGTGTTTATGAGGCTCAGGACAGACTTGTACTTGATTGTTAGAGGACCATCATGAAGCAGCAGAGGGATGAGACCCTGAGCAGGAACACAGGACTCCGTCAGGTCCAACTGGCTGACTGTCCAGTATCTCAGCAGGGAAGCCAAACTACTGACAACCTTCAACAACACTCTCTCTGATGGTTGGGCTGTCTGAGAGGAGAGAGAAAGCTCTGCGATAGTCAGCCGACAGGCCACAGTCCCTCTTCTGACCCATCGACACATTAACAAGGCCACGTCAATGGAAAGCCTGAAAATAAAAGAAAGTTCACCACTAACCGAACATTCAAACTAGAGAAGAGGGTTACAGGAATAAAAACAGTAATAATATAAATGCGTACTTCAGACTGTGGAGGTGTGTTGTACGTCTAAAGAAGAGGGAGGCTCCTCTGGCAGACATCTTTCTTGGTGTGAGGATGAGATTTACATCAGAGCCACAAAGTCTGACAACTGTCCCCACAGACCGGCAGGTTTTCCTGCGTAAGTCTCCTGTTAACAGCAGGCTGAAGCCCAGCAGCTGCAGCAGGGAGAGCAACTGCTCGGCCTCCTCTCTGGATCTAACAGAGATCAATGAACACGCTCTCTGGAAGAACTCTGGATCACCGCTGAAACACAACAACAAAGAGGAAGTGTGAACACAGCAAAGACAAAACTAAAAACAATACATAACAAACCATGGCATGGACAATGACTTCCTAATACACAGCACATGAGCTGTGAGATTCAGAGATTTATTTTCATGTTTTTATTTCCTGTATAAGAAAGTATTATCATGACTTTGTTGATGTCTCAGAGCTACATTGCTCTTATTATTATTATTCACATCAGCTCATTAATCTCAAACATGCAGATTAATGATTTACTGTGACTGTGATACTAAATAATTACTGAACTGAGACATTGAATTCATCTGTTTCTACATTATGTTCATTTGTAAATGGCCGTCAATTATCATTTAAAACCCAGGTTATTATTAAGATGGATTCATGACAAACCTCTTCTTACAGAAGGAACATATTATTATTAAATATACAGTATTTGTCTGACTTACCTGAGCTGTGAGATATAAGGCAGACACTGTAGGAAACTCCTCACTTCACTCTCTTCATCTGAGCAGCCTGTCAGCTCCACTGGTTTCTTCTCTGATTGGAGTTTCAGCACTTCCAGGAGGATGGAGCTCTTTCTCTCTGAGAGGTTTATGGTCCAGACTGCAGGAGCTGACTGGAAAACTGACTGTAATGATGGAAGGAGACTCAGACCTGATTTAGTCTCACAGTCCTTCAGGTGGGAGCACAGGTCCAGCAAGAAATCACTCTGATATTCATTAATGTTGTCTTCATCATCTTCATCCTCCTCATCTCTAAAAGGGAATGTTTCATATGTGCACACTGATGATAACAGCTCCAGAGTCTTCTCTCCTGTCAGCTGTTCTCTCTCTGCTGCACAGAACAGATCCACAAAGATCCAGACTCCTTCAGATGGATCTGACCCCCGAGGAACACTGAAATAATAAAAGGAAACATTTTGTGATGATTTGATCTCAGCTGCATAAATACAACAACACACTACTGATGGACTCCATCTTGAACATGTCTGTCCTGTATAAAATGATTAATCTAATTTAACTTTAACCCTCCTGTTGTCCTCGGGTCAAATTTGACCCATTTTCAAAGTTTCTATATCAGAAATTTGGGTTTCTTTCAAACCAAATTACCCAAAATAACGTGGATGGTTCTATAAAACACTCTTCACAAGTGAAATTAAGGATCAGATCTCTACTTTTATTGAATTCTTGGTGTTTTATTACATTTTATAGCATTATCCTGACTAAACGTTGACATGTCTGTGATTATCCATTACCTTTGTTTCTCTAATCTTAACTGTCACTCAAAATCATTCAAAATTTCCTTCATACTGTAAATGATGATTCATAGATGTCTGAAATCTTAATGTGCTGCTCTCTGAACAGTTGGTACAACTTTCATCACCGTCAGTAAAGTTCACTCAGTCTTCTGATAGAAAGGAAGATAAATGTAGAATTTATTTACATTTTCTTTGATTGAAAGAGATGTTACTAATTTTATCTGTACAGAAATATTCAGTTTTTATGTTTCTATTCTTTATTTTTAAGGTGCTAAGATTTCCAAAAAGCCAATATCAGTTTTAACTTCAGGGTTTTCATTTGTGTTGGTGTGTTTTTATTTCCTGTATAAGAAAGTATTAGCAGGACTTTGTTGTTGTCTCAGAGCTACATTGTTGTTATTATTAATATCATCTCATTATTCTCATAAAGACAGAAGACTGTGATACTAAATAATTACTGAACTGAGACATTGAATTCATCTGTTTCTACATTATGTTCATTTGTAAATGGCCGTCAATTAACATTTAAAACCCAGGTTATTATTAGGATGGATTCATGACAAACCTCTTCTTACAGAAGCAACATATTATTATTAAATATACAGTATTTGTCTGACTTACCTGAGCTGTGAGATATAAGGCAGACACTGTAGGAAACTCCTCACTTCACTCTCTTCATCTGAGCAGCCTGTCAGCTCCACTGGTTTCTTCTCTGATTGGAGTTTCAGCACTTCCAGGAGGATGGAGCTCTTTCTCTCTGAGAGGTTTATGGTCCAGACTGCAGGAGCTGACTGGAAAACTGACTGTAATGATGGAAGGAGACTCAGACCTAATTCAGGATCATAGTCCTTCAGGTGGGAGCACAGATCCAGCAGGAAATCACTCTGATAGTCATTATAAACCCAGTCTCTAATAGGGAATGTTTCATATGTGCACACTGATGATAACAGCTCCAGAGTCTTCTCTCCTGTCAGCTGTTCTCTCTCTGCTGCACAGAACAGATTCACAAAGAACCTGACTCCTTCAAATGGATCTGACCAATCAGGATCATAACTGAAATAATAAAAGGAAACATTTTGTGATGATTTGATCTCAGCTGCATAAATACAACAACACACTACTGATGGACTCCATCTTGAACATGTCTGTCCTGTATAAAATGATTAATCTAATTTAACTTTAACCCTCCTGTTGTCCTCGGGTCAAATTTGACCCATTTTTAAAGTTTCTATATCAGATATTTGGGTTTCTTTCAACCAAATTACCCAAAATAACGTGGATGGTTCCATAAAACGCTATGTACAAGTGAAATTAAGGATCAGATCTCTACTTTCATTGAATTTTGGGTGTTTTATTACATTTTATAGCATTATCCTGACTAAACGTTGACATGTCTGTGATTATCCATTACCTTTGTTTCTCTGATCTTAACCATTAGTTAAAATCATTCATAATTTCTGCTTTTATTCTAACACAGAGATGAGATAATTTCATATAAATGAGGTTTATTAACCATGAATTCCAAAAATTATTGTTCAACTATTGTTAATACGTTGGTTCTAGTGGTGAATATACTGGTGAAATGGGGAAAAGTGATAAAATCGTTATAAAAAGTAACAACAAATTAAAAACAGTGTCTACAAAGTATTAATTTTGACCGTGGAGGACAACACAAGGGTTACACACATCTTCCATCAGAGCAGATCATCATTTTAGGACTTTTACTGACTCACAACACAAACACTGATCCAGAGGCTGAAATCTCTGCTGATTGGTTTCCTCGTGGTTTTGTTCACTTTATGGAATTATACTTTGTGTATGAGTTTTAAATGTTAAATATATTCACATTATATAAATATACACAGTGGAACAACAACATCTAGACTCCATATCATGTTCAATAGTTACAGAAAGTCCCATGATGCAATGCTTCTCTTTGCTCCTGAGAGGACAGCCGTGTAAATAACAGCTGTTCTTCACTACATCTGTCTCTGGTGACTCTAAATGATGATTCATAGATGTCTGAAATCTTAATGTGCTGCTCTCTGAACAGTTGGTACAACTTTCATCACCGTCAGTAAAGTTCACTCAGTATTCAGATAGAAAGGAAGCGTGTTTCATTTTCTTGATTACTGGAAATCTTTTTTTAAAGAGAAATTATCTATTTTAGCTGCACAAAACATTGTTTTTATATTTTAATGGTTTCTGTTTAAGCTGCAGAGACATTAAAAAACCAATAAAAGTTTTACCTTGTTATGATGACTTTGTTGTCTCAGAGCTACATTGTTATTATTATTAATATAATCTCATTATTCTCATAAAGACAGAAGACTGTGATACTAAATAATTACTGAACTGAGACATTGAATTCATCTGTTTCTACATTATGTTAATTTGTAAATGGCCGTCAATTAACATTTAAACCCAGGTTATTATTAAGATGGATTCATGACAAACCTCTTCTTACAGAAGGAACATATTATTATTAAATATACAGTATTTGTCTGACTTACCTGAGCTGTGAGATATAAGGCAGACACTGTAGGAAACTCCTCACTTCACTCTCTTCACCTGAGCAGCCTGTCAGCTCCACTGGTTTCTTCTCTGATTGGAGTTTCAGCACTTCCAGGAGGATGGAGCTCTTTCTCTTTGAGAGGTTTATGGTCCAGACTGCAGGAGCGGACTGGAAAACTGACTGTAATGATGGAAGGAGACTCAGACCTGATTCAGTCTCATAGTCCTTCAGGTGGGAGTACAGATCCAGCAGGAAATCACTCCGATATTTATTAATGGTGTCATCATTATAACCCCGGCCTCTAATAGGGAATGTTTTATATGTGCACACTGATGATAACAGCTCCAGAGTCTTCTCTCCTGTCAGCTGTTCTCTCTCTGCTGCACAGAACAGATTCACAAAGATCCTGACTCCTTCAGATGGATCTGACCACCAAGGAACACAACTGAAATAATAAAAGGAAACATTTTGTGATGATTTGATCTCAGCTGCATAAATACAACAACACACTACTGATGGACTCCATCTTGAACATGTCTGTCCTGTATAAAATGATTAATCTAATTTAACTTTAACCCTCCTGTTGTCCTCTGGTCAAATTCAACCCATTTTCAAAGTTTCTATATCAGAAATTTGGGTTTCTTTCAACCAAATTACCCAAAATAGTGTGGATGGTTCCATAAAACGCTCTTCACAAGTGAAATTAAGGATCAGATCTCTACATTGAATTTTGGGTGTTTTATTACATTTAATGGCATTATCCTGACTAAACGTTGACATGTCTGTGATTATCCATTACCTTTGTTTCTCTGATCTTAACAGTTAGTTAAAATCATTCATAATTTCATTCATACTGTAAATGATGATTCATAGATGTCTGAAATCTTAATGTGCTGCTCTCTGAACAGTTGGTACAACTTTCATCACCGTCAGTAAAGTTCACTCAGTCTTCAGATAAAAAGGAAGATAAACGTAGAATTTATTTACTTTTTTATTGATTGAAAGAGATGTTACTAATTTTATTTGTACAAAAATATTCAGTTTTTATGTTTCTATTCTTTATTTTTAAGATCCTAAGATTTACAAAAAGCCAATATCAGTTTTAACTGCAGGGTTTTAATTTCTGTTTGTGTGAGTTTATTTCCTGTATAAGAAAGTATTAGCAGGACTTGTTGTTGTCTCAGAGCTACATTGTTATTATTATTATTATTAATATCATCTCATTATTCTCATAAAGACAGAAGACTGTGATACTAAATAATTACTGAACTGAGACATTGAATTCATCTGTTTCTACATTATGTTCATTTGTAAATGGCCGTCAATTAACATTTAAACCCAGGTTATTATTAAGATGGATTCATGACAAACCTCTTCTTACAGAAGCAACATATTATTATTAAATATACAGTATTTGTCTGACTTACCTGAGCTGTGAGATATAAGGCAGACACTGTAGGAAACTCCTCACTTCACTCTCTTCATCTGAGCAGCCTGTCAGCTCCACTGGTTTCTTCTCTGATTGGAGTTTCAGCACTTCCAGGAGGATGGAGCTCTTTCTCTCTGAGAGGTTTATGGTCCAGACTGCAGGAGCTGACTGGAAAACTGACTGTAATGATGGAAGGAGACTCAGACCTGATTCAGTCTCATAGTCCTTCAGGTGGGAGTACAGATCCAGCAGGAAATCACTCCGATATTTATTAATGGTGTCATCATTATAACCCCGGCCTCTAATAGGGAATGTTTTATATGTGCACACTGATGATAACAGCTCCAGAGTCTTCTCTCCTGTCAGCTGTTCTCTCTCTGCTGCACAGAACAGATTCACAAAGATCCTGACTCCTTTAGATTGATCTGACCACCAAGGAACATAACTGAAATAATAAAAGGAAACATTTTGTGATGATTTGATCTCAGCTGCATAAATACAACAACACACTACTGATGGACTCCATCTTGAACATGTCTGTCCTGTATAAAATGATTAATCTAATTTAACTTTAACCCTCCTGTTGTCCTCGGGTCAAATTCAACCCATTTTCAAAGTTTCTATATCAGAAAATTGGGTTTCTTTCAACCAAATTACCCAAAATAGCGTGGATGGTTCTATAAAACGCTCTTCACAAGTGAAATTAAGGATCAGATCTCTACTTTCATTGAATTTTGGGTGTTTTATTACATTTTATAGCATTATCCTGACTAAACGTTGACATGTCTGTGATTATCCATTACCTTTGTTTCTCTGATCTTAACCGTTAGTCAAAATCATTCATAATTTCCTTCATACTCTAAATGATGATTCATAGATGTCTGAAATCTTAATGTGCTGCTCTCTGAACAGTTGGTACAACTTTCATCACCGTCAGTAAAGTTCACTCAGTCTTCAGATCAAAAGGAAGATAAATGTAGAATTTATTTACTTTTTTATTGATTGAAAGAGATGTTACTAATTTTATCTGTAAAAAAATATTCAGTTTTTATGTTTCTATTCTTTATTTTTAAGATCCTAAGATTTACAAAAAGCCAATATCAGTTTTAACTGCAGGGTTTTAATTTCTGTTTGTGTGTTTTTATTTCCTGTATAAGAAAGTATTAGCAGGACTTTGTTGTTGTCTCAGACCTACATTGTTATTATTATTAATATTATTATTATTATCATCTCATTATTCTGATAAAGACAGAAGACTGTGATACTAAATAATTACTGAACTGAAACATTGAATTCATCTGTTTCTACATTATGTTCATTTGTAAATGGCCGTCAATTAACATTTAAAACCCAGGTTATTATTAAGATGGATTCATGACAAACCTCTTCTTACAGAAGCAACATAATATTATTAAATATACAGTATTTGTCTGACTTACCTGAGCTGTGAGATATAAGGCAGACACTGTAGGAAACTCCTCACTTCACTCTCTTCATCTGAGCAGCCTGTCAGCTCCACTGGTTTCTTCTCTGATTGGAGTTTCAGCACTTCCAGGAGGATGGAGCTCTTTCTCTCTGAGAGGTTTATGGTCCAGACTGCAGGAGCTGACTGGAAAACTGACTGTAATGATGGAAGGAGACTCAGACCTGATTCAGTCTCATAGTCCTTCAAGTGGGAGCACAGATCCAGCAGGAAATCACTCCGATATTTAACACAACCCCGGTGTTTTAAAGGGAATGTTTTATATGTGCACACTGATGATAACAGCTCCAGAGTCTTCTCTCCTGTCAGCTGTTCTCTCTCTGCTGCACAGAACAGATCCACAAAGATCCTGACTCCTTCAGATTGATCTGACCACCGAGGAACACAACTGAAATAATAAAAGGAAACATTTTGTGATGATTTGATCTCAGCTGCATAAATACAACAACACACTACTGATGGACTCCATCTTGAACATGTCTGTCCTGTATAAAATGATTAATCTAATTTCATCTTAACCCTCCTGTTGTCTTTGGGTCAAATTTGACCCATTTTTTAAGTTTCTATATCAGAAATTTGTAAATATACAGTATTTGTCTGACTTACCTGAGCTGTGAGATATAAGGCAGACACTGTAGGAAACTCCTCACTTCACTCTCTTCATCTGAGCAGCCTGTCAGCTCCACTGGTTTCTTCTCTGATTGGAGTTTCAGCACTTCCAGGAGGATGGAGCTCTTTCTCTCTGAGAGGTTTATGGTCCAGACTGCAGGAGCTGACTGGAAAACTGACTGTAATGATGGAAGGAGACTCAGACCTGATTCAGGATCATTTGAGTACAGGTCCAGTAGGAAATCACACCATTTCTGCTTAAGAGGGAGTGTTTGATATCTGCACACTGATAACAGCTCCAGAGTCTTCTCTTTTGTTTTCTGGTCTCTCTCTGCTGCACAGAACAGACTCACAAAGAACCAGATTTCTTCTGAAGATCTTGATAACTTGGGCACGAAACTGAAATCAAGAAGATTAAAAAACTTAATGCAAGTTTTTTATTAAATAAAAATAAAACCTTTTGCTGTGATTTATAGTATCAAATCTGTTCCAAGTTGAAGCTGCATGCAGAAACACTCAAATTAGATGAAACTGCTTTGTGTGAAACCAGAAATAATAAAAAGATTTGTTGTCAACAGATGTTGTATTTTCAGGGACGATATCGATACAGATTATTAATAGTTAATTAAACAGATAAACGATATTTACAACCGATGCGTTTACACTAAAAGGAAAATCTTTTAAGCCCAGTTCAGACCAAAGATTCGCGACGAGAGGAGTTGAAACTTACAACTTCTTGCAACGAGCCGGTCTGCAGCGCTCTGAAAGCTGCCGGTTCACACCAATCAGACGAGACGGTGTATCGTCTCCATTACAACGCCTCTTTTACTTCGGTTATAGCTTACAACTTTTAGGTTCTCCACTCTCTCTTCACTCTCTCTCTAGCTCGCTCCACCGTATAACGTTACCGTGCTTCGGGCAGTCGTTGAGGCTCCATCTAAAACTCGGCTGTTGAAACAGGAGACGTCTCTTACGGTCTAAAACCAGCCTCTGGAGACTTGATCAGCTGACGTCTCTATCGGCTGTTGAAACAGGAGACGTCTCTTACGGTCTAAAACCAGCCTCTGGAGACTGGACCAGCTGACTTCTCTATCGGCTGTTGAAACAGGAGACGTCTCTTACGGTCTAAAACTAGCCTCTGGAGACTGGACCAGCTGACTTCTCTATCGGCTGTTGAAACAGGAGACGTCTCTTACGGTCTAAAACTAGCCTCTGGAGACTGGACCAGCTGACTTCTCTATCGGCTGTTGAAACAGGAGACGTCTCTTACGGTCTAAAACCAGCCTCTGGAGACTGGACCAGCTGACTTCTCTATCGGCTGTTGAAACAGGAGACGTCTCTTACGGTCTAAAACTAGCCTCTGGAGACTCCGTCACAGCGACACCATCAGCTGGTTTGAGTTGAGCTTAGAGGGGCCGGTTCAGACCGCTCCATCTTTTCCCTGTGACGCTCTAAAACAGTTTCATCTCGCTGCAAATCTTTGGTCTGAACTTAACACAAAAGTTTGTTTAAATGCTTTAGGAAATTCTTTAATAAAACTGAAACTTTAAACATAATACACAGTCAAAAAAACTAAAACAAAACAATAATAGCTTCCTGAAGTTTTAACAGTTTGTTTGCAAGTGTTACAGACTGCCTACAGAGCTGTAGAGGAGCCAAAGTAGCACAACTTTTAATGAATAATTTATCAGTAAAATAAAAACACTGATGCAGATAATATGCAAATTGCCAAATATAGGCTCCGATAATGGGTTGATGCCTGAAAAAGATAATTTACCTGAGCTGTGAGATATAAGGCAGACACTGTAGGAAACTCCTCACTTCACTCTCTTCATCTGAGCAGCCTGTCAGCTCCACTGGTTTCTTCTCTGATTGGAGTTTCAGCACTTCCAGGAGGATGGAGCTCTTTCTCTCTGAGAGGTTTATGGTCCAGACTGCAGGAGCTGACTGGAAAACTGACTGTAATGATTGAAGGAGACTCAGACCTGATTCACGATCATTTGAGTACAGGTCCAGCAGGAAATCACACCATTTCAGTTTAAGAGGGAGTGTTTGATATCTGCACACTGATAACAGCTCCAGAGTCTTCTCTTTTGTTTTCTGGTCTCTCTCTGCTGCACCAAACAGATTCATAAAGAACCGGATTTCTTCTGAAGATCTTGATAACTTGGGCACAAAACTGAAACTATGAAGAAAACAAGCAAACATGTGATTTAGTTTTCTATCAAATAGAACAAAAATGTTTCTGTAAACCATAGTAGGAAATCTGTTGAATGTAATCTGATTCCCAACTCATTGTACTACACCTGATCACTGCAAAGCCATGTGATCTCTGCTAGCTCCCAACTTTATCTCCCTAAAACATACTTGTTCTTCCCAGAAGAAACACAATTTGGAGTTTGAGGGGCTGCAATGAATTATGAATTAAGTTCACTTTCCTCTCCTTATTCCTGCTGTGTCTTAAAGGAGATTGTACCATGATCTGGGTGAATACTCAATTCTGATTGGCTACGTTTACTCAACTATATTATAATATAATTAATAAATTAGCATGACGGCATCCAGCTAGCCAGGCCTTTATCGCTATAGAGATGTCAGGTCGAAGTCAGTAGTAGGCTATACAGTGGAGTTGCACATTAAGTGCTTTGGGGTCCTTCTACAAGTCATTTTGGGGTATAATATGGTTTTGAAGAATTAAAGAAAGCAGCAATACCACAGGCCAAGCAATCAGCCAGTTCCAAACAGGCACATTTTCAACTGCACTGTACTAGTATCTTAAATGAGCAATCGGTTAAACTGCTCCACAGATCCACCCCTGGGCGATATCCCCAGCGCCCGAGGCTTCTCTCCTAGCTGGTATGCTAGAAAGGTCTGGCTAGCTGGATGTGGTCATGCTAATTCATTATTTTTCTATAAAATGTAACGGGGACTGATCCAGCATGGACCATTACCGGAGTGGTAGATATGAAGCACCTGTCTGAAGAAGTGAGGAAACATTAGAAAACCAGAGCACAGACCAGAACTGGAGAAGCACCTCAAGTCAGCCACTGTTTTTAAAGGTACGTCAAAAACCATACAAAACGAACTGTTAGACAGCGTGCTGTCGGTGCCGAAGGATTACATTCTGGAGAAAGTAAAGCGCAGATTTTATCACCATTAAGCCAACAAGCCAACAGCGTGTGGGTGCGTGATCTTATTTGAACTTATTTGCCCTTTTCTCCTTCTGAGCGGTAAAGTATAGTATAAAGTATAAAGTGCCATAGCGATGGTGTCTGCGGTGGCGTTAAAAAAATGCTCTGATGTTGTTGTTGGTGTCAATGTGGCAGCTGGCAGTGGGTGGAAATGTCAGTAGTCTCGTCGGCTTGAATGTTGATAAAATCTGCTCCTTTACGTTCTCCAAAATGGGAAAAGGACAAAATTCCTGTAAAAAATACGATCTAACGCATGCATCGTTTATTCATATGAAAGTCAGAAACAAATCACAAAAACTAAAGTGCAGATTGCAGGAACATAAACAAATGTGGCTTTACCACACCTAGTATTTAGATTATTATTTACTGTAATAAACATGTGTAAACATGTACATGCACTTTGAACTTTACTACACAGTTAAATTAATAATAAACACACACACACACGTGTATTATTTTCACAGCACCACCTAGGATGTTTTGCACCAGCCGCCACTGTTCAACCTTATGCGTTGGGAAGGATTGTTCCTGGTATTAGTCAAACCCTCAGGGTTTAGGTTTTAATTGTAAAACGCAAAAATGAATGGTTTAATGTTCCAAGCACTGGCCTAGCCTTCATCCGTTAATTCTTGACAATGGTCACCTTGTCGGGCATTAACCCTTACATATCCATCTTAATGCTGATCCACATATACAGCATCAGAAAAAGAAATATTTCAAAAATGTCAACATGGAAGGATTAAAAAAAAGTATAAAAATTAAAGGAATCAGCATTGCATACAAACCACATACCTGAGTGAGCTGATGTGAGGCAAAGCCTCAAAGAGAGACTCACACAGACTCTGGCAGACAGTAGTTTTCTTATCCCAGTGGAGGCAGACATTAACCTTCGTAGTAATCTTCTGCACGACTTTTACTGCCGTTTCATACAGCTGTCTATTACCCTCAACTGGAAGGTGCAGTCGATTTCCATCAAGGCCAAGTAAGCTCATCGGGTCCATCTGTCCTTCACTGAGAAGAAAAACCCTCCAAAGATTCTGTGGCAGAGGGTCACACCTATGATTTAAAGAATAATCACAAACCATATCCTCATTATAGAAGAAACAGAGTAGAGAAACAGTACAATTTCACATACTTATCATTCAGGGTTCATTCTACTATTAAATCTTGTTAAATAACCAGATCAAATTAATTAGATATGTTGTAACCTAAGCATACTTAGTCATACCATTGGACATTTTCAAGGCATCCAAATAGTCGTATCATTCCTTGTTCTGACACTGTGACGTCCTCAAGGTCCAGGGATATTTTCCTCTTAGACTGAGTGACCACATAGGCCACAGCACAGCAAGGGTAAGGATCGAGAGTCTCTCCACTGAGATCAAGATGGCAGCCCAGTTTGTCCAGAAAGTGGACGCATGCTTCAGGACACTGGGACTCATACAAACACTGGCAGAAGAAGAGTATGTCCACCTCAAGCTCACTGTTGAAAAACGTGGTCATCAATTCCTTGAAGAACCAGTTAGATGTATTCTTGAGCTCCTGAGCTGGAATCAGACAGTTCATCAAACTAGTGCTCTTCTCATTTAACAATCCACACATGAAAGGGATCAGATGTTTCATGTGTTTCTTCTCCTCTGTGAGGCATTGCTGAAAAACGTCCTTGATTTTTTCTGGATTCTTTAAGAGCCACAGAGCTGCAAAAAACTCCTGCATTGTGTAATGGAGAAATGCATATGTGGCTTTTGTCTCAGTAGGGCGGACTTTGACAAAAAGTGCTTTCAGAAAGCAAAGGACACAGCTGTCCTCACAGGGACGTTCTGTCAAGTTCACAGTCTTTCCTTCAGTTGCATGAAAAGCAGCCTCAGCCAAAGACAGTATTTCCTTACTCTTGTTGTTGATCAAGGGATTAAGATATTTTGCTTTTGTGTTGTTGCTGTTTATTTGAAGGCAAAAACGAACGATATTGATGTAGATTTCAGTAATGGTGCATGGCTGTGGACAGTCTTCTGGTGTCTCAAATGAAAAGCAGACAGCCACCATCAGTGCATACATTGGGACATGGCACAGAGTTAACAACTCTACGTTGGTCATAACCTTCTGTTCTTTGCCGAGCATTGCAGATAAGTATGTTTTTATGGTCTGCTCACTAAAGCCTTTTACTTCCACTCTGAAAAAGTCCTCAGAAGCAAACTCTTCCTCATCATCCTGTCTGCAAGTCACGATGACTTTAGCATCAGGTAGTATGTCTTTCTCTACGATTCTCTTCAGCACTGATGAAGACAGATCTGTGACTCCATCGAAGATGAGTGTAACATTGTCAGAGTGCAGCTTAATGTCCTGTAAGACCTCTTCTTTGCCTTCATCTGGTTCACTGAACACACTGAAGAGAAGCTCCTCCAAGCTCGTGTCCGTCCTGATGTGGGATGTTTCTCTCATGTCAAAGTAAAACATGTAATCGAGCACCTCGTTGTCTCTTTGAGCCCAGAGTTTTAACATTTCATGAGCGAGTGCTGTCTTTCCAATTCCAGGTTTACCAACCAGGAGGATGTTCCGACTTGTTTTCAGCAGCTCACTGGGGGAAATGTCTGCTTTGACCTCAGGGATGTATGTCCGTAGCTTTTTCTTGCGACTCATCTTCATTTTCTTGTTCTTTGACTTCTTTATTTTAGATGGAGAAACATTTCCTTGTGTATCTAACACAAGCGACATATACGACAGATCAGACTTGTTGTTTCCTTTAAACTGATTTTTGTTTGCCATCCAAAACTTATCTGATATTTTTTGTGCTTTTGACTTCAACTTTCTCTGATACTTGTGGCACGGCCTTGAGCCTAAAACAGAAACAACAAGATTAATGTATCCTTTAGTAGTCCCACAAGGGAAATTACAATTTACACTCTGTTGTTATTACACACAAGCCTGAATTACACACCTATACATGCACTAAATGGAGAGATGTCAGAGTGGGGGGAGCTGCAAAAAACTCCTGCATTGTGTAATGGAGAAATGCGACCCTCCGGTTCCCAACCCAACTCCCTACGGACTGAGCTACTGCCTCCCCAACAACAGTGGATAAATAAATATACCATGGAATAACTGCTGTGCCCCGACATTAATAAACACACAGACACATTAAAGTGCATTATATAAGATCAGCACATCAAAGATAATTAATAAGGATCAATCTGATTCTGCTTTAAAATACCTTGTAGGTAGTTTGTATCCATGTGTGAGTCTTCCTTGAAAGGAAAGCAGCCGATCCAGTAGTGCAGGTCAGGATCTAATGTCCTGTTCTTCGTTATGTAAAGAATCCTGAGGAACTCATAGCAGGCTGCTTCCCCTTTTTCTGACCGAGTCCACCATTGTTCTGGTTTTTCGTAGTCGGTTTTCTCTGCTTGCTCTATATTACAGACCTCCTCATCACCTAAAACTTTTTTATTCTCCGAGTTCTCCTGGTTCAAGTTCTCCAGAATCACTGAAAGATTCTTTAATTTTCCCACAAGGCTCCATCTTTGATTCGTGACGTAATCTAAGGCAGACCGTGTTGTAGATGCCATGTGTTCTTACTTCTGTATATTCTGCACACAGACCCACATCAATGATCTGGAGAACAAAATACAAGGAAAAAAACAATTATTAAGCCTGTGATGTATTAGTTATTATATAAAACTATATTTATATTGACTGCAGAACCAGATAAAAAGCCTGTCTGTACCCACAATGCACAGTTGGTGACTACTGTATTCAATATAACATCTTAAATAAAGACACAAGTTAGTTTAGTGAGGCACATTATATTGCATAATTTTACATACAAAATTACACAATAACATACAATAAAACCAATTTAAAAGTATCCAAAAAACTATGCTTAAACTGCATTAACACAGGCTGTATAGAAGATAATGCTGATGCTGTAATAAGGAAATTTCCCCGTTGTGGGATAAATAAAGTATAATCTATCTATCTATCTATCAGAAGAGAGACAGAAAAAGCCGTAATTATTTACTCCATCGTACACAGACAGGTGCAGACTGGATAACAGAGAGAGAGACACTTACACAGAGGCCTCACAGTCTCTGATGATAGACTCCATCAGCTGTTCAGCGGTAACGCACTTTCCTGATGACAAGAAAAATATATATTTATATCAAGTAATCAAATAAGTTAAAAGGCAAGAAGTCATTGCAGCCTTAAAATGAGACCTGCAGGCAATACTCAAGGCTGAAAAGTAACTTCACTTCATGAATATGTCATTCAAAGTTAATATTCTCTAAAAAAAGAAAAAAAACACACTATAATTTAACATCAACCAAACATAAGACAGTACATACCAATGCTCTTTTTAAGTATAAAAATAAAAATTCACAACATTGGGTGCCCGGATAGCTCAGTTGGTAGAGTGGGCGCCCATAGAGCTCCCTTTTGCTGCCTGTCATTCCCCCCTCTCCCCCCTTTAATTTCTTCAGCTGTCTTGTCAATAAAGGCCTAAAAATGCCCAAATAAATAATCTTTAAATAATAATAATGAAATATACACAATTATTTATTACATGGGTCTCTGTCAACGTAAGTACACATGATAAGATAAGATAGACTTTATTAATCCCACACTGAGGAAAAAACAAAAGATTGTAGGTGTAATTAAGACATCACTCTATATATTTAACATAACATTTGTATTTGTATACAACCACATTCATGGAAGACAATAATAAATGAAATGTTATATGTGTGTGTGTATTTATTTATTTGGTAAAACAACATCTAGTGTGGAAGTATCCGTTAATTTTCTCCAAATGATTTTGAATATTAACATGTTTAAAACATCCGAGATAAACTGACCACGAGCTCCGAGATTATGAAACGAAGGTTTATAGCCCGGTAAATACCAAAAGTCTGTATGAAATCAACCTTCGTTTTAAGAAAAACATGTTTTTATTTGCGATGTCATGGAGAAGTACTACACTACCCACAATCCTAAACGTAACAGCGACGTCTCTGCTTGACCGAGCTCACTGTTACCATGGAAATATTTACCACACCCGCGAACTTACCCTAGCTAGCGGAACTAGCAGGCTACTTAACCCCAATACACGTACACTATAAAACTATTAGCTAGGCTATATAAGTTATAAAAAGGTGTGAGAAAACAAAACTTACTTTGTTTTCTCTTAGACGGAAGAAGAAACGACCCCATTCATCTCTCATACCGTTCTCATTTTACTTAAAGACCGTTAACTCCGTCCGTTTGTTTCATACTTTCCGTTACAGAAACTAGGAGAACTTTTCCGTTGATGGCTAGGCGTTACTGCGCAGCCTCCAACTGAGCTTGACGACGTAGTAGTGACGTACGCAACGTGTCTGAAAGTTGTAAGTCTTCTGGTAGCTGTGCAAGAGAAATCTCAATAATTCCCAATCAGCAGAGACGGAGAGCGTAGGTATATGACAAATACTCATCCGCGGCACTATCCACTCGCCGTAGTCCGGATAAACAAACAAACACACGGCTGCTGTGTCCCGTTGCTAACTCACAGCTAGCTTATGCTAACGTCTGTACTGTCGTACTTTGGCTGTTTGGGGCGAACAAACTAACGACCCAGCGGTCACAGGCACCGGAATGGGGCTGGGCGAAGACTATGCACCGCTGTGAGGAGGAACATGAGGTTTTATATTGGTTTTGTTTGTGTTTCCGCAGATAGACGGTTGCAGGTGGACTGGTGTTGACATGGTCCGTGGGAGCTGGACGTCCGCAGGTTCGTCTTTGTGTTCATGAACATTTCCACATTCCAGTGCTAATGCTAACTCTAACTCTAACTATACATGACATAACAGCTGATTATTGTTGTATGATTTGTACTTTGTGCTTTTATCTGTCTCATAGCTGCAGACATGCAGCCTCAATGGATGTCATGTGGGAAGAAGAGGAAGCTTCTAGACCACCTGGAGGAGCATGTTCTCTGTGTGGAGCTCTGAGGTAGGACATGCTTTCTCTCCCATTAACAGCTGCTGTGGGTAATGTGGAGGGCTTGAGTTCATTTGAAAGGGTCGGTCACACTGTCACAGTAAGGATTATAATATATATATTTATATATCTGCAGTAACTGAGACACTGTTTGTGTAAAATGTTAACGAGAGAAGACTTGATGCTCTCGTGGTTGTGTTGTTAGGTCAGAGGTTAAGTGTTGCCGTGGGTTTAATTCCTGCTTGTGGTAGAGATATTTCCAGTGGACAACTGTTACCTTGTGTGTGTGTGTGTTAGACCCAGGTTGTGTTGTTTATGCTGAAGAAGTATAATAAGGTTGTGTAGTGGTAGAGCAGAGTGGGACTGCTGTCTCCCCTGGGTCCCATCCTCTGAACCCCGCTGGTCAGGCGGCTGCTGAAGGTTGGAGTTCGACGCCCTCGGCAGGGCTGCTGGGTCTGAAGGAGTTGTTGTGGAAGTTTCTGTGCAGCAGGAGAGGAATAGTTTTGGAGAGAGACTTTGTTAAAACTGAGTCAAGGCTTGGTCTTCGGTGAGATTTAATTATTCCCTGCAGAGAATAACCAAGTGGGAAGACATTAAGAAGAAGAAATTAAAACAGTAGCATCCCCGTCGTATCTCCTGTTTCCCCTAGAGGAGAAAATGAAACGTCTAATCTTACAGACAAGTTGGAGCTTCTTCTTGACCCTGGACCTGC
Organism: Percina caprodes; assembly: GCA_013375575.1. Taxonomy (NCBI): domain Eukaryota; kingdom Metazoa; phylum Chordata; class Actinopteri; order Perciformes; family Percidae; genus Percina; species Percina caprodes. The sequence goes on along the minus strand of JABXJD010000020.1, from coordinate 5,484,531 downwards.
TTTGATAAACGTAACACTGAACAAATGTCTCCTTCAGACTCCGTGGGATTCTCCTAGCAGAGACTAGCAGAGTCTCCTTCAGGGAGGACACCCAGGGAAGGGATTGGAAAAGTCATACAACCTGTAAAGCATTGTGAATACTTATATGAATAATAATAATAATACATATTATAGAAGGATATATGAAATCATGCATAATGTAATTTTCCCATTACAGAGTAAACACGTGAATCAGTGTGTGGAGTGAAACCTGAGCTGAAGCTGATTGGTGCGTGCGGTATCTCGGGGGTGTAGTGCTGTTGTTGGTCGTCATAAACCTCTGAGAACGTTCAGCTGGTTCCTTCTCCTCCTCTTCTCGGCATCATGTTTATCAAATCATTTATTTCAATTGTGAAAGTGCCTCAGAATCGTTTGTGAAGGTTGACAAAACCTCCGTAAACCACTCTGACCTCTTGGTTGTGCTTTTTGCCCCAAACGACCCCCGGCTCTGAGTACCAGGCAGTCCGCTGTAGGAGACGTTGGCGTTAGCCAGCGGTAGCTAAGCAGCTTTGGACCGGCGGCTCCCTCCAGCAGGGATTATAAACCCAGCGGTCAGACACTGACACTGCAACACTTCATAAGACAACTATCTGGGTTTATGTCAGCATCACGTAGTGAGACGGAGTACCGGACCCTCGGGTTAATACGTATCACACATTTCACCTGGTAGGGGCTTTGTGTCAGCTGCATGCGGTGGACCTTAGGGTGCAGCTCAGATACTAAATGATGTTAACACAGCCGGTCCTCTGCTTGGGAGCTACCGTTCTCGGCACTAGTAGCTTTACCTCGTTGTGTCTTTTGTCCCTCCTTAAAGAAAAGAAATGGACACAAATATGTTGAAGCAGAATAATCCATTAAACTCTCTTCCTCTTGTTTTCTCCCCAGATGAGAGCAGAGTTTCTGGACCACAACGGAGAAGTTCCTTCACTCCATCCATGCCTTCTTCATACTGTACTCACTGTATACTCATAGTATTGTCATGAAAAAATGTAATAAAGTAAGTAATAGTAGAATGTTTTATGTCAAAGATCTCTGAAAAGTCATACAAAATGCCAAAAGCGTTATTACATAGTTATTACAATGTAATAACTATGTAATAGCATGTTTTACTGTAAAAGAAGCTCTGAAAAGGCATACAAAATGTCAAAAAAGTGTTATTGCATTGTTATTACAGCGTTATTACACACAGTAAATGCCATAAAAGCGCACGTACATTTTTCGTCCAGAAAAAAAAAAAAATCCAAATTCAGTACTGAAATCTGAGCCTTTCATCTGACCCTTCCTCTGAGTTGTCCTACTCTGTTCTGGACCTGACTCTGAGTTGCCCTACTCTTGTCTAGACTTCTCCCTGAGTTGCCCTACTCTGGTCTAGATCTGACTCTGAGTTGCCCTACTCTGGTCTAGACCTGACACTGAGTTGCCCTACTCTGGTCTAGACCTGACTCTGGGTTGCCCTACTCTGGTCTAGACCTGACTCTGGGTTGCCCTACTCTGGTCTAGACCTGACTCTGGGTTGCCCTACTCTGGACTAGACTCCTCCCTGAGTTGCCCTACTCTGGTCTAGACCTGACTCTGAGTTACCCTACTCTGGTCTAGACTTCTCCCTGAGTTGCCCTACTCTGGTCTAGATCTGACACTGAGTTGCCCTACTCTGGTCTAGACCTGACGCTGAGTTACCCTACTCTGGTCTAGACTTCTCCCTGAGTTGCCCTACTCTGGTCTAGACCTGTCTCTGAGTGATCTTAATCTGGTTCCTGTCCTTGTCTAAATCCTGTCCTAATCTCTTCTTTCCTGACCTGTCTTTCCTGTCTAAGTGTTTGCACATACGCTGGCAACGAGCCGGTCTTGAACACTCGACCCTGGGCGCCTTAGAGTCGAGCACAAACCAACTGTGCTACCAACGCGTGTACGCACGGGACAGTTCTCTGGGTGGAGTTGTCTTTGTCATTGTGGATGTCAAGGTCAAAATAAAGTTACAGAGTAATAAAAGTAGTCAATTCCTGTGTTTGAACCCATAACCTTGGTATCTCTGGACCACACACAACCTTCTGATTAGAAATCATGGTAATTATCACACAGAGCTATACATGAAGCTGAAACACTTGGGTTGGAGGTTGTATTTGATGTCTCACTGAGGAGAGACGTTTTAAAAAGTTCTGATTTAGCCGGGACTCGATCCCTCAACCTCAGGTTATCAAGTTAGCAACTTATCCTGGTGAGCTATTCCTCAGGACGGAAATTTGGCAAATTTGTTCTACTATTTGATCTTCACACTGCCAGGGAGAATTATTTAGACACAGGGGAGCCAGGGGTGTACATGCTAGATCGGATCCACTGGACGTGTCGACGTCAAAGGACGTGCCTGGTGATCTCTAGTTGTTTTAATTATGACAGAGTAGCTCTCAAAATGTTCTACATGCAATCTGTTGCTGCTTTATGAACAGACTGTTTATTTTCTCTGACTTCTTAACGTCACTATCAGCCACACAACGTGTGTTCTGTACAGAATAAGTCTTTAAATCAGACAAATAGCAATTAAAATCCCTCCGATTAAAAAACAATAACAAGTTTATATGAAACCATGTCATCATGTTGAGTCGATTGTGAACCAATCAACTGTTAAATCAGCTGAGAAGCCGGCGTTTCCCAGCATGCTCTGGGTCCGCCTGGCTCTTGCAGTCGGTGAAAAGCAACTGCGCCGCCTGGTCTCAGACCTGCGGCCGCCTCGCTCTCGCGAGATTCCCGTTGCCCACGTGTGCATGACGTCAGAGCAAGTCGGGACACAAATCTACCCAGCATGCAACGGGCGCCGATCGCCGGTGATCGGTCTGCGCAGACCTGGCTCATCTCGAACGAGCCTATTGCCTCTGATTGGCTTACCCTGTTGTCCTTACCCTAACTAACCAATCCCCTCTCCTATTGGCTACACCTAACCTCTCAACACGTCTAGTGGATGGGATCTAGCATCGGCCTGTCTCGCTGAGCTCATTCTCTCACTCATAATGAACATTAAAGGCACCATGCAAGTTCAAGAGTGACAATTTGGACATTGTGGTCAGAGCTAGTTAATAGGCAGCTGGATGCTGTGTGGGACAAAGGCTGTGTAGCCTCTTTTAATCCCCTGGGGGCAATAAAGGTTTCATTCATTCACTCATTAATGCATTCATTCATGTGCCCTCCCCGGTAAATGCTAGACCACACCCACTAGACGTGTTGAAGTGGTTAGATTCAGGTATGAGGATTGGGGATTGGTGGATGTGATTGACTGAATGAATGAGTGAATTAGTGCTAGATCACATCCACTGTACACATCGCAACCTCACGTGTGGGCGGGGCTAAATCATATTCTGACTAGAATCTGAGTATGTATCAGTATCCGGCTACTTCCATGGTGCTTTGAATGTAGGGTAACAGGTATCCCGAGATGTCCCCAGGCCAGGTTGGAGATAATCCCTCCACCTAGTCCTGGGTCTTCCCCGAGGCCTCCTCCCAGCTGGACGTGCCTGGAACACCTCCCTAGGAAGGCGCCCAGGAGGCATCCTCATGAGATGCCTGAACCACCTCAACGCCAATCAGAGGCAATATGAGGCAGATCACCAGGCACGTCCTTTGACGTCGGCACGTCTAGTGGATCCGATCTCGCATATACACCCCTGGCTCCCCTATGTGAGTAAAGATATCCACAGAGTTCTCCCTGGACAAATACTAGAAGAAATTTGCAAAATTCCCATTCTAAGGAATAGCTCACCAGGATAAGTTGCTGACTTGATAACCTGAGGTTGAGAGATCAAATCCCGGCTGAAACAAAACTTTTTGAAATGTTTCTCTTCAGTGAGACATCAAATACAACCTCCAACCCAAGTGCTTCAGCTTCATGTATAGCTCTGTGTGATAATTACCATGATTTCTATTCAGAAGGTTGTGTGTGGTCCAGAGATACCAAGGTTATGGGTTCAAACACAGGAGCAGACTACTTTTATTACTCTGTAACTTTATTTTGACCTTGACATCCACAATGACAAAGACAACTCCACCCAGAGAACTGTCCCGTGCGTACACGCGTTGGTAGCACAGTTGGTTTGTGCTCGACTCTAAGGCGCCCAGGGTCGAGTGTTCAAGACCGGCTCGTTGCCAGCGTATGTGCAAACACTTAGACAGGAAAGACAGGTCAGGAAAGAAGAGATTAGGACAGGATTTAGACAAGGACAGGAACCAGATTAAGATCACTCAGAGACAGGTCTAGACCAGAGTAGGGCAACTCAGGGAGAGGTCTAGTCCAGAGTAGGGCAACTCAGGAAGAAGTCTAGTCCAGAGTAGGGCAACTCAGCGTCAGGTCTAAACCAGAGTAGGGCAACTCAGGAAGAAGTCTAGTCCAGAGTAGGACAATTCAGGGAAAAGTCTAGACCAGAGTAGGGCAACTCAGCGTCAGGTCTAGACCAGAGTAGTGCAACTCAGAGTCAGGTCTAGACCAGAGTAGGGCAACTCAGCTTCAGGTCTAGACCGGAGTAGGGCAATTCAGGGAGAAGTGTAGACCAGAGTAGGGCAACTTAGCGTCAGGTCCAGACAGAGTAGGGCAACTCTGGTTGGAGTCTAGACCAGATTAGGGCAACTCAGGGAGAAGTCTAGACCAGAGTAGGGCAACTCAGATAAAAGGAAGACCTCAGGTTTGGAGAAAATAAAAATATAGATTTTTTTTTTTGAATGAAAAATGTACGTGGGCTTTTATGGCATTTACTGTGTGTAATAACACTGTAATAACACCTTTTGACATTTTGTATGCCTTTTCAGAGCTTCTGTTACATTAAAACATGTTATTACATTGTTATAACAATGTAATAACTACGTAATAACACTTTTGGCATTTTGTATGACTTTTTCAGAGATCTTTGACATAAAACATTCTACTATTACTTACTTTATTACATTTTTTCATGACAATACTATGAGTACACAGTGAGTACGGTATGAAGAAGGCATGAATGGAGTGAAGGAACTTCTCCGTTGTGGTCCAGAAACTCTGCTCTCATCTGGGGAGAAAACAAGAGGAAGAGAGTTTAATGGATTATTCTGGGCAGCAGGTCAAACAAGTGATGCAACTTAACTGTAACTCTGGCATAACAATGGGGGGGGGGACAGCACTTACAGACACACACTGTGCTTGTAAGGGTGCGTTTGATTTAATGTCTTGTCGTATGATGACCGACACAAATGACGTCATCTGCACCGGTCACTTCCAGACATTTTTGTGGTTGGCTGACAAATGACCAGCAAAGTTGTACGAATTGAAAGGTTTTGTTAACCTTAACTAACGATTGTGTGGCACTTACACAATTAGAATAAATGCAGTGTGTGTGTTCAGGGATGCATGAAGCTGCGGGCGGAGGAGAACAATATTAGAACCAGAAAGAATCTGCTTTCACCTTTGGCTGCAGGATTTTCAGTGTTTTGTCTACAAAATGTTAAATTTAAAAGCCATCTGAGGAGGAGGAGGAACCAGCTGAACGTTCTCAGAGATTTATGACGACCAACAACAGCACTACACCCCCGAGCTACCGCACGCACACGTCTTCTCTGACAGCTGACCCACAACCCTAAAACTAACACTGCCATCGTCGCCATGAGCTAACACACCATTCAGCTTCAGCACCAACTCTCTCAACTGGTCCACTCATTGATTTGTGTGTTTTCTCCTTCAAAACACTCTGCTCTACATAGTCTTATTATACTTCTTCAGCATAAACAACACAACCTGGGTCTAACACACACAAGGTAACAGTTGTGCCACTGGAAATATCTCCTATAACATTGTGGTTATTAAGAGACTTTTCTTAGAGGATTTAACCCACAACGACGCGCTCTTCTAGGTTCAGAGGGTTGACTCTCGGACTTTGAGACATGGGACATTTAAACTATAATGAACTATCAACATCATTGTGAGGAGCTTTTGAATCTTGAGATTATTCTTCCTCAAGGTGGGCATGAATTCCTATATTAACTGTCATATGAATCCACTCTATAGATATCATAGATATCACAGGATGAGTGACATATCTCGTGCAAAAACACCACTCGGGTCCAATATTTAGGTCCCCTTGTGAATTATAACACTTGTGGTGCGACTCAAGGCTGCAGAGGTCCTTTAACATTGTTAACATTGTTTAACTGTTCAGTACTTTGAGTAAAAGTGGGCACCAAACTCCAATTTTACTGTCCAGAGCATTCAGAGAAAGAGCAGAGACACAGTATCCCACGGAGCTCTTAAAGCCTCTTTCTCACCCATCACCACGTAACGACTTCTTTAAATGTCACCGCGGAGGATTAAAATCTCATTAACTCTGAATGAGGTCCTCCTCCGGTTCCTTACACTCCCTTCAAAGGAAATCAGACGCTCAGAGCCGCATTAAAACAGAGGACTCACCCCCAGTCGATGGATCTCGGGCCCCTGACTTGTCAGAAACTCCCCCGCAGCATCAGAGACGGGGACGAGCCCGGGGCAAGCCGTGGTATTTCAGTCTGTCGCCCGGCGAGGGTGACCTGCCCTTTCCATCACCTCCCTGCTGAGGAGTCCTCCACTCCTCCATCCTGCCTTTTGTTTTCCTCCTGAAAGAAGGAATGGAAGAAGAAGACTGAGGCTACAAACAGACAAAGTACAGCAGAAACATGTCGGACTTCCTGTGTCTGCAGGGTCTACTGTGGCAGTCCTTCCTGTGACCTCTGACCCGGACGCACCAGAGCTAAGGGGGGTGTGTGTGTGTGTGTGTGTGTGTGTGTGTGTGTGTGTGTGTGTGTGTGTGTGTGTGTGTGTGTGTGAACCTGAAATACATGCTTTCCTTTTAAACAAATATGCACACCTCATCCACTTCTAACGGCGTTGCTGTTTCCAGGGAGACGTGTCTCTTTCATTGTGGACATTTATGCAAATACAGCATATTAAATGAGTCAGAGATGATGATATTATCTATCTCGGGGTCTTTGAATCTCATATTGCTTTATCTTCTTCAACAGTTTTGGTCTAAAAACAATAAAACGTTAAACAACACTTGATGAAACTGAATAATCAGATCATCTTGCTAACCCCACAGTGTCTACTGTGTGTTTCCTTAGCTTAGCATAACAACAGGAAACACCACTCTCTTCTGCTAAAACTGGGGCTCTCTGGTATTTCCCATTTAATCCCATCTGACATTTACACATATGTTCAGATTCATTGTGACTTACTCTTCCTCCGAATAGCATCATCTATATATATAATATACTAAATATAATACATATATAGATATATTAGCATTATCTTCGATGTCCATCGCAAGTAATCGTAAATCCGCACAGATATCTCAGGGGAAGACGCTCCTTAAAACTCACCAAGTTGCATTAAAATCCTCCCGTTTTTAGGTTTCCTTCCGTTTTCTAAGTGTCCCGGTGCTGCTGGTCTGTACCTCCATGGGTACCTGCAATAAGGAACTACTAGTCGCTAATTCGGCATACAACATGGGAGCCAATCTTCCAAAAATGTCAACAAATATCGCAAAACTTGTCTCAAGTGGTCCGTCGCCCACAGCTGACTCGCTCCCACAGCAGCATTACACTTCCTGTTTACGTTCCCAAAGGGCTCGGAACTCTGGGAACTGTAGTCCCAAAACCTTCAACATGTCAAACTCTTCCTTCAAGAATTCAACCATCTGTACTTTTGTAGTTATATAAGCCTAAAAATAACAGCTCAGGTTTTATAACTCACGCTGATGACAGGACAATTATATTTCTCACATTATTCCTTTTAATCTTAGTGGTTATTTGTGGATCCATCCATCCGGTATCGGGTCGCGGAGGCCGCAGCTCCAGCAGGGGACCCCTGAGCCACATTAACCAGCTCCGACTGGGGTCTCGAGGGTCCCCAGGCCAGGTTGAAAATATAATCACTCCACCTAGTCCTGGGTCTTTCCCGAGGCCTCCTCCCAGTTAATTATTATTATATATAAATAGATATGAAAGTTTAATATTCCCCTTTTGAGATATTGTTAATGGCAAAATCGTTAAATAATTCATAAAATAAACGTTAACATTTTTTTGAAGGTTCAGGATCTAATTTAGCAGTAAAACTATATTATTCCCCCCAGAAATGTAGTGAACGACAAAATGTGTGAATAGTTCATAACCCGACAGCTGCTGGTGTAAATGCGCCCTCTGGTGGTGATCAACAGGAACTACAAGCAGAGCTGCAGACACGTTTCTAAAGCCTAAAATCGATCAATTAAAAGATATTGAATCTAATAAATTAGTAAAAGTTTAATATTCCCCCTTTAAGATGTTTCTAATGGCAAAATCATTAAATAATTCATCAAATAAAACCTTTGAAGCTTCAGTGACTGACTTCCAGCTGCTGGTTTCTGGTGTAAATGCGCCCTCTGGTGGTGATCAACAGGAACTACAAGCAGAGCTGCAGACACGTTTTTCCTATAATTTTTATTATTTATAAAGCCTAAAATCGATCAATTAAAAGACATTGAATCTAATATAGTAGTAAACTTGTAATATTCTCCTTTTGATATGTTGTAAATGGCAAAATCGTTAAATAATTCATAAAATAAAACCTTCAGTTCAGTGACTGACTTCCAGCTGCTGGTTTCTGGTGTAAATGCGCCCTCTGGTGGTGATCAACAGGAACTACAAGCAGAGCTGCAGACACGTTTTTCCAGGTTTTCCTCTAATTTTTATTATTTATTTTGCCTAAAATTGATAAATTAAAATACATTGAATCTAATATAGTAGTAAACGTTTAATATTCTCCTGTTGAGATGTTGTTAATGGCAAAATCATTAAATAATTCATAAAATAAAAGCTTTGAAGGTTCAGTGACTGACTTCCAGCTGCTGGTTTCTGGTGTAAATGCGCCCTCTGGTGGTGATCAACAGGAACTACAAGCAGAGCTGCAGACACGTTTTTCCATTTTATTCCACTAATTTTAATATTTATAAATAGTAGTAAAACTTTAATATTCCCCTTTGAAGATGTTGTTAATGGCAAAATCATTAAATAATTCATAAAATAAAAGCTTTGAAGGTTCAGTGACTGACTTCCAGCTGCTGGTTTCTGGTGTAAATGCGCCCTCTGGTGGTGATCAACAGGAACTACAAGCAGAGCTGCAGACACGTTTATAAAGCCTAAAATCGATCAAATAAAATATATTAAATCTAATAAAGTAGTTAAAGTTTAATATTCCCCTTTTAAGATGTTTCTAATAGAAAAATCGTTAAATGATTCATAAAATAAAACCTTTGAAGGTTCAGAGTTTCAGCTGCTGGTTTCTGGTGTAAATGCGCCCTCTGGTGGTGATAAACAGGAACTACAAGCAGAGCTGCAGACACGTTTTTCCTCTAATTTTTATTATTTATAAAGCCTAAAATCGATCAATTAAAAGACATTGAATCTAATATAGTAGTAAACTTGTAATATTCTCCTTTTGATATGTTGTAAATGGCAAAATCGTTAAATTCATAAAATAAAACCTTCAGTTCAGTGACTGACTTCCAGCTGCTGGTTTCTGGTGTAAATGCGCCCTCTGGTGGTGATCAACATGAACTACAAGCAGAGCTGCAGACACGTTTTTCCAGGTTTTTCCTCTAATTTTTATTATTTATTTTGCCTAAAATTGATAAATTAAAATACATTGAATCTAATATAGTAGTAAAAGTTTAATATTCTCCTGTTGAGATGTTGTTAATGGCAAAATCATTAAATAATTCATAAAATAAAACCTTCAGTTCAGTGACTGACTTCCAGCTGCTGGTTTCTGGTGTAAATGCGCCCTCTGGTGGTGATCAACAGGAACTACAAGCAGAGCTGCAGACACGTTTATAAAGCCTAAAATCGATTAATTTAAATATATTGAATCTAATAAAGTAGTATTAGTAGAGCCCTCCAGGAAAAATACTTTAAAAAATAAATAAGTAAATAATCTTAGACTGCATTGAAAGATTCAGCGGATACTTTAACAAGAATTCTTTTAGTTTTGGAAAAATAAAATCCTGTTATAACCCTTGTATGGTATTCGGGTGAAATTGACCCATTTAAATTTTTTTCAAGAAAAATGGTACAAAAATGTATTTTTTTTTCCTGAAATCAGCACCTTACCTTATTTCCTGAGATAAACATGTATTCCTGACTCAGAACATTATTCTGGATATGACACTTATGTTGTTTCCATAGTGATTTTTAACATGAATTATAACCTGATGATAAAAACGAACCCCACTTCCATCTTTAATAGTGTTCTAGTAGAGACTGATTCATTCCCTGAACATAGATGTTATCTCAGCTGCTGGAAATGGAGATAAAGACAATATTTGTTAATAGATTATGAAGGAAAATGTTATTTCAGCATTGTTTTTAAAACCCCAAATAAGGTCGGTTTGACCCGAGGGACACGAGAGGGTCCCGGAGGTGAAGACAATACGAGGGTTAAATATCTTCCAGAGTAGAGAGGGATCCTTTCGCTCTTCTCTGAACTGTGAGTGGACAGAAAAGTGGGCGGGCTGCTGTGTGAGTGTGTTCAGAGGGCAAAGCTTCCCCGCATGCATCAACAGAAGCTTTCTGCATCAGCTGCAGAGAAAACACGTTCCTGTTGGGAGAAAGAGTGAGAATAAAGCTCATTTCCCTCAGACTCAGAGGACATGGCTGAGAAGAAGAAGAAAGCCATTTTATTTAACTTCTGGGGAGTTGCTGTCTCTTCCAGACCTCGTGCAGTTTTCCATAAACTGGAGGAGTTACACAACCTGCCAGGGTAAGAACCAGTTGTCTCTGCACTGTAAAAAATGACCAGTCCAGATCAAATTAAAGGTATTATTTCTATAACAAACACCTTGCATGCTACATTAAAACACATTACATAATTAAATGATCTGTCAAAGCAGGAACGTGACTGGAATATGCAGCAAGTTTGATAAATCTATTTAAATTAGAACAAGTATTTGACTTTAATTTGACTTAATCTGACTTAATCTGCTGTTACTCTTAAACACATTGTGCAAATGAGAGAAAGATTAGATGACATGTGTTAAGCAGTTGTCTAAACTCGTTACCAGAAAATCAGGTTAAGCAGTCTCTGTACAACTATGTTGCCCAGCAAGCTGAACCTAATCATTACTCTTATCTGAATTATAACAGACGCACTCCCATTTCTATTCAATACTGAGGATAAATGTAGTAAAATAACCCCGCCCACACCAGTTTCCAGCCTCCAACCCTCCACTTCTTTCTCATATTAATCAGACAACTTTTTCATTTCTTTAATCCCGTTAAATTAAAAACTCTTTCCTAAATTGTCTCTAGCTTCAAACCAACCACGTGTTCTACTGGCAACCTCATTAAAGACCTGTTCCCTGTCCTAGGAAATCCTTATCTCTATGACAATGCTACAACAGTACTCCAAGTTACAAGCCATGCAGAGAGAGCTTGCCATGCAGAGTTGCACAGTTTAGGGGCGTAGAAACCTGCCCCTGTACCTTTATGGGACACTTAAGGAACATTTAAAAGAAACCACCTTTAATAAAAAGACTTAACCTCAACCCACAATCTCTAAGCAATTACAGATCAATCTCAAATCTCTCCCTCATGTCCTAACAGCCAACTTACTGCCCACCTATCCAGTGAAATGACACTAACTAGGGCAACTAATGACCTACTAGTTGCAATGACCTTTGACCGTGTTTTTCTGTCTTGCTGCCACTGTACTTTAGTGCTGCCTTCGACACTTTGGACCACAACGTCCTCCTGAAATGAGTAATACAACACAAAGAGTTACATAAAATAATAATATATACGTCTTCTTGCTCTGATTATCTTCCATAACATGTTTTCTTCAGACTAGTGGACAGAAACATTTCTTTTACTACACTTTGTCTGTTTGTGTCTGTAGGTTTCTCCTAAATTCACGAAAATGTAGCATTAGATAATACCTCATTTGCATATTTAACTATCACATTTCTGAAAACTTGTAATATAAAAAATATTTCTCTTAATGTAGCCTAAGCACTTGGGATGTTTCATGTTGACATCTGTTAAATATTTAACCCTATGTACCAGCCTTTTAATAGTCATAGTTTTAATTTTAGTTTTATGGTGTTTTATTGCTATTTGTTGATTTTGTTGTGTTCTGGGAGCTGTTTTTGACTCCTTGCTACTGTAGCACTTTGAGATTTTACTTGAAATGTAAAGGGCATTATAAATAAAATGTATTATTATTATTATTAGTAGTGTCTTTCCTTAAACCTCTTGTTTGTCTCTCTGGGGGTTCCAGTGGTTTTCTGTCCAGCGTGGCGTCCCAGAAGGACAGTGCCATGAGGCGGGCGGAGAGGCGAGATGACGCTATCTCAGGTGGATGAAGACACGCGCTACTTACTCCCAAAATACCAAAATAATTACAATTAACTTACTGATGGTGACTGATTATGGAGCCTTTTACACGGCCTCTTTACTGCATCCTTGAAACAGTGTGTGTGTGTGTGTGTGTGTGTGTGTGTGTGTGTGTGTGTGTGTGTGTGTGTGTGTGTGTGTGTGTGTGTGTGTGTGTGTGTGTGTGTGTGTGTGTGTGTGTGCGTGTGCGTAGATGATCCCAGCATTCGAGGCAGAGTTTGTGAAGGAGGCCGAGGTCAAGGGTGTGACTCTGCCGTCTGATTGGTCGGTCAGAGCCCTGCTGCAGGAACTCAGAGGAGCGATGACGGACGTCCAACGAGCCGTGCTGAAGGCGGCTGCCAGTCTGCGTCACAGTGGTACAAACATTGATATATTTACGTTATTGGCCAACTGAATATACTCATATAATGCTGTACATTGCTATTGATTTATAGATGTACTTAACAACACACTCAACACAATGAAGTGCTACTCTACAGGCTCTAAAGATGAGTTTTAAATAAACAGAACATGTTAAAAAAGAATAGCATGAGAGGAATAAAATGTAACTGTATATAAAGCTATACATCCTAAAATATAGTACCTATGCTAGTTTGTTCCTTGCTAAAATGTAGCTACTTAGCCATCTTCCCGTCTAGTTTCACGTAATGCAAATATCTCAACGCCAGCTTTAAAACAGAGTCTTAAAGACAGAGATGTCGACAGATCTCTAGAGGTCGAGCACGTATCGTAGGGTTAAAAGATGTAAAGAGAAAGCAGATTGTCGGACGTTACTCCGCGGTGGAAAATCATGGATGTAGAAGTTTGACCCTGATGTTGTCTTCGGGGTGAAATTTGACCAGTTTTAATTTTTTTTTATCACAAAAAATGGGCCTTCAAAATAAGCGCTGAAATGTCAACGTTAGAAATATCAAATAAAAAGCACCCACAACATTGAAAAAGTGACAAATGTCGGAAAACGCGATAATAGTGTTGAAAAAGACCTTTTTTTTAATAAAATACTTTGGAGAAAGACCAACAATGGTGAAAAGTAAGAGGAGGGATGTATTATCTTGGAGTGAGGACGAGGTGGATCTGTTCCTGGAGGGTCTGTAAGCCGTCTAACCGGTAGACCTTCCAGACTACAAAGCCGCCCCGGAGCTTTCAAACCAAAACCGGAGCTCGATTTCCAAATGTCTCCGTTTTAGGAGCTCGGAAACACCGCAGTAGTGTGAATGCGAGGCCTAAACGTAGCGTAGATATTAGTTTTGAACCCTAAATGCAGCAGTGTAGATGTAGACTGGGACTGACCAGGCCTCCATACCATCAGGTTCACTGACAGCCGTGCTGGCCAATCACTGGCTAGATGACAGTGGCGCCGGAGACGATCACGCCCGCCTTCTCTCTCTGCTGGGCGGCCATTTTGACCTGGTCCTCCAGTCGTGTCGCTCGGGTCACAGGGTCCCCGAGCCCGCCATGTTCAGCTCTGCTCTGCAGCACCTGGGAGTGACATCACAACAGGTAGACTGGAGACATTTCAATAACTTGGCCCCAAAAGACGTAGAATAAAATGATTAAAACTTACATTTAGTGTTGCATGATGGGAGAATACTGTTGGAACTTGGTTTTCTGGTCTAGAAAAGAAAAGCATCAGATCATTATTGAAGCACGGTGCGATGTGGAGTGTAAATACTGAGTTGCCCTCTGCAGTCTAATCAGTGGAGAGGTTGAAGAGCTTTAAACTGGATTTGTATAGGATATAGTTGTATAATATGATCAGCTGATATTAGAGCAGCAAAGATTAATCGCTTTATTAGTAGCCAACTAAATTAATCACTATCTACTACTCTACTATATACTTAATCACTAACTATTTTGATAATTGATTAATTGGGTCAAGTCATATTTTTAAAAAATTCTCTGATGTCAGCTTGTTAAATGTGAATATCTTCTAGTTTCTTCTCTCCTCTGTGACACTAAGCTGAATATCTTTGACTTGTGGACAAAACAAGACATTTGAGGACGTCTTCTTGGACTTTTGGGAAACACTGATCCACATTTTTCACCATTTTCTGACATTTTAGAGACCAAAACTCATCCATTTATCCAGAAAACCGTTAAAATGCTTGTTAGCTGGACTTTCTACAAACTGAAAGCATTCCTCTCAGACATGTGACTGGAAAGAAGCGATGTGGCAGTAGATGACTAACCATTAAGCGGTCCTGTATGTACTGTAACTGTATATCACGGGACAGGACATTCAGTGCAGCCCAGTGAGCCTGTCTTGTTTCAGGCGCTGTGGTTGGATGCAGACGAGGAAGGCGTGAAGGCCGCAGAGGGAGCGGGGATGAAGGCCATCTTGGTGGAAAACCTGCACGACGCTCTGAACAAACTGGCTGACGTTACTGGAGTTCAGGTGTGGACCAAAACAGTTTATCCGATATTTTAAGAGGAAGGAAAAACAAGGACTGGATGAAAAAAGAAAGAATTGTCTCCAAGAAATGACCTAATTAGATGAGTACAGCCAACAGTTCACCAGTGCATATAAGCTAAAAAGAAAATAAATAAGATGCTACCTGAATCGAGTCACTATGCTACCTGAATCGAGTCATTATGCTACCTGAATCGAGTCATTATGCTACCTGAATCGAGTCACTATGCTACCTGAATCGAGTCATTATGCTACCTAAATCGAGTCACTATGCTACCTAAATCAAGTAGTTATGCTACCTAAATTGAGTCACTATGCTACCTGAATCGAGTCACTATGCTACCTAAATCGAGTCATTATGCTACCTGAATCGAGTCACTATGCTACCTAAATCGAGTCACTATGCTACCTAAATCAAGTAGTTATGCTACCTAAATTGAGTCACTATGCTACCTGAATCGAGTCACTATGCTACCTAAATCGAGTCACTATGCTACTTGAATCGAGTCACTATGCTACCTAAATCAAGTAGTTATGCTACCTAAATCGAGTCACTATGCTACCTAAATCGAGTCACTATGCTACCTAAATCGAGTCACTATGCTACCTGAATCGAGTCACTATGCTACCTAAATCGAGTCATTATGCTACCTGAATCGAGTCACTATGCTACCTAAATCGAGTCACTATGCTACCTAAATCAAGTAGTTATGCTACCTAAATTGAGTCACTATGCTACCTGAATCGAGTCACTATGCTACCTAAATCGAGTCACTATGCTACTTGAATCGAGTCACTATGCTACCTAAATCAAGTAGTTATGCTACCTAAATCGAGTCACTATGCTACCTAAATCGAGTCACTATGCTACCTAAATCGAGTCACTATGCTACCTGAATCGAGTCACTATGCTACCTAAATCGAGTCATTATGCTACCTGAATCGAGTCACTATGCTACCTAAATCGAGTCACTATGCTACCTAAATCAAGTAGTTATGCTACCTAAATTGAGTCACTATGCTACCTGAATCGAGTCACTATGCTACCTAAATCGAGTCACTATGCTACTTGAATCGAGTCACTATGCTACCTAAATCAAGTAGTTATGCTACCTAAATCGAGTCACTATGCTACCTAAATCGAGTCACTATGCTACCTAAATCGAGTCACTATGCTACCTGAATCGAGTCACTATGCTACCTAAATCGAGTCATTATGCTACCTGAATCGAGTCACTATGCTACCTAAATCGAGTCACTATGCTACCTAAATCAAGTAGTTATGCTACCTAAATTGAGTCACTATGCTACCTGAATCGAGTCACTATGCTACCTGAATCGAGTCACTATGCTACCTAAATCGAGTCACTATGCTACTTGAATCGAGTCACTATGCTACCTAAATCAAGTAGTTATGCTACCTAAATTGAGTCACTATGCTACCTGAATCGAGTCACTATGCTACCTAAATCGAGTCATTATGCTACCTGAATCGAGTCACTATGCTACCTAAATCGAGTCACTATGCTACCTAAATCAAGTAGTTATGCTACCTAAATTGAGTCACTATGCTACCTGAATCGAGTCACTATGCTACCTGAATCGAGTCACTATGCTACCTAAATCGAGTCACTATGCTACTTGAATCGAGTCACTATGCTACCTAAATCAAGTAGTTATGCTACCTAAATCGAGTCACTATGCTACCTAAATCGAGTCACTATGCTACCTAAATCGAGTCACTATGCTACCTGAATCGAGTCACTATGCTACCTGAATCGAGTAGTTATGCTACCTGAATCAAAGGTTTTATCCTCTGACAGCGATTGTGCAAACATTATGGTGTGTGGAGAGTATTCTTTTACACATTTACAAATCTGATTAACTCTCCGTGTGTGTGTGTGTGTGTGTGTGTGTGTGTGTGTGTGTGTGTGTGTGTGTGTGTGTGTGTGTGTGTGTGTGTGTGTTTCAGGCTGTTGGAGCAGACAGTCCTCCGCCATCCTGCAGCCCCGCTGAAGTGTCTCACGGATACGTCACCATCAGGGTAGTCTCGCACTGCCGGATCTATCTCCATAGTTCTGTGGAGTAAGGTCTGGCTACACCACAGATGCATTCTGGGATATAGGAGACAAAGACGCTCTGGGTTCTTTGCATTTCTTTAAACCAATCCCAGTCGTCTTGGGCGGCGTTAAGCCCCGGACGCAGGGCGGCTGCTCTGCATAATAGTCTCAGAATATAGTAACGTGAGCTACTTACATGATCTGGATACATGGTTGAACCTCATTGGCTCTTAGTGTGTGTCGCAACCATTCCCCAAAAGAAGCAAGCAGGCCGGCCTGGTTGCAAGATCCGAAAACCAGCGTGTAGCTCGCTAGCTTCGAGGTTTGTTGTTATCTTCCGAAGAGAAGGGGGTTTGAGAACCATATTTTTGCTGCAGCTCCTCTTTTCACCCTTTGTGTTGAGCTCTGTGTTTTAGCTACAGTTCCATCTTTGTAGGGAGTCGGGGTTTGAGAACGGCAACACACAGAGAGCGAAAAGGCAGAGACATCTGGGATTGAGTTGAAATGTTGTTTTCATGTGACATTAATGTGTGTGTGTGTGTGTGTGTGTGTGTGTGTGTGTGTGTGTGTGTTAGCCTGGCGTGAGGACTCATTTTGTTGAGATGGGCTCAGGTCCACCAGTGCTGCTGTGTCACGGCTTCCCTGAGAGCTGGTACTCCTGGAGATACCAGGTAACATTAGAACACCGCTGCTAAAAACAAGCAGATACAAGGTTTTTCTACCCGTCTGCTGAACGTCGCTCCCTCTCTCGCTCTCTCTCTCGCTCTCTCGCTCGCTCTCTCTCTCAGATCCCGGCCGTGGCAGCGGCTGGCTTCAGGGTGTTGGCTCTGGACATGAAGGGGTACGGAGAGTCCACAGCGCCACCAGGTGAACTACCAATCAAATCAAACACCAGCATAACTTATTACAACTAATCAAGCGATGTATAATATGTATACATATTAATATAACATGTATAATATGAATGCATATTAATATAACATGTATAATATGAATGCATACTGTAGGAACACATCATTCATAATATTATTTATCTGATTTCCTGGGTTATAATGTGTGTTTCAACTGTTTTTATATTGAAATGTGTTTTTCTGCTTGTATATTAGGGCTATAACGAGCGTATCGTTAGAATATTCATGATTTTAAGTTCACAATAAGATTTTCTCAGGATTTCTGAATGAACTGCAGACAAATGAGTGAAATAGGCTGCAAAAAATGGGGTCGTGATTCATTTTTTATCTCAGGTGGTTATTTTTACACATTGATGTCCATTTTTAACCAATGCATTGTTACATCCCTAATGTGTGTGTGTATATATATATATATATATATATATATATATATATATATATATATATATATATATAATAGCATAAATGTTTTTCACAAGTAATACAAGTACTTTTACTGGAGTAAAGGATCTGAATACTTCCAGCGCTGCATCTTAACGTGTTTTTTTTTTATTAATTTGCATTGTTTTTCCATTGTTTCTCCTCTAACAGACGTAGAAGAATATTCTCAGGAGCAGCTTTGCAAGGTACAAACTCCCTAACACACACTTCATTACATCTAAACCACAGAAATATTTAAAGAAACCTTCTCTACATTTAACAGGAAATGTGAAACATTTTAAATGATAATAAAATGAAAGAATTAACATCTTCCACAGAAAGACAGACCGTAGTTTTTGGTTAATACATTTTATTGTAATGTCACTTGCTCCATATATATATATATATATATATATATATATATATATATATATATATATATATATATATATATAGTATTTAAATATGCTTAAATAAAATATTAAATACCATTGCACATGCTGTCTTTCCCCAGGATTTAATCACATTTATGGACAAAATGGTGAGTAAATAACACATTAACTGACCCACTAATTAATGTTGAATTAAAGTGTGATTAGTGCAGAAACAGTGGCATTTATATACACCAACACAGGTCAAGCTACACCTACACTACTACGTTTTTACTTTTAAAGTTACTTTTAAGCAGCGTTTTGAGACAAAAACCATCTCTGTCCACACGAGAGTTTTATCTCCAGTAGCAGAACTAATCTCCGTCCATATTAACACGTCTAACGACAAATATCACACGACCTTACGCATAAGACTGACTGACTGACGTGTGTCGTCGTATTCAAAAGGTCTCAGTTTGTGTCCGTCCGGACTACAACACAACCCAGAGTTTTCAAACCACAACGGGGACAGCTGTCTTTCCAAATGTCTCTTTTTAGAGGCTCGGACACGCTGCGGTAGCGTAGACGCGAGGCATCAACGTAGCACAAGGTGTTCATTTTTAAACCAATAGGAAGCAGATGGGTGGTTATCTCACTTATACCTGTTGTCCATGTTGCCTCTTCTCCGTCTCTTCTCCGTCTCTTCTCCGCCTCTTCTCCGTCTCTCCGTCTCTTCTCCAGTCGCTGCCACAGGTCACTCTGGTGGGTCATGACTGGGGCGGCTTCCTGGTGTGGACCATGGCTCAGTATTACCCTGAGAGAGTGAGGTAGGTACACACACACACACACACACACACACACACACACACACACACAGTCACACTCCCCACATACTTTCTACTGTAGTAATCAGTGTGTGTTGTTGTGTGTGAAGGGCTGTAACACACACACACACTTTCTACTGTAGTAGTCTGTGTATGTAATTGTGTGTGTGAAAGGCTGTAGCACACACACACACACTTTCTACAGTAGTAATCTGTGTGTGTGTGTGTGTGTGTGTGTGTGTGTGTGTGTGTGTGTGTGTGAAGGGCTGTAGCGTCTCTGAACACTCCCCTGTTCCCCGTGGATCCTGCTGTGCATCCTGCAGAGAGACTGAAGGCTGTTCCCATATTTGACTACCAGCTCTACTTCCAAAAACCTGTAAGTCTGGCATGACATCACATTTTCCATCCCCTTCCTGTCCAGTGAAAACCACGTATCTCCAGATGTGTTGATGATAGATTTGTGATAAACTATTCTGGATCAACGGAAGTACATTTCCATCATAATTGCTTTACATCCAGCGCACGCCCAATGTTTTAAAAAGATTTTAAGGTCCTTCATTTGCAATTTAGATATTTTTGAACACTGACATTTTACACATTGCACTCTGAATACTTTTACTTTAAGTACTTTGAGCTGATTTTACGTATGTCCTTATACTTAAGGTTTGAAATGCAGGACTTTTACTTGGACTGGATTATTTTCAGTGGAGTATCAGTACTTTCACTGCAGTAGAAGCACCAGCACGTTTAAATTTCACTAACAAACACATTATATCTAGTTTATTAATCCTATAAACATACACACACACACACATGAATGCTGTAAATGCATGAAGTATTTCTAGTTTTTCTCTGTGCAGTACCATGATATCTGTACACGTGTGTGTGTTGCAGGGCGTAGCAGAGGCCGAGCTGGAGAAAGACTTGGAGAGAACGTTCAAGATTTTCTTTTTCAGCAGTGCTGAAGTGGTGAGGACACACACACACACACACACACACACACACACACACACACACACACACACACACACACACACACGTTAGCGTATAGTATCAAGTCTTCATGCTTCTGTCTCAGGGGAAGCGTCCTGCTATCAGCACTGCAGGCGTCTGTGCTCGAGGTGAGACTCTATTTTCCTACTAAACATAAAAAAGTATAAAAAGACACTTTAAAGAGCTCGTTCAAAATGACCCGTCTGTTACAGGTGGTCTGTTTGTGGGTCTGCCGGACCAGATTCCCCGGGGCTGCATGCTGACGGAGGCCGACCTGCAGTACTACGTCAGCCAGTACAAAGAGCGAGGCTTCAGGTTGCACACATTTAGCAGTATTCAAAACTCAACTGTCTTGATTAATGAGAAAAAAAACAATGAAAGACCAATAAAGTCAAATGTTGTCCCAAAAATTTGACTATTTCCATAGACTTAGACTCGTTTTTAATCCTTTTGGGATGGATCTCGCAAGGAAATTGAAATTTCCAGCAGCAGTTTTCAGCAGCTTACAAAAAGGTATAAAAAATACAGTATAATGATAACAATAATAATAATAACAACAATAAAACCTTTGGCTATAAAGAGACTTTTACCATAAATTATCAGTTAAGAGCAGTTAAAGTGTCCAGGTACAGTATGTATGTGGGTAGATTATTAATTACTTAATTGCACAGTAAAAGAGTGGCTACCACTCCTTCCTGTCCTCTACTGTCCTCTACTGTCCTCTCTGCCCCCGACTGAGGAGTTGTAGAGTATGATGGCATGAGGGACAAAGGAGTCCTTGAGTCTCCATATCAGGATGGAGGATGCTGCTGATTGTGAATCTTGTTTAATTGCGATATTAAATAGATATTATTTAACGTTTCAGGAGACCGTTGAACTGGTATCGAAACGGGGAGGCGAACTGGAGGTGGATGTGTTCTCGTCCTACTGGAAAGGTTTGTTACACAGCACAAAAATTAGATTAATTAACCTTTTAATGTCATAAACATGGAATAAACTGAAATGAAAAAATTACATATAAGCCCCTAATTAGCTTTGTCGTCCCTTTATGTTCTTAAAGTGCTCATATTATGCTAATTTTCATGTAGATTTAATTTAGAGGTTATATCAGAACAGGTCTATGTGGTTTAAGTTTAAAAAAACACCATATTTTTGTTGTACTGCACATTGCTGCAGCTCCTCTTTTCACCCTGTGTGTTGAGCTCTCTGTCTCTTCCATCTTTGTAGGGAGTCGAAGGGGGTTTAAGAACAGAAATACACAGAGCAGAAAGGGAGAGACATCTGGGATTGAGTTGAAATGTTGTTTTCTTGTGACGTGTGTGTGTGTGTGTGTGTGTGTGTGTGTGTGTGTGTGTTAGCTGCTGATGCCTGCTCTGATGGTGACGGCAGGTAAAGACCAGGTTCTGCTGCCGGCCTTCTCCAAGGGGATGGAGGACTTGGTGAGAAAACAACAGCAGCACAACGATCGGGCTACATAGACACTACTACGTTTTAGCTTTTAAGCGGCGTTTTGGGCTAAAAAAAACAATCTGTGCATTAAGAGAGCTTAAGTACAGTAGCAGAAATATTATCACAATACAACACAAGCCCAGAGTTTTCCAACCGACCAACGGGGGACGCAGTGTTTCCAAATGTCTTCGTTTTAGAGGCTCGGAAACGCCGCAATAGTGAGGACGCGAGGCATGAACGTAGCAAAGATGTTCCTTTTAAAACCAAAATGTAGTAGTGTAGATGCAGCATCACACACTCCTTCCTAAAGACAGACAGTGTGTACTAGTACCTGAGTGCAAATGTCTGTTTATGAATTGCAGATCCCGAACCTGAGCAGAGGACACATTGAGGAGTGTGGACACTGGACTCAGATGGACAAGCCGGCGGAGACAAACAGCATCCTGATATCATGGCTCAGAGAAACACTGAAGGCGGCTGGAGGCGGTTCTCTGGCCCCCAAACTGTGAAGGAGGGACGATAAAGTCAGAAAAAATGATCAAGGTGCTTAAATTAAGCAGAATAAAAAATCTGAAACAGTAAATCCCTTTATGTAAGTCAACTTTTTTCTGTTTTATATCATTCTGAAAGTCATATTTACCTGTTTTCAGACAAAATAACACAATATGATGACTATGACCTTTAGCTTTGGGGAATTATAAAGTATAATTTTCATTATTTTC
This sequence comes from Percina caprodes, assembly GCA_013375575.1. NCBI lineage: Eukaryota > Metazoa > Chordata > Actinopteri > Perciformes > Percidae > Percina > Percina caprodes. The sequence goes on along the minus strand of JABXJD010000020.1, from coordinate 5,461,924 downwards.
TAACATTGTTTAATGAAAACAGTTTTCAGTGGAGGAAGAAGGGATGAAACTTAAGATATAAGATATTTATGTAACATTTTCTCATTCAAATTAATCAAAAAATGACTTTTGTAATATATTAAGTTGAGTTGTGTACTTACATTATTCCAAATGATTCCAACAATGTTCAAACCAAGGGAAATCTGACATTTTATTCAAGGCACACGCTCCGTTACATTTGGTCGCCAGCTGATGACATCATATCCCCTTTGTGCATGTTGTCTGCCAAAAGCCGTCATAAATTGACTTTTTATCCAGTTTTGTGACGCACTTCTGCCCCTCGGCTCGCGGCCCCTCTGCCCCTCTGCTCGCGGCCCTTCTGCCCCTCGGCCCCTCTGCTCGCGGCCCTTCTGCCCCTCGGCCCCTCTGCTCGCGGCCCCTCTGCCCCTCGGCTTGCGGCCCCTCTGCCCCTCTGCCCCTCTGCTCGCGGCCCTTCTGCCCCTCGGCCCCTCTGCTCGCGGCCCCTCTGCCCCTCGGCTCGCGGCCCCTCTGCCCCTCGGCTCGCGGCCCCTCTGCCCCTCGGCTCGCGGCCCCTCTGCCCCTGGGCTCGCGGCCCTTCTGCCCCTCGGCCCCTCTGCTCGCGGCCCCTCTGCCCCTCGGCTTGCGGCCCCTCTGCCCCTCTGCTCGCGGCCCTTCTGCCCCTCGGCTCGCGGCCCCTCTGCCCCTGGGCTCGCGGCCCTTCTGCCCCTCTGCTCGCGGCCCCTCTGCCCCTCGGCTCGCGGCCCCTCTGCCCCTCGGCTCGCGGCCCCTCTGCCCCTCGGCTCGCGGCCCCTCGGCTCGCGGCCCCTCTGCTCGCGGCCCTTCTGCCCCTCGGCTCGTGGCCCCTCTGCTCGCGGCCCTCTGCCCCTCGGCTCGCGGCCCCTCTGCTCGCGGCCCTTCTGCCCCTCGGCTCGCGGCCCCTCTGCTCGCGGCCCTTCTGCCCCTCGGCTCGCGGCCCCTCTGCTCGCGGCCCTTCTGCCCCTCGGCTCGACTAGCCCCACAGCGTTGACAAAATCCCCATTTTTAAAGTGAAGCGTTGTTTTGGAGGAGGAGACCTCTCCGGATAAAAACCTCCTGAACGATGACCCCTGAAGGAATCCTGACTGCAATCAAGACTACAACTCCCATGATCCCACGTCACCAAACTGCGTCTTCTGTTCTCGGTTTGATTGAGAGAGCTCTAGAGGCCGAGCGCTGCAGGTCGTGTTAGACTTTACTAGACAGCAGCGTTAATGTCACAGCGGGACAGAAGAAGAAGATAATACGAGAATAAAGCTCATGTTGATAAAAGCAGATTTTCTCTTTAATGTTAAAGATGTCTGATCGGTCTCGGTGTGTAAATGAAGGTTTATGTGAGAGATGTGAACGTTACAAAAAGAAAAAGCAACAACAAAACAATAAAATAACAATATGAAAACAGTAAGATAACAAAATAATTAAATAACTGTAGCATCAAGAGGACTTCATGCTACTGAACAAGCTTTTTTGTGTTATTTGTAGCATTTGAACATTTTGGGGATGCCGCTGCATACATACATGCAAAAATTAGATCATTTGTCATATAAAATACTAAAAAAAAGACAGATTTGGATATTTCTTTCAACCATTTTGGGAATAAAGTCAATATTTTGAGAAAAAACAAAGTGGTAGTTTCATGAGAAGAAGCCAAAATATCAATATGACAGATTATCTATCTAAAATTATAACTTTATCCTTACAACAGGATCTCTTTTCATGTAGATTTAATATTAAACATATAAAATAGTAATATAAATAGTTCTTGTAATTCTCAAAAATATGACTTAAATTTCCAAATTCTTTCTCAAAATATTGGACCTTAAAATCCCATATATGTTTTTAATTAATTACATTTTTTCCTTTAATATGAATTTAACAATTAACACAAATAGTAAAAGTCGATGTGCATCTGACGGCTAATCTACCCAAGCCAAAACAGCTTTTTAAGCTATTTGTTTTTAAATAAAATCGTGATATTTTATTTAAAATCTCTCTTTTCCACATAACCTTCTTCTTGAAATCAGGGAACAACGTCGCCCTCCGGTGGTTGAGATGAGAACTGAACGTGATGCTGTTTTCACAGTTTTTTCTCAGCAAACAGCTTCTTCCAGGCGGGCATGATGTGCTTATAAATCCTCTCTATCTGCAAAACACACACACACACACACAAACACACACACACACACACACACACACACAGAGCTTTATATAACGCCATGTGTAACACTTTCAAAACAGACACAAACTCTCACAGAAGTTAAAGTGTTTCACAAGGAAAAAACTAGAGATCTTCAAACTGTCTGCAGCAGGCTCTGATGAGACTAATCGTTCATTTGTGCACTTCTTGAGCTGCACCTCCTATTTTTATTGCAGCATTTTAGTTATTTTAGTTATTTTGCTCCCTCCTTAAGGCAGAGATGGAAATAAGACATAATAGAGAGATATTTTCTCCTGATTTCTGTTCAATTCACTATTCGTTTCCATTTAAATTAGACTTCTGATGAGTTTTTTATGTAAGTTTTCCTTCCATGCTGCTGTAGACGGAAAGGACGTTCTTCATGTTCACGCTCTTACATGCCCTACATCAGAGAGCTGGTTACTGGCCCTTTAAAAACATGCAACGTTTGGAGAAAAATCGAAGTTATAACTGAATAATTCAGCTCCTAAAAGTGATAAACTCTAAATCTGTCCTGGTGAAAACCTCTTCACACATTCAGGCATCAGATGTGACTACTGGAGTCAAAAAACTGTTCTTCTATTAAAGTCTGTCGTCCATATTTCACGGAGAAACACCCAAAACTGTCCCTGCAGCTCAGACCACCCAGCACACGTTATGAGTAGATTAAATAACAGCCTGCCAGAGCGTCAGAGAGGACCGTGAGAACATGAAAACCTCCTCGGCGTCCACTGACCTGTTCAGACTTCTTGACTCCGTATCTGAAGAGCGTCGCCTGGTGCTCGCTGTTATGAAACAGGATGTCGAACGTCACCTCGCGCCCCATCAGGTCTTCGATGGCCGGCTTCACCACGCTGTGGAAGTCTCTGGCCGAGAACGAGTCGTCCAACATGTTGTTGACCTGCCAAATACACAAAAACCTCATCAATTACCCACCACACACACACTCTGTGTATCAATTACCCACCACACACACTCTGTGTGCATCAATTACCCACCACACACACACTCTGTGTATCAATTACCCACCACACACACTCTGTGTGCATCAATTACCCACCACACACACACTCTGTGTATCAATTACCCACCACACACACTCTGTGTATCAATTACCCACCACACACACACTCTGTGTATCAATTACCCACCACACACTCTCTGTGTATCAATTACCCACCACACACACACACTCTGTGTATCAATTACCCACCACACACTCTCTGTGTATCAATTACCCACCACACACACTCTCTGTATATCAATTACCCACCACACACACTCTCTGTGTATCAATTACCCACCACACACTCTGTGTATCAATTACCCACCACACACACACTCTGTGTATCAATTACCCACCACACACACTCTGTATTCTGTGAGAGTTACCTTGTATTTTTTCCCCAGCAGCTCCAGTGGATCCAGTTTGACCTCTGACCTCAGAGCTCGGCCAAAGAGCGGCAGCTTGGAGTCTGAATCTGACAAAAACACATTGCGAGGGTTTTAGAAATCTGGTATTAGTATAATAAAAAGTCTTGGAAGAGTCTAACGTGGTTAAAATGGACCAAACCACCCTGAGTGTGATGTGATGTGGTGAAGGAGATCTGCATATCAGCGCGTATTTTCCAAAAATGAGTGTCTGTATTTCGAAAAAAGCAAAATTAGAGCAAGTTGCTGCATTACTATAAAGAAATAAACCTGAGTGTAAAAGATATTAACAAAAATATCAAATATTTTAATGTAATGGCAGATTTTGTCACTTTAAGAGAAATTTGACTTCAAATTAGAAAGATGTATTGCTTTGTAGGCTCGTACCTGACCAACAATACAATCTTTATTATAAAACATGACCATTATTTCCTTCCTGTCACATTTTTCACAATAAAACCTGCAAAGGACACTGGAATCTTTGTAATTTCATACAGTATTATATTTAATATATTAACCATTCAATTTCATACCGTGCAATATTTAATATATTAACCATTCAATTTCATACCGTGCAATATTTAATATATTAACCATTCAATTTCATTACTGTGCAATATTTAATATATTTCTATTTTATATTTCCTGTTTCTAAAGCTTTATCCCGCCTTATCTAGCTTTATCTATATCTTTATTTTACAGATACTTCAGGTACTTTGCAGGTTAGACCTCTGAGTCTTATTTTCTAAAGTCAAGAAAACGACCACTGCATTGACATCAAACTTAATTTGGTTTCCAATATACTGAATTACCTGGAAATAAGTTGCATTGTCTTGATTATAGAGCAGCATCCTGCCCTAATTCCACATTATCTTTGTTGACAGTATCAATAAAAAGGATTAAAATGGTTCGAAAGTTAGAAAAGTTCTACCCGGGTTAACTTCATCTCCTTCTCCTGACCTATTATAGCGATAATGAATACACAAGTCAAGAGAAATATACTTCAAAACAAAGAAGATACAACAAAAGAAACTTTTAAAGAGAACACATATACTTCAGGACACAGATGTGATGCGTTTTAAGGGAAATCCGACTAATACAAAGCCAGTACAGCAGGGAAACACCGACCTCGACATGTCAGGTGAGCAACGTAGGGAACTCCGTCTCTCTCGCCGTAGTACACCGCGAAATGAGAGAAGTATTTGTTCCTGGGATACTCCACGATGTCCCCCGGGAACAACTGGGGGTGGGAATGTTTCTGCAGAGAAAACTCTCGTCAACTACAGCTCAGATTGATGTAAAACTTGTACATCGACTAAAGAAATTCTTAGTTGACTAACACATGATTTTGTTGACTAATCGACAGAGCTGTGTGCTTCGAGAGGTGGTTAAGACCAGAAAAGCACCATATAAATCTAGAAAAGCACCATATAAATGTAGAAAATCACAATATAAATGTAGAAAATCACAATATAAATGTAGAAAATCACAATATAAATGTAGAAAATCACAATATAAATGTAGAAATGCACAATATACATGTAGAAATGCACAATATAAATGTAGAAAAGCACAATATAAATGTAGAAAAGCACAATATAAATGTAGAAAATCACCATATAAATGTAGAAAATCACCATATAAATGTAGAAAAGCACAATATAAATGTAGAAAAGCACCATATAAATGTAGAAAAGCACAATATAAATGTAGAAATGGACAATATAAATGTAGAAAAGCACAATATAAATGTAGAAAATCACAATATAAATGTAGAAAATCACAATATAAATGTAGAAAATCACAATATAAATGTAGAAATGCACAATATAAATGTAGAAATGCACAATATAAATGTAGAAAAGCACAATATAAATGTAGAAAAGCACAATATAAATGTAGAAAATCACCATATAAATGTAGAAAATCACCATATAAATGTAGAAAAGCACCATATAAATGTAGAAAAGCACCATATAAATGTAGAAAAGCACCATATAAATGTAGAAATGGACAATATAAATGTAGAAAAGCACAATATAAATGTAGAAATGCACAATATAAATGTAGAAAAGCACAATATAAATGTAGAAATGGACAATATAAATGTAGAAATGGACAATATACATGTAGAAAAGCACAAAATTAATGTAGAAATGCACAATATAAATGTAGAATATAAATGTAGAAAAGCACAATATAAATGTAGTTAATTAACCACCTGTAAAACTGAGTTTCTACACAATTAATCCTGCAAAAGCACCACTTTAAATCTGGTGTTCACCAGAAATGTGCTCATAAGCATCTTGGAAATGAGTAATTAAGCACGAATAAGCATAAAAAAATGACTTATCTAAAGAAATCTTAGTCGACCAAAACCACAGATCAGTCGACTAATCGACTAAGAGAGGACGGCCCATAAGTTCATAACCGTGAGAAAATGACCTTTTGATGACTTTGATGATTAAAGGAGATCTGACACAGTTCACACACAGGCTGCTGAAACCTCTAAAATATCAAGGTCATGACCTCAATGTCAATATTTGATGTTTTTTTAAATCTATAACCACACGAAAAACAGAAGCCAGCTGAGCCGAAAACCACAAAATGAGAAGCATTTTCATAAAGTCCGTCTGCGTTAGTCATGATATAATTTTGTATATTTTCCTTCTGTTTAACATGTATATGCCAGGGTGTATATTTTATTAATGAGGTGAATATCTGTGAAGAATACAAGAGAATCCCCAATAAAGCGTGACGTAAAAGCTATTAAATGTCTTTGATTTTAGTGAAATTTAACTGATTTTATGAGATACAAGTCTGCAGTGTGTGGACAACGATTATGTTAAGACAACAGTCCAAATATTTTGTGTTATACGAGGGCATTTCTGTACATTTGCAACACCCTGGGTTTAATTTTAACGACTTGAGAGGGCACAGAAGTTTCTTTAAAATGTTCAGCCCCTAAATATTGTATTTTAGAATACAATGTAGACTTAGACTTCTCTTTATTAATTGGAAAATTGGAAATTCCAGAAGCAGTTTTAGCAAGAAAAAATAAAAAATAGATAAAAAAGATAGTAAAGACAACAAAATAACAATAACAATAAGAACATTCGTCAAATAAACAAAGAAAAGACCATAAATTATTATTAAAGTGTATGTAAATGTGTGTAAATGTAGTTTCTTAGAGCATTTTTTTAATTCTATATGTATGTTTCTTGACTTTTGCAATCAATGATTATATTTTAACACCGAAGCCAATTCCTTGTACGCGAAAACCTGCTTAGCAATAAACCAGATTCTTAAATCGTGTTTCCGGGCGTTATAATTAATAAAGTCGTTATAAGTATAAAGTGGAACAAAAATGTGGACATCTAAAGTCCAAAGAAAGATTTCTGCACTAATGTCGGTGACAAAAATACAGATTAACATTCAAATAGAAGATGAAATAACTTAAAAACTGTAAGCTGTACTCACCAGGCCCATGAGTTTAGGTATGTGTAGCCTTCTATAGTCACTTCTGAAATTAAACACACACACACACACACTCACACTCCCAACAACCCCATCTACTTTACATACAGGCGGTACTGATGTGATATTTTATAGATCATCAGTCTGTCACAGTCACAGTAGACTGACCTCGCTCCTTTCTCTATTAATCACACCTTTACATCGTTAAAAACTCATCCGTTTGTGGTGGATGTGTCATAGTGCGTCTTAGCTTCAATTCAGGTGTCTTTTTGTGGGTCTGGGTGATTTGTGGGGGTGCATTTCTGCATTGTATTTGTATTTTTACATAAGATGTTTCATCAGGCAGCCCCAAGAGTCCCTCAGCGTCCTTGTTCCTCCACCCCTGGGCGTGTGAAGCAGGTGTTTCCTAAACAGAGAGCACGAAAAGAGGAAGCAGCTTATATCACACTGGTTTTATTAAGAGATATGAAGGCACTGTGAACAACAAACCTGGCAACCCCACAGTGAAGACAAGACATTTTCATACCCGTTTGTGTGCAGGTCAACAAAAAGCGTTCATTAGAGAGCTTCAGAGGTGTTGGCAGTGCTGTATTTTATTTAAATTCCGGACAGTCAGGCCAGCCGTTTCCCTCTGCTCGTTAAGCTAAGCTAATCCTGATTTCTGACTCTCTAACTTTTCGGAAAGAAAGCAAATTTATCCCATTTATCCCAAATTTTTGCTCCTGCGGGGGCTTTTCCTTTCATGTTTTGTGCTGACATTTTTGCACACAAGTGCCATAATTCATCAATTTTCAATGCGACACCAACAGTCATTAATAAAAGCAAAAGGCCAACTAGTTAAGTAACTAGTTAAGCATTTAAATGTTCACATATTCACGAGCCAGCTTGGTTTATTCCACTATATTTGTGATAAATTCAATTCTAACATTGCAATTTGATTTTAACTCAAATTTACCGATCAACTGAAATACATACCAGGTTTTTTTATTTCAAAATTATTTCCATTCTTCCCTGAATTGTTGATGTCCGAGATTTTAGCTGATTTTAACTAAACCTGGGCTGAAGTTAGCAATAATATCCTCTGAGTGACTAAGGAGAACGTCAGGGATATATTATCTAGATTTAAAAGACAGCAGCACCTGTTGGTTGAAACTTTCCTCATTCAGACAGCAGGGCTCCTGTGCATTTCCATTTTAAAACACACTGAAATGTCTTTAAATAATATGATTTAATGGCATATTCACCAAGCTTTGCTTCACTTTGAAAACAAGAAACAAGTTTCCCAACAAGAAATATGAGTCGTGGCCCTGAGACACGTTCTTATTATCTCAGTGTGTTGTTTCTAATTGTTCTTAATTTCTAAATAAAACATTATATCACAAAGAAAGATTTCAAAAGCGGCGCTAGCTTGATAATCAGACTGAATCTCCATGTTTTCATTCTGTTAATTAGTTATCATGTTTGTTTGGTTTCTTTTTGGTTGTTATTTAGTTTTTTTTGGTATAAATATCTAGTGAGCGACATATACGTCTGTCAAAAATCTCTTTTAGTCGGCACAGAAGTTGTGGTAGCGGTTGCTAGAAGTCGTCATGAATGAATAAATAAAGCTAGGTAGCTAGTTAGCTACGTGGTAAAATGGCGTCCCTATTAATCCGGCCTACAATGATCTGATTGGGGGAACACTCACGATGATTCAGAGGTCTGGAAACGAACTAAAGCTGCACAGGAACCCCACTAGATTTAAAAAAATATATAAAAACACACACCTAGATTTACTCAAGCTTGTAAGATGCCCTGCTATTATTAAAAAAAACAATCCACCCACATTTACAAAATATAGATTATCTGTAGAGGGAAAAAATATATACATTTCAATTCAGCAGATTCAGATTGGCTTTGTGACACACACGTTAGAAAAGTCAGTCACATTCTGACGGATCACAAGTCTGGACTGCATTTACCGTATTCAAATGTGTGTGTGCAGCATGAATGCCCCTTTATAAAGTCAGTGCAGCTATACAGTCTGTCAAAAGGCACCTGAGGTAAGCTCCAACCTGAGCTGGAGGTTCACCAGTGTATACAACACACACGCACACACACTCAAGTCAGTCACACACGCACTCAATCACACATGCACGATCTAACATTGTTCCTGTTCCTGACTCTGGTTCTCCTGACTGTCTTTGCCCCAGCTGAGGCCGTTGATGGGTGCGTGTTTGTCCCAGCTGTCCGTGTTGTGCCCGTGTTTCCTCTGGTGGCGTTTGTAATTGTCCCAGTGGCCCGTCGTGTAGTCGCACTCGGCGCAGGCGTAGGGTTTCTCTCCCGTGTGCCGCAGCATGTGCCTCTTCAGGTTCATGCTCTGGTTGCAGGAGTAGCCGCAGACGCCGCAGTGGAACGGCTTGGCGCCCGAGTGGATGCGCTCGTGTCGCCGCAGGTTGGCAAGGTTTCCACAGGCGTAGCTGCACGACGGGCACTGGTAGGGCTTCTCACCCGTGTGCACGCGCAGGTGGCGTTTGAGGTTGTCGAGGTGCGAGGAGGTGTAGGGGCAGTGCGGGCAGCGGTGTGGTTTCTCCTCAGAGTGGGTGTGGGCGTGGCGGGCCAGGTGGTTTGGGTAGTGGGACAGGAAGGGGCAGTGAGGGCAGCGGTATAGCTTGGTACCATGCGGACCCCGCCGGGGTCCCCGAGACACGGCCCGGCTGCGGGAGACCGGATCCATCTTTGGACAGCAGGTCCAACGAGCAACGACGACACACCTACAAAATAAATACAGAGCACACGGTCAAAGGTGTCATTCTGCTGAAGATTGTCAAAATCGGCTTATAATGACGTTAGAATAATCCTAAAAAGACAAAAAGATTTGTATAATATATATTAGAATATCTACTTTGGCACCGTATGTCCATAAGAGAGCAAACCAACTGGAGACATAAATACTTGTGTAGGTGTATTTATAATACATACATACACATTACAAAATAGGAGGCGAGAACGCAGGAGGCGAAAAACTTGCATTGTGATTATTATTTTGTGTTGGTCAGAGTTTCGGTTTGCTTGTCGCTATGGAAACCAACACATTGCACAACCTATTTTTTTTGCATTAAATTCACATTAAGAAATCCTTTTTCTTCAAGCGATGACAAAACAGAAACAACAAATCAAAGTTTTAGCAATCGTACCTGTCCTCCGTCGCCTTCCACCTCCACCTCCACCCCCACCCCCTCGGCCTTGTCCCCCTCCAGGTCGGCCTCCTCCAGCGTGAGGCCACACATCCGGCAGCACAGGGGGAAGAGGAGGACAGGGAGCGGGGCGGAGGGAGAGCCGAGGCCCCCCAACGTCTGGAGGTATCCTGAGTCTTGGGACACTCGCAGGGTCAGGTCTGACACTACTGCATGGACAAGAGAGAAAAACATTAAAAAGAAAATGAGTCTGGTCTTACTCTCAAATTATACTTAGCATATTATTTCATTTAACCATGAAGAACATTAGAAAACCTCACTGAGAAAAACCCTAAAGTTTTTACTAAAACTTCCATCTCAAGCTTCCTTATTTTACTTCTTCATATATACTCATCTTTAAATATATATTAAAAAAATCCCTTTTGTTCTCATTTCCTGTGATGGTTTGATGGTTTACTGACACCCTCTTTAAAGTACTGTTTCTCTGGATAATTATCAGCTAAACTGTAAATATTAAATGTAAGAAACGGTCTCTGATGCAGCTGAATTCAGCAGAGGAGAACTTCTCTTCCTCATTTTTTAAACTCTTTCAGTTTTGACTTGTTGGTTCCTCTTTTATGCTTAATGCTTCCAAAATTAAAATGTTCCCCTGTATGCGCAACAAACCTAAAGTGTTGAGTGCAGGGACACCCGACATTTACATACCACAGCTCAGGACAGTTTCTGTCCCCTTGTGAGTCTCAATTTTCTGCTGTGGTAATTACTTAATCAACATTGTGAGGCCTAATTAATTGTTTAGGTCATTTTATGAAGCAAAAGTGTGAAATATTCTCTGCTGTTGAGAATTTGCTGCTTTTCTCTGTCTTGTATCATTATAAATAGAGCTGCAAAGACTAATCGATTGGTTGTCAACTACTTAATTAATCGCCAACTTTTTGATAAACAATTAAATCGGTTTAAGTCATTTTTTTAAGTAAAACTGTGATTGCAGCTTGTTAGTGTGCATATTTTCGTGTTTGTTACCTTCTTCAGTTTCAGCATTTCCCTTTTTCCTCCTCCCTCGTCGTTTCTCCTTCTCCCTCCTCTGTGGTCTCTCCTGCGTGTGCATGCGCTGGTGCCTCCGCAGGTTGCCGAGGGAGCTGCAGGCGTAGCTGCACTGGTGGCAGCGGTACGGCTTCTCCCCGGTGTGGGTGCGGGCGTGGCGCTGCAGGTTGACCAGCTGGGCCGAGGCGTAGGGGCAGACGAGGCAGCGGTACGGCTTCTGGCCGTCGTGGGTCCTCATGTGGCGCTTCAGGTGGTTGGAGTAGCGCGAGGTGAAGGGGCACAGCGAGCACGAGAACAGTTTAGAAGGGATGTCACCCGCCCCGTCCGTCTTACCCGCGCTTCTCCTCTTCCTGTCGGAGTCGCCGCTGGTGGTTCTGTCTGCCTCCTCCACCTGAGAGGACTCGATTGACGCTTCATGCTGGAGGCCTTCCTCGCAGGTCAGACAATACAGCTCCGCCCCCAGGTCCAGGCCCACACCTGGAACATAAATTAATCACAGAGAGGGAGACAGCTTTATCTCCTACACTGGTCACTTGAAGAGAATGTTAAATCTTTGTAGAGATTGATACAGGGTTGAGATCAGGAGACGATGATGAAGACTTTAAAAGATGACGAGTCCAAGGATTTCAAATCATTTGCAGCTTTATTCAAACAGTGAACAAACTTTCATGACACAGTGAGCAACTCTGTATACACACGAATGTCAATACAAGAGACCAGTTAATCTATTTCTGTAAAACAGAGTTACCTTTGACACGACTCCTTATTTGTGAGACACTTCTACTAGCTTACACATCTATTCCTGCAGCCTAGTGTCCACTTCACGCTGACTCTGCCCTAAAAGCTCCCTCTGAATGGTTTACTGCATTTTAACTTTTACATGCATAAATATCAACCTATCAGAGATCTCAAAATTAACATTGAATAAAACTAATTTTGACCCGACAGAGGCCGAATTGTCGGATAGGATATTTTGACAAAACTTCACCCTCTACATTTTTGTCTTGGTGGTTTTCTAGTATATATTTTCTAAAAAAAAACAAAAACAAAGTCAGTTACCCAGATCTAAACCTGCTCCCAGAGGAGAGTCTCCCAGAAGTTGACCACATCCTTTACAGGAGAGGAAGGCTGGGAAGGTGGAGTCTGTTGGTGCTGAAGGGTCGTCCTCCACACTCAGAGAGAAGACCGTCATACCTGAAGAACACAAGAAATAAAAAAAAAACTTTCACATATGGAATTAAAGGTGCTTTGCTCACACAAATTCAGCGATTTTTCTCATCAAAACTGACAAAACATATTCCTAATGGACGTGGACGTATGAAAATTGAAGACAAACATGGTTAACATTTTAAATAAAACACTTACAGAGCAGGTCTGACAGAAGCCTGGGAGGGATATGAACAGTTTGCTCCTTTATTTGTTTAACAAGGCATGTTTGGCAAGACTCTACAGATGCTTTAATTCACAAATGACTTGGAGCAACATGATTATCAAACTATTTTTTTAAAGTCGGGTGTTTTTAGTTGTAAGTCTTAAAACCTTCCTTTGTGTTGGCAATTTAAACTCCGGTCAATAAACTTCTCAGATCTCTGCAGGGGAAATCCAGACAGCGAGCTAGACTATCCAATCGGAGTTTTCCAGAACATTAACTTTTATCATTACAAACAATAACAGAAGATGGAAACCATTTCAGAAACGTAGCTATCTATGGTTGTTTGATTGCGAACGTTAGCTCAAAACGCCATTCAGCTGACAGCCTTTGTTGTGTTTGATGCTAACTTGCAGGCACTTCGTTATGTAGGTTCATTGTAGGTCTAACTCTTCCTGAGGGAGAGCATGTAAATAGCTGCGGCCCGGAGGCTTGCTCCAATAAAAGCATCATATCACTGTGTACCTGTGCACGCATGACAAATAAAGCTATCTGTATTTTTACTGTGTTGACATTACAGAAGTCTCTCGTTAGCATCTTATATGCTACTTGTTGCAATGTGACTAATGTGTATCTCCTATGTGCACTCGTCAGAAAGTGACGCATGCGCGACTCACATCGTGTAGTGACATGGAGTAGCCGGACTCTCCTCCCTCGCGCTTTGCAGGAGGGTCTGGCAAAGCGACTATCTGCTATTTAATGTACGATCCAATGTGTGTATGACTGACCAGACTCTCTATCCAGTCCCATGATCTCCGAGTCTCCAAACTCCAGCTCTCCGCTCAGCAGGAAGTCGCTCTCCAGAACCAGGCATCCCGGCTCACACACCAGCGCCCCGTCCTCCGACTCCACTGAACACAAACACAAACATTTCTCATGATTACTCGTTTAAAACATACTTCCAAACCCTTTAACTAAGCAGTTAATACAAACATCAAGCAGGTTGAGAGGCTTTGGTGTCTGCTTTACTATTTAACGCCCTAAAGCATATTTAATCACAGTTTTTGTTCTAATTGTTTATATTAGCATCGGATACAGACACTGAACACGCGGTCTACTTTGAATGCAACTGCTTTACAAAATACATTTATTTCCTGTAAACTGAAAGGAGCTTTATATATACACAATGCATTTATTGCACAGCAAGATGTTCAGATTCCCTCAAATGTGTTAATCAAAGCAAAAATGTATGTTGAGAGTAGCTCAAGCTCTGAGAGTAGCAGCAGACCTGCAGGTTTCTGGGAGTTTATTCCAGATATGAGGAGCATAGAAACTGAACTAATTAAATTTGTACTCAGAAAGAATTTAAGAAGAAGATGGACAAGAGTAAAAAAGAGAGTGTACAGTGGGGAGAAGACAACAGACAAGTAGAGGAAATCAGTGAGGACGAGATAAATGCAGTAGAGGAAGAGTTGGAGGGTGAGGAATGAGGCAGAGGGAGCCAGGAAAAGGAAGAGGAAGAAGGGATAAGAGAGAACAAAGCACTGATGACCCATGGCGCTTTCATGCACTTAACTGTTTTATACAGTTTATGGTTTAGACACTTTTTGCCAACAAGCTTTGTTGATAACTAGTGATATTGTAGTGAATAAGTAGTTACAATAATGAAAACATCAACAACAAACATGGCTGCAGCAGGGGTCCAAAGAACCCTTAAACCTTGAGAAAGCTTGTAACTTTCTGAAGCCCGTCATGCCCACTTTACGGAGCGATTGTCGGGTGTTTAGAGGGGAAAACGTCGTCTCAAGCGCTTGTTTTCCATTCTGCACACAACTACTTCTGTCGCTTTTTGCAAGAATAAACTCTTGCAACACCATGACTGCATTTGGAAAAAAGTCTGCATTGTTATCTCCATTTTTATGACTCATATCTCCTTCCTCTCCATGATGGCAGTGAGAAATAATACTTTTTGTCTTTTTCATGGCCAACATGAACTCATTTTACACTATACAAGATGCTGATTCTTGAATTGTTTTGTGTCCAAATTATAGATATAGTCCAGTGTTTAACCGTGAAAACTGTACGTATTCTGACAATGCTACTTAATGCTGGTTTTAGTCAGACTTTGAATAAAACTACTGTCACAAGTCTTTTTTTATTAAGAAGCTTAGTTAGACAAATACATGGTCAAGAAATTTCCATTCAGGAAATAAATAACTGTGGAAAGCAAGTTTCTCTAATCCTCATCTTCGGTTTTTATATACCTGATGTTTAGGAAAACTTCTTACTGAAGAAAGCTGCCTGAGCTGGTTAGTTAAGTGCGTGTTTACACATGTAATTTATGGGAAAGGCGTTGCTGAGACACCATGAGATGAAACCTGACGCTCAGACAATGGAGATCAAATTAAAAGAGGAAAACAAGATTATCCCAAAGCAGCATTTTTTCTAGACAAACCAGGTGATGTGGGGGTGCACGTGTAAAAAAAGAAGGGACTCATAGAGAGAAGTCAAACCGGAAGTGATGAAAGAAAGAAAGGAAGAGGAGGGAGAACAGAGAGGTCAGGTACGGGCCTGTGAAGAGGAAGTGGAGACGGGAAGCAGAGAGGAGGAAGAGAGGAAGTACAACTTAGCCAAAACATTCAGGATGAGATAACACACACAAACACATCTACTTAAAAAAAGACAACATTTCGGCCAGAAAGTGTACTGCTGTCACATGGAAGTCTGATTCTCCTCCATCCATAACTACACGGTAGTTACAAATGAAGACCTGTGTGCCTTTAGAAGATATAACATAACCCAGAAAGGGATACAACACCTTTATTAAAAAGGTGGCAACCCTATCTAGATTATGTGGATAATGTGATATTAGACTACAACTTCAATAACACAGTAACACGGTCTCTACAGCACCTGGTTACTGGTTCCACTTATTATATCACTCATTTAGTATTATTCATCATTCTCATTCTCATATCTCACTTATTATTTATTATTTTCTATTTACTCATCATTCCCATTGTCACATCTCTCTTCATCATTATATTTCCTATTTCAAAACTGTACTGTCCATATAATATAATACTATTTATCCCAGTATCCTTGCACTATGCTCCATATTTAAATAATTTTTATTGAACTCTTCGTTCACTCATACTTCTATATTGTTCTGTTTAGAGTATGTATATATTGTGTATATACTAGTGTGTATATTTCTGTTTTGGTTGTTTTGTGTGTAAGCACAGTGTGAGCAACGATGCTCCAAGGTAAAATTCCTCGTATGTGTCCTCATACCTGGCAAATAAAGCTGATTCTGAACTAACCTCAAAACTTTGTATACCTACTTTAAAATATTGGAGCATCCTTTTGGGGATGGAGGGTTGTTGTGTGTGTTTGTTCTTGTTAACGGAAAAATGGAAATAAAGTACTCCAAAAAAACATTTTATGGAAATGCATGTAGAGTAACGGGAGCCAGACCCTCTTGTGGGCATCTGGGGTCCACCACCGACTCCGCTCTGAACTCTCGTAGTGACACACGGCCTGCGTATCTGGTACCGTACTGGCTGAAACACTCGGGCTTGAGCTGTGCAAGATCCATCTGAAGAAGCTTTGAGTCAAGAATGCAGGATTGTATTTTAATCGCGATTTTGGCTCCAAACGATCACAAAAACCAATGTAATTAAGAAAAAAAACTATTATTGTTTACAATTAAAGTAAAGGGTTATTTTGTCTTGTGTTCTGAAAGACACACACACACTTTTGCCAGTCCCGGACGCTAAATTCACATTTGAATATATATTTTGTATTATTGATTTTAAGGGGAAAGTATTGAGGGGATTTCCACCGTTTTAACTGTTTCACTGTTTTTTAAGTTCAATAAATGCAACAAAAGTCAGGAGTAATCGTGGTAAATAAGCAACATTTCAATACTGACCAACATAATTGTTTATTTCCATAATCAAGCAGCCCTATTTGTTCTTATTTCACTCTTTGGTCGTGATCTCTTGGTTCGTGCACCTTTCCAACCCTGATCCTTACTTTGCAGCTACCTCTCCATAGACGTGTATGGAATCTGCCAAATAATTTTAAATGGATGTTCTTTAATGCCGCTTTAATGATGTTGAAAGAAAATGGAATAGATAGAAAATATATAGAATAAAATGACAACATATTTTAACCTTTTCCTCCCTGCCAATGTCTATATGTTAGACCAGTTAGGCAACGCTTCGAGTCTAAACTTAAAAGAACAAGGTATATAAAAGTGGATTTTACATGAACAGAGCCACTTCCTTAAAATGTGGTTGGTTGTAAAGAGAAAGGCAGCTCATTAGACAGGAGGCTCAAACAGCTGGAGGACAGCAGCTAAACTCACGCTTCACCGGCTGGGGGTTGGATTGTTTTCTCCGCGGCATCTTCGCCTCTTGTTGCCCCGGATCCTGCTCTGGTTGTGGGGCGACACCACACACACAGTTGGGTCAAGTCCGTCCGTGCGTCCGTCCGCCAGCTAAGCAGCCAGCTAACTGCATGTCATCATCATCATCATCATCACCTCCTTCCTCTTCCTCCAACGGACAGTAACGTTAGCAGCGGAGGTGTCATCACTTCCCACTAACGTTACTGCCTGAAACGACACCAGCACCGATTAGAAAACCGCTTCTTGAATCCCATCAAAAATACATGTATTCCCTGATGCAATGTAACGATAAAGTAACATTAAACACACCTAACATTGTGAGTCAGTATTTGTTATTGTTCTGCAGTAAATAGACGGAGCCATTTTGTTAGCCACCTAGCTAGCTATTCAAAATAAAACCGTTTAAACTACAAATTTAGAATAAATATTACACTTATAAATATCACTGCGCTGAACACACCTGCGAAAAAGTCCACAAATACACTGTCGTCGACAAAATGTCGCTAACTGGTTAATAAATGTGTCTTTTGTTGTCAAACGCACACTCCACCGCTGACATACGCCGGGTCCGGGCTCCAGGTGACGTCAGCTACAGGAGCAGAGGATTGTGGGTTTTGTAGTCCTTATGTTGTCTCATGTCAATAACATGTCCTGTACTGCTTCAGGAGCAATTTGAGTTAAATACCTTTTGCAATTAGCATTATTTCTTTAATGTAAAATGCGTATAATGAATGTCACTGTACGTGAATGAACTGTTGGGGATTTTAATTCATAACAAAACATTAGATTTGATAAACTCTATGTTTTGTGTGCAAAAATCTTCATTTGAAAAGAAATAAAGCTGTCAGATAAATGTAGTGGAGTAGAGAAAAGGGCATGCAGAGAAAATACTACCACTTTCTCTACTTCCCCCTCTACCTCCACTTTGAGTCTTTGCTCCATCCTTTTCCTCCACATTTTCTTTTTATATCTTTGCCTCTTCTTGCTTTTTGTCTACCTCTTATTCTAACACCTGCTCTTCCCCTCTTTTATCATCTTTTCTTTTTCTTCTCTACATTTCCCTTCACTTTTTTGTCCTTTACCTACTTTCCTTTCTCCGTCATTTCTTCCCTTATCCTCCTAATTTCTGCCTTAATCTTTATTTTCTCTCTCACAAACCTCTTCTCCTTCTTCTTTTCAATCTTAATATCTTCCTCTATATATGTGGAAATGAACACAGACCAACATCTTTTAACTCTTATTAGTGTGCAAAATAACGTACACAAAACCAAAATCTGTGAGGCTTAAATCCATTTATTATCATTAAATTCTATAATAAATATAATACAATAGTGATTATTAGACTCTGAAGTTTACATTAACTATAAAACACAGTCAACTATACATTCAGTTTTATCAGTTTCTTCCCTGAAACATGTTAAGAGTATCACTTTGTTCATTTTAAAGGATTTACCAGATATATGAAGTTTTAATTATAGTTTCCTCTTTAATTAAAGTATCTCGGTTATGATTTTATCTAAATGTATACAGACTCATATCATCTTCATATCACCAGATGTGTCTGGTTTAAGTCTGTTAATGAAAATACCATCAGTGAAAATAATAAAGTACAAAATAGATTTGAGACCAGTTTTCAACATTTTTATTGTCCGGTATCACATCCTCAAACAGGGTCTGCCTGGTACACGTAACTCTGTAAAAATGCCACTTCAACTGTCTTTGGACCCTAAAGTGTACGCAAAATATGGTGCGCTGTGAAAAAGCTACAGCTACAAAAATAGAAGTGATTTAATTCTGCTGGACGACACTTTGATGACACATTTTCGTTAACTGAGAGTTCAAACCTGCGGCCTTTAGGTGCTATACAAACAAATAAGATGTATTTAGCACCTTTCACTCACAACATTAGAAAAGTGACATTTAAATATGGCGTGCCACATGGCTCTATCCTGAGCCCACTACTTTTGTCTTTGTATTACCACAAGCTGTTCTCATGAACAATTCGTACATATCGCTACGAAAAAGTAATGCACTGTAATTCCTATGTATTCCACATATTATATATATATATATATATATATATATATATATATATATATATATATATATATATATATATATATATATATATATATATATATATATATATACAGTATATTCCACCTGCAGAAAACACTTTCATCCATGAAACACGTGTGCATACCCAGGGGTAGCCTACTATTAAACACTTTTTCTAAACCTAACTAGTCATTTTGGTGCCTTGACTTAACTGTTGTCGCTTCATAACGCTCACTTTTTATTGGCTAAACCCGACTGCCACGGGCCCTGTAATGAATGACAGCTCATGGGGCTCTGTGCTCGGTTTAAAGTCACTTTTTGTGGACTAAAGTCAACTGCATCAGGTCTTGAAACGATACCCGGCTCCCAGTAACCTTTTCCAGTGAAGTAACCGTGAAGACCGCCTGCTAAACTTAACGTTCCTGTGGTCGCAGCTATCATAGGAGTTGTTGTACATCACCTTTTGTACGATATCATACAAACCCGTTCATGAGAATGCGTTGGTGACCACTAGGTGTCGTCATCCTCGAGCACAAGACTACCAAAAGCCACCAGAACTACACCCTTTGACACCATTTAGGGTTGGTTGGATCATGAGTCCATCATGGCCTCAAACTCATCGATCCTCTGCCGGGTGTTCCCTCTACGGATCCTCCGGTAGGACACAGTTTTGTACAATGTCGTCGTGCGGCCGCCGTTCTTCTTGTCGTCCGCTGCGTCCGCCTCGCCGTTCACATTGTTTTTACCTCCAACCTCTTTGTCTCCTTTGTCCCCCGTCACGTCCATCGCACGGCTTCCTGCGCTGGATGAGTTTCGGGTCGGACTGAGCGCTTTGCTTTCTCGTCCGGCCGCTAACGATGACTCAGCAGCTGCGTCCATCGACGTCACTTCTTTCTGCTCCAGCCTGCAACCTGATACGGCGGAAAATATTATCTGTCTATTTTGTTTAATTAAAGCACTCTTTAAAGGTTAAAGCATGATATGAAGCGATTTAATTGGCTCTGTGGAGCTCTTTCCATTCTCATTTGCTTTGGCAATAGAGTGCGTGTCATCTTTGTGGAATTTTAATTGGATTTTAATGAATGAATTATCTCTCCGACCTCAATCTCCACTGTGAGTAATTGTGTTTCCAGCCAATCACAGCTGCTTATGTAAGACCCTTTATACTCTAAATCAAAATGAACAACTTTCAGCGAGATATTTAAACACTTACAGACACTAATAACTTAAAGTTTAGGAGTTAAAAACAAGTGAAAGCAGAGGGGGAAACAGTGTTATTGCTATTGTGCATTTAAATTACTTTTGTTGGCTATTCTGCCTATTTGCACTGCATTTTATACACTTAATTTGGTTTAATCTTGTCCTTTTTTAAAAAATTAGATCATTTGATGTATATAAATCTTTCTCATTAACTCAAATTAAATAGTTTGTCTGTTTCAAGTCAGATCAACTTAATTTTATTAAGTTAAATTCATAAAAATTGTGAAACTTCATTCATCCTAACTTTCATGTGTCTTAAATGTGTTCACTTCTTGATTTAATTCTGAATTAACTTTTTTACATTAAGGATTAAGGTAATACACATATATATATACATATATATATGTATATATATATATATATATATATATATATATATAGAGATATATATATATATATATATATATATATATATATATATATATATATATATATCTCTATATATGTATATATGGCCTATGTTAATGAGTTAAGCCTACTCAAAATATTAAGGTAGCCTGTTGATACAATTTCAAGCTAAAACCCAAAATCTTTTCCTAAAACCGAACCCCATCCAAAGTGTTGCGGATCAAGGCTTTAAGGGTCTGGATTACCTGTCCGTGGTCCAGGTGTAATATCTCGGACGTCGTCGCCAGGTCGACGCCGTCCAGAAGACGACGTCAGCAACGGCGTTTCAGGTCGCGCTCGCTCCCCCGAACCCTGTATTTCCTCCTTGTTCAGATCCAGACTGGAGTCCGTCACAGCAGCCGTCTGTGTGAGGGGACCTCGCTCCGTCTCCGGGTCTTTGTCGGGGCTCGGCCATGTGGGACAAATGTCCCCGTTGTGTTTGTTGGCAGCGCCCGAGCCTCTCTCTTCTTCTTCTTCTTCTTCATTTCCTGTTTCTGCACCAGCATGACTCGGCGCTTTAGCACATTGCTGAGCTGATGGAGCTGATGGAGCTGATGGAGCTGATGGAGGAAATGGTTTATAGGAATCTGATCGCTCATTTTCTCCTTCTTCTTCCATCTCTTCTTCTTCTTCTTCTTCTTCTTCTTCTTCTTCTTCTTCTTCTTCTTCATTTCCTGTTTCTGCACCAGCATGACTTGGCGCTTTAGCACATTGCTGAGCTGATGGAGCTGATGGAGCTGATGGAGGAAATGATTTATAGGAATCTGATCCATCAAGCTCATTTTCTCCTTCTTCTTCCATCTCTTCTTCTTCTTCTTCTTCTTCTTCTTCTTTTTCATTTCCTGTTTCTGCACCAGCATGACTTGGCGCTTTAGCGCATTGCTGAGCTGATGGAGCTGATGGAGCTGATGGAGCTGATGGAGGAAATGGTTTATAGGAATCTGATCCATCAAGCTCATTTTCTCCTTCTTCTTCCATCTCTTCTTCTTCTTCTTCTTCTTCTTCTTCTTCTTCATTTCCTGTTTCTGCACCAGCATGACTCGGCGCTTTAGCGCATTTCTGAGCTGATGGAGCTGATGGAGCTGATGGAGGAAATGGTTTATAGGAATCTGATCCATCAAGCTCATTTTCTCCTTCTTCCATCTCTTCTTCTTCTTCTTCTTCTTCTTCTTCTTCTTCTTCTTCTTTTTCATTTCCTGTTTCTGCACCAGCATGACTTGGCGCTTTAGCACATTGCTGAGCTGATGGAGCTGATGGAGGAAATGGTTTATAGGAATCTGATCCATCAAGCTCATTTTCTCCTTCTTCTTCCATCTCTTCTTCTATCTCTTCTTCTTTTCTATGAACGTTTTCTTCTTTCTCTGCCTCTCCTTTTCCCTCCGTCTCTTTTCCAACAATCTGTTGTTCTTCCTCTTCCATCTCTTCTTCTTCTTCCTCTTCCATCTCTTTTTCTTTTCTATGAATGTTTTCTTCTTTCTCAGGCTCCATCGCTCCTTTTCCCTCCATCTCTTTTCCAACAATATATTGTTCTCCTTCTTCTTCCATCTCTTCTTCTTCTGCTTCTTCTATCTCTTCTTCTTTTCTATTAACCTTTTCTTCTTTCTCTGCCTCTCCTTTTCCCTCCATCTCTTTTCCAACAATCTGTTGTTCTCCTTCTTCCATCTCTTCTTCTTTTCTATTAACCGTTTCTTCTTTCTCTGCCTCTGTCGCTCCTTTTCCCTCCATCTCTTTTAAAACAATCTGTTCTTCTTTTTCTTTTTCTTTCTCTGCCTCTCCTCCCTCCATCTTTTTTTCTTTTTCTACTTTCTCTTCTTCCCTGTCTCCGTTTTCCTCTTTCTTGTTTTCTTTTCCAACAATATGTTGTTGTCCTTTTTCTTTCTCCATCTCCTCTTCTTCTCTATCAACCTTTTCTTCTTCTTTTTCCACCTCCTTTTCTCCTGTATCCTCCATCCCTCCTTCTTTTTCAACATCTTGTCCATGTCCTTGTATCTCTGTCATATCTTGTTCTTTTCTTTCATCCTCTACCGCTTCTTTCTCTTCCTTCTCTGCTCGGTCATCCTCTCTTTCCTTCTCCATAACCTCCTTTACTTTTATCTCCATTTCTTCCTCCTTCTGTTCCTTATCTTCATCATGAGTCTCCCTCTTTTTTTCTGCTCTTTTTCCATCCTTCACAACAAACTTTTCTTCTTCTTTAATCTTTAACTCTTTCTCTCCATCTTTTACTTCCTCATTCTCATCATCTTTCTTTATTTCCCTTTGTAGTTTTATTTTATCCTCTACCTCTTCTTTCTGTGCTCGGTCATCCTCTCTTCCCTCCTCTATAACTTTCTGAAACTTTAACTCTTTCCCTCCATCTTTTGCATCCTCCTCTTCTTCCTTTATCTCGCTGTTTTGTTCTTTTCTTTTTTTGTCTACTTCTTCCTCCCTTTCTTTCTCTTCTCCGTCTTTTATAAGCTCATTTTCTTCTAGTCCCACTACATTTCTTTGTTCTCTATCCTTTTCTTCATCCTGTCTTTCTGTCTTTTCTTCCTCCTCTACCTCCTCCTTCCTTCTTTCTTCCTCTTGCTCTCTTTGAGTATGTGCTTCATTTTCTTCCTCCACATTTTCTTTTTCTAACTTTGCCGGTTCTTGCACGTTCTCTACCTCTTTTTCTAACACCTGCTCTTCCCCTCTCCCCTCTATCTTTTCTTCTTGCTTCTCTACATGTTCTTCCCTTTTCTCATCCTCCTTTCCTTTCTCGGTCATTTCTGCCATTTCATCTTCGTTTTCTCTCTCACAAACCTCTTCTTCCTTCTTCTCCGTCTTAATATCTTGCTCTACACCTCCTCCACATATCTCTTTTTCTTCCCCCACTTCTTCCTTCACCTTTTCTGTCCCTTCATCCTCCTCTTCTCTTACTTCTACCTGCTTTTCTTTCTCTACTTCAACATTTCCATCATCTTTGGCACCTTTATCGTCTTCTTTCTCTTTTTCTCCTCGTTGAAAATCTTCTTCCTCTTTGCTCTCACTTGTATCTGTCCAGTCTTCAACCTGTTGCTCTCCTCCACCCTTCACCTTCACCTCTTTGTCTTCCTCCATCATCACTTCATCTTCTACGTTTGTGTCTCCTGATTGTTGAGCACCCTCCTCCTCCCCTGAAGCAGTCCCGTCAGTGTTGTCCTCCTCTCTGTTGTCTTCAGACAGCATCGTGTCCTCCAAAGACAGAATATCTCCAAACAGGCCGACTGTCTGAATGAGCCAAGACCCTATTGAGGTTTCCTCCAGGTCTAGACCGTCTGCAGACGTCCACCAGCTCGCCATGACGCAGGACAGCAGGGAAAACCAGCTCCTCAGTTTGAGGAAACAGAGTGAGAGAAATAAACCTGCATTTGTCCCACAGCACTTGTTATGAAAGCATTCACACTCACAAAGGATTTCATTAACGCTGAATGGCAGAAACACGTCATTTCACAATCTGGTGACCCGAAGGCCACGTATTAGGCCCCGGGTTTGTAATACTTTAATCTTTAAGGTATGATCTCTCTCTTGCTGCTTTACTTCTTAAAATAACCACCATGCAAACACTTCATGTTGTACTGGTGGAAGAAATACTTATTTAAAGTAAAAGCACCGACATCACAATGTTAAGTACTCGGTTGCAACTGAAAGTCCTGCATTTGAATTTTAGCAAAAGTACAGATATATCAAAAGAAAAGTAAAAAAGATCAACATTCCCAGTGATTTATCCGACTGCGGCATGTAAAGCTTCACAATAATCTGTAATGAGTGTTACAGTCTCACGTGTGTTTGCATTGTATCACCATTTCTTCCCATCTTTACTGCAGCACACAGCTACATCCTGGGCACATAAACCCATTTTCTGGAAAGAAATACAAAAGGAAAAGAAGAACTTTACAAAAATCCTTTATCCTTCAACCATTTGAATAATCCTCTAAATGATAAAGAGCTTTGATGGTGTTTTTTTTCTAGTCAATAAATATCAGCCAATCACCTTAAATCTCTCCAAAGATATCAAAAGCACTTCCCCCAGAGTCCAATAGATGGTGGTCTAACGTTGATGACAGCTCGTAGATTTGAGTTCAGCGTCATGCAGAGTCACGAGCATGTTCAGCAGATAATATCTCCCATAATAATAACCAAGTTAACTGAGTTAGGAGCCAGCTTTCCAGGTAATGATACACCTGTTTTCTTAAGAAAGAAGGCAAGAAAGAAAGAAAGAAGGCAAGAAAGAAAGAAAGTAAAAACAAAGGTAAGAAAGAAAGAAAGAAAGAAGGTAAGAAAGAAAGAAAGAAGGCAAGAAAGAAATAAAGAAAGTAAAAACAAAGGCAAGAAAGAAAGAAAGAAAGAAAGAAAGTAAAAACAAAGGTAAGAAAGAAAGAAAGAAGGCAAGAAAGAAAGAAAGAAAGTAAAAACAAAGGCAAGAAAGAAAGAAAGAAAGAAAGAAAGTAAAAACAAAGGTAAGAAAGAAAGAAGCAAGCAAGAAAGAAAGAAGCAAGAAAGAAAGAAAGAAGCAAGAAAGAAAGAAAGAAGGCAAGAAAGAAAGAAAGAAGCAAGAAAGAAAGAAGCAAGAAAGAAAGAAAGAAGCAAGAAAGAAGCAAGAAAGAAAGAAGCAAGCAAGAAAGAAAGAAGCAAGAAAGAAAGAAAGAAAGAAGGCAAGAAAGAAAGAAAGAAAGAAGCAAGAAAGAAAGAAGCAAGCAAGAAAGAAAGAAAGAAGAAAGAAAGAAGCAAGCAAGAAAGAAAGAAAGAAGAAAGAAAGAAGCAAGCAAGAAAGAAAGAAGCAAGAAAGAAAGAAAGAAGGCAAGAAAGAAAGAAAATAGCAAGAAAGAAAGAAGAAAGAAAGAAAGAAAGAAAGAAAGAAAGAAAGAAGGCAAGAAAGAAAGAAAGAAAGAAGGCAAGAAAGAAAGAAAGAAGGCAAGAAAGAAAGAAGCAAGCAAGAAAGAAAGAAGCAAGAAAGAAAGAAGCAAGAAAGAAAGAAAGAAGCAAGAAAGAAAGAAGCAAGAAAGAAAGAAAGAAGGCAAGAAAGAAAGAAGCAAGCAAGAAAGAAAGAAAGAAAGAAAGAAGGCAATGAAAACAATGCATTTGTGCTCACATACACAATATATATATATATATATATACACACACTAATATAGATAACATCCTAAATTGTTGTAAAATTGATTTTTTCATTCATTATTTTGTGTTTTTTTGCTGTATTATCACGGTGAGTTGTTTGATTATGTGGATCCTAATAAATTAAATATAAAAATCACAAGTTATCATTTGTCAAAACATTTATTGCAATAATAAAATAACATAACAATACAAACAGGATTTAATTAGTTTTTGAGGAGTTTCACATCATCTTCAATGAAAATATCAGTTTTACATTCAACGGGGGTGCAACCAAAACCTTCATTTTGGAGTTAACTAGTTTTATAAGTAACAAGACTCTAAATATTCATCCTTATAAAGTGTAGATGCATGATGAGAAAGCAAAAGGGCTCATTTTCTCCAGAACAGTAGTTTGCTTGTTTTCAATGGATTTTAGGATTTGCAAGATAACATAAAGGCTTTAAAGTCCACAATGAGTTTGAGCTAGCAGACTTGACTCTTATTTTCTAAAACTGCATCTGTGGTTTCCTCTAAGGTTCCCCTCTGCTCTGTGATTTGGCTTCCTGCTGCACCCTCCAAGCGGTGAGCACCTCGTCGTCTTCGGCCTCGGCGGCGGCCCGAGCTCTCGCTCTCTGCCTGGTCTGGGCGATGAAGGTGGCGATGTCATCCTCCTCCTCCTCCTCGTCGTTGGCTTCCACTCTCCTACTCCTCGTCACCTCTGTCTCGCTGCTTTCATATCGCGAGCGGTGAGCAAACTTCCTCTTTGTGTTGAGGTCGTGGTAGCTCTCCGTCCCCTCGTCGCTCGCCGCGGACGCCCGCCCCGCCCGGCTGTACCTGTCGGACTGCGAGAAACCGTTGCACGTGTGGTCACTTGACACATCCTCATGTAACCTTGACCTGTATCTGGAGGCGACGCCATTAGTTTTCCTCCTCATCGTCGTTGACAGCATACGACGCCCTGCGGCTCGAGAAGTCAAATTCGGAAGCTGAGGCATCAAGGTCATCGTAGGGATCCTCCGATGGCCCGATGTCGGCTGCAGAGGCCGGCTTCCTCGGGGGAGGCCGGACGCTTGTCAGCCAGTCATCAATGCTGGTGTTCTTATCTTTCTCCAGCGCAGGGTTGAGATTCAGGCACCCAGAGAGGCCAAAAGTCCTCGCAGGTTTTGGCTTTTTCTTTGTTTCCTCAAGAAACTCCTCCTCCTTCTTCTTCCTCTCCTCCTCCTCATCTTCGTCCTCCTTTGGTTTCTTTTTCTTGTAGAGCGTGCTGCGCTTGTTGTCCTCCAGGATCTTCTTCTTTTCGTAGGAGGCCATCTTGCCCCTCATCTCAGACTTCATCTCCTTGTCCATGGCGTCCAGTTTTCCCATGTCCACCTGGTCCTGGAAGAGGCTGAACAGAGGCACGCTGGTGGTGGTGATCTTGTTTTTCTTGGAGCCCAGAGTGGAGCCGAGCGTGGATCCCAGAGCAGAGCTTCTTCCAGTGAGACCAGAGGCGCTGCTCGACCCAGTAGCTGAGAGGACTGACGCTGCCCTGCCTTGCCCCTGTGACAGAGCGCTGGAATAGGAAGCACCGCTCAACAAGGACGCTTTGTCATCGTCCAGGCCTCGGCCTGACACCAGGCTCGTCGCACCGCCAAAGCTAAGCTCCGATCCAGCGCGTGACGGAGGAGGCAGGCTCATCTCACTTTGCTTCTGCTTGATGGTTTCAGAGACAACATTAGCGATCCAGTTTTGAATGCTGGCCAGATTGACCATGGGTTCACCTCCGGGGCCTTGCACAGGAGGAACTGGGAGGATCGGAGGAACCAGTGTCATGGGATTCACACACTGTGCTGATCTCAAGCTGCGAGCCTGAGACACTGAGGATATAACAGACGACCTGCCGCTCAGCATGGACATGTTGTCATCATTGGCAACACTTGGCGGGCCCGTGACGCCGGCACCAGCCCAGAAGGCGGAGAGAGGGATCGTACCGCCACTGACGCAGCTCTCGTTCTCCCAGCCACATATGGACTGACTCTCTTCTAAGTTCTTCTTTGAGCGCTCCAGAATCTCCTCGCGTCTTTGCCTCCGTTTGACCGTCGCAGAGTCCTCACCCCGACTCATCTCCAAGATCTCATCTGTGTTCTCCTCACCGAGGCGCTTCTGCTGCCTCATCTTCCACGCCTGGTACGCTGTCAGGTTGACATCTTGGAAGGATGGCGTCTTGGCTTCTCCCTCGCCGTCCCCTTTATCTCCCACGGAACTCTTCTCGCCGTCCTCTCGATCTTTCTTGTTCCAGCCAAAGTGGATCCTCTTCACGCGCCAGCGCTCCAGAGCCGTCATCTTCTCCTTGTTCTTTTGGCAGAAGTTGTACATGGAGCTGGTGTCTGAGAGGATGCTCTCCACCTCGTCATCAATCTTCTTCTTCCCGCCTTCGGTTGCGGTGCTCTCGCTGCCTTCGTCGTCCTCCTTCTTGTGGTAGCGAGCGGCGGCTTGTTCCTCGATTTCCCTCAGCCGCTGCTTCCAGAGATCGGAGTAACTTGTGCAGCTAGAGGTGGACATTGCGTCTGACTGTGGACGTCTGATGCGACGCTTCAACCGCTCTTTCACAGCTTGTACATCCTCGCTGGTGACGCTCTCCACGTCGGCGTCTACACTTCCCTTCGTCTGCTTTGCTCGGCCTTCTGCGAGAGATTCCTCATCCTCGGCGTCGCTGTTCAGCTGCGCCTCCCACCAGTCTTCGTTCTGGTATTTCTCGTTCTTCCTCTGCCACTCGCGGATCATGCTGTCGAGGCCGTCATCATCATCGCTGTCCTCTCCGCCCTTTTGCTCAGGTAGTACAATCTCTTCCTGAATGCGGCTCGGTCCCTGGGTGTCCTGCCCATTCTGCGCTCCTGTCAATCCGCTCCGCAGCGCTGCAGCTGCCGCGGAGGAGGCAACGCTGCTCATCACGCTTTCTCCATCCTCCTCCTCCTCCATCATGATGGAGTGCGCTTTCACCTCAATCATACTCTGCTCTTCCTCTTTATCAGTATCCTCATCCTCGTCACACTCGTCCTCACCAAAGATGCGCGCGTGCGTGTGCATCGATGACGGAGCACTGGCTAAGCGTTTCGTCGTCATCGTCACGCTCCTCCATCAGGGTCTCATTGAGATTTCTCAACTGCTTCAGGAAGCCTTCGTTGGGGTTGATGGCACGCTTCTTCCTCATGGACGTCAGCGCCTCCATTATGGTCATGTGCTGGAAGATCATCAGGTAGGACGCCACCAGGACAGCGGCGCGGCTGACACCCATCATGGAAACCACCAGAACCTTTCCTGCAAGAACACAAAAATGTTGATTATATTTGATTTTTTAATTAACATATACGCAGATGTTTAGCACGAAGAAGTCAGTCATAAGTGTGATTATTACAACGAACTTTAGCATAACATGTATTAAATGTTGAAACATAAGTTATACATGCTAATTTAAATGAAATCTTACCCTTTTTGTAGCTGTGTGAGATTTATTGTCCTCATTTGGTAATTTCAAAGAAACTAAACTAAAATAGAACATACACTAAAATAGGCTTAAAGCAAAACTCTCAACAGAAGTTGAAAATATAATATTAGATTTAAATTTGATCATACATCAGTGCATACATCTAGGAATTAATTAAATATCTTCTGTAAAAGTCAAAGTTGTGGAATTTGATTCAACAGGGAAACAACGTCTGCTGAATGAGCTGCAGCGGCCATGAATAAGAGACAATCAACACTGTTACATGATCCTCTTCACAGAGTCACAGATGTTCTCTGTGTGCTCCTGAAAACACTTCTCAGAAACACTGATGGGTGACCTTCCGGGTTATCTGTTGGGGATCTTTTAAGAAATGTGCTTTCGGCCCTATCTGCTGAAAGGAATGGGTTGTGTTTTTCCCTGTTGAGATACTATAAAATGAATCAATGAATAAGAAAACATGTGAAATGCAGCGCTGAAACTCCACAGCGATGATGACAAGTCAACAGTCTTTTTATTTCATCCTGAAATCTGGAGACAAAGGCATTTCTTAGTAGAAATAATATGTCGTGTCCCTATGCACCTTGGTAGCCAGGCGCATTATTTTGCAACAGTGGAAATCAGAGACCAGCCCCCCCTTTCAGCAATGGCTTATAGAGTTGGGGAACATACTACACATGGAAAGACTCCGATATAAGATGTCCAACAAAGAAAGAATTTTTCACATAATATGGCATCCTCTGTTGGTCAAGTGGTCGGAGGTGCGTGAGTCAAATAACAGCCGGGGCGACACCCCTTGCACTTGAATATGCAGCTTCTCTCTTCCCTTTTCCTCTCAATTTGCCCTGTGCACTATGTTGACTGTCACCATTTAATTTTCCTTTTTGCTTCATTTATTCTTATTTTACTTTTTTTACTAGGCCTTTATGGCTCATGCTGTGTCGAAAACCCTGAGGGAAGACTCTTGTGTCGTTATCCTGTACAGCCGCTGTTTAAACGATTCCTTCAATAAATATATTTGGGAAAAAAGAAATAATATGCGTCTTTTTGCCACATCTCACCCTTGTGTGTCAGCAGAGCATCGTCCAGGAACTCGGCGGTGGGCCTGAAGTGCAGCGAGATATCGACGTCGGGGAAGTCGTCCACTTCGATGCCCATGTACTGGATGTTCATGCCGGCGTAGAAAGTCTCGCCTGTGTACACCCCCGTGCCGTGGGCCGCGTTGAGGATGTGGGTGATGCCCATTCGCTTCAGACGAGCCTTGTTGACCGCAACGGATCTGAAAAGACAATCCAGTCCTGTCTTATTAGATATGATTTACACATCAAAACTTAATAATGAATGAATAAAACAACTTCACAGAATTAAATTACAATCAAACTAAAATGTTAAGGCCGTGTTGCTCTGGCTCTTGTTGATGTTTTTCCTGAATAAAAAGGATATTAGAAGGAATCAAATGTTAAAACAAAGCATGGATGTTAATTTTTGAGCATGCACACAGCAGTCAAGGTCCACTTGACTTGTTCTGAAGCTTTCAACCCAAAAACATTGTCTCCAAACTTTAGAGTGAGCAAAACAAGTGAGCAAGTTACCCACGGATGGCTGAAAGCTGCAGAACATGCCAGTAAGTGGACATTTAGTTGTTATAAGGCAAGATGCTGTTTGCTTCCTCTGAACATCTGCTGGACTCACTTCTCGGCTATGAAGATGTTGGGCCACACCTCGTCCACGGGGTTGCTGGCAGCCTCCAAGCGGTCCTGCACCATGGCCCTCTGGATGTCCAGCACACATGGGGTGTTGTAGGGGCTGCGGTCGTCTATCATGTCCTTTACCCGGTTGTAGAGGTCTTCCACCATCAGCTGCTCAGCGGATTCCAGCATGGACTCTGAGACGGACTCGGCCCGCACGCTGCGAGGCGGCAGCTCTGAGGAGAAAAGACATGAACAAGATCAGGGTGAAGAACGGTGAAGAAGCTTTGCCGTGCCCTGCTACATCAAGAAAGGTCAATGTGATTAAATAGTCAACACAGAGACCTAGAAGACTTAATATTCACTTGCAAAACCTCAAACATGTTGATTGACAAGAAGAATATAATAACTAAAGGTCCAATAAGTAGCTTTGAGATCAGCAGCAGATCTCACCACTCTTCTGAGCAGCTTTAGCTCTTCACTTTAGTGTTTTTTTAATGAAAAAACCCTCTTAAATCTGCTCAGAAAACTCGAAATTAACAGTGAGATAAAAACTCATTCACAGCAACCATGCACCAAGCTATTTGAAACATGTTACTCTGTTCCTATGCATGAATACGTCATAATCATGTTCAGCTACAGAACAAACTGCACATACAATTCATAAACCATTCAATTCATAAGCCAATTTAACCATCAGCATCATTATACCAACAAGAATGAAAGTATAATACGTCCAAAAGCATTTCCAGTACAAGAACAGAGGGAAAAATGACTGAAATGTACTGAAATGTATAAAGAAATCAAAATAAAGACACTGAAAAAACAGTAAGCAAAAATACAATGTGTTGTTAAAAAAATAGATCAACCAGACTTAAAAATAAAACAATCACCACAGTAAATAATGGAATAGGGGTGCATTTTAAAACGCACGTGGTCCTGATCTCTCTGAATGCTGCAAAGCTACACACAAAAACAAAATCCCCATTAGAGCATCAGCGTCCTCCCTGCAGATGAAACATGCATCGTCCATTAAAGCTGCCACTAGAGTAACGCAGCTGCTCTGAGATGTGTCATATGAGATAATTTACTCAATCAGCCCGACTGCCGCTCCTCTGTCAAAAACGCCTCCGCTCGGTAATGAGCGGAGGGGATGTGAAGTGGATTCACTGTAATTGAAGAGTGCTTGACCAAATTAGAGTCGTTGAATGTGGACTCAGAAATCATGAATGCTTCCCCTCTCCTGCACATTTTCTCACACAAAGCCTTGTACGTGTGATTTAACCCGCTTCATGTAGAAAGATAAAAACACTTAACACAAAAACCAACTGAAATAAAGTCTCTGAATTAGATTTTGAGACAGTGAAGCTCTATAAAACAGGGCCAGAACATGAAGCTGCGTTGCAGGACCTGCATGTTTCTCCTCTCCTCTGTGACAGGAAGCCGAATAGCTTTGAGTTGCGGCCCAAACAAGACGTTTGAGGACGTCGGCTTTGGTTTTGGGAAACACAAATCCACATTTTCTGACTTTTTAGACACCAAACAACCAGAAAATAATCCAAAGATTAATCGACAACTAAAAGAAGCCCTACTGATTTGATACTTCAGTTCAAATAATCAATTAAATTAGCATCATTCGTTGAGCCTATAGGGTCACTGACTCATAAAATAATAAAACATTAACTTTAGATCAGCAGTCTTAAGACATCATGTAAGATTTTATTCCTCCAAATCACGCTACAACAACAATATTATCTGTTTTGTGCAATAACGCTAGCTAATACTCCTTAAATATGTAAATACTGTATCATAAAATACCTTTAACTATAGAAATACCGTGCATATCCACACTCCTTATATTTCTTTATTTATATTTATACTCTGATATTTATATACTGTGTGCAACTGTAGCACAGAATTTCCCTTCGGGGATCAATAAAGTATTTCTGATTCTGATTAAGGGGGGTCTGGCTAGTCCACATACAGAAGCATTCGGGGATGGGAGCAAAGCGTGCTCTGGTTTAACGGCATTTCTTTAAACCAGCTGCTGGAAATGCAAGAGAAAACTCAGATTGGACAGATAGTCTAGCTAGCTGTCTGGATTTACCCTGCAGAGATCTGAGGACCAGGTAACCATAGTCCTCTGATTGGACAGATAGTCTAGCTAGCTGTCTGGATTTACCCTGCAGAGATCTGAGGACCAGGTAACCATAGTCCTCTGATTGGACAGATAGTCTAGCTAGCTGTCTGGATTTACCCTGCAGAGATCTGAGGACCAGGTAACCATAGTCCTCAGATTGGACAGATAGTCTAGCTAGCTGTCTGGATTTACCTGCAGAGATCTGAGGACCAGGTAACCATAGTCCTCAGATTGGACAGATAGTCTAGCTAGCTGTCTGGATTTACCCTGCAGAGATCTGAGGACCAGGTAACCATAGTCCTCAGATTGGACAGATAGTCTAGCTAGCTGTCTGGATTCACCCTGCAGAGATCTGAGGACCAGGTAACCATAGTCCTCTGATTAGACAGATAGTCTAGCTAGCTGTCTGGATTTACCCTGCAGAGATCTGAGGACCAGGTAACCATAGTCCTCAGATTGGACAGATAGTCTATCTAGCTGTCTGGATTTACCCTGCAGAGATCTGAGGACCAGGGAACCAGAGTCCTCAGAAATCAGCCGCAGGTTAGAGCGCCAACACAGAGAAAACGGAAAATACGTGCATCCGGAGGAATTTCCTGCAGCACTGGAGCAATCCCTGAAGTCCCGCGAAGGATCTAGACTACATTTTATCAAGGGGGGTCAGCTTCTCTCTAAGCGTAGCTGCCATGGCGCCATTTTAATGCTATGAAGCTGTCACCTTTTATACGTTGTCGTGTTCCTTTAGAAATAAACAACGGACAAATAGAGTCTTTAAACGCTTCAGATGTAAAGTTATTCACTGTCAAAGTGGCGCCAAAATGAATGGCAGTCAATGGGATGCTAACTGCAGGTGATGGCTTCGTAGCATTAAAATGGCGCCATGGGAGCTACGCTTAGAGAGGAGAGGCTGACCCCCTTGGGCATTTCCTCTCTAACTGGGTCTTTTTTATCCCAGAATGCATCTGTGGCGAGATTAAAGCTGTGTACGCTGTCTGTCTCACCCTCATTGATGATCTTCTTGGCGGCGATGGCGGATGACAGGTGGATGGGCTCCATGAAGATGCTGGCAGCGTCGGAGCCTGAGATCATGGAGAACCTGGACTCTGAGGCCATTGAGAAACTTTCAACAGAGGAGGAAACTGATTAAAGCTCACGGGGAACAAACAGGTGGAAGAAAAATATTCTAATCTGCC
>JABXJD010000020.1:5420000-5422500 GCA_013375575.1 Percina caprodes | reverse complement strand
AGATAAAAACACGTTATTTACTACAATGGAAAAGTGATTTTTAGCTGCAACACATCTCATGAATGAAAGATAAGACTGCAGGAAATCATCAAAGGTTGGATTCAAACCCTGGACCTCTGCGTCGAGGAATAAACCCCTCAGTACAGGTGCGCCCGCTCTACCACTGGACCAACCTGGGCACGAAACAATCATTTCTTGACGTTCTGAAAGATGAGCCGTGCACACGTTTGATCTGCGTTTTCACTTTTTATTGCATCCCATCCACAGTGCTGTTGTCTGACAGGAAGTTCAGTGGTTTTAGTAGTTCTGTCAAAATAAAAGGTGAAACAACGGACACCGAGCAGGACTTTAACATATATTAGGGCTGCTTCCTCAGAGACAATTAGTCCACTAGTCGGCCGCTTTAGTCATTTTTTATGCTTTTTCTTGCTGAATTACTTATTTCCAAGAAATCTGGGACACATCTCTGGTAAACACAAGATTTAAAGTGGTTCTTTGACACGATTCTTTGTGTTAATCTGTCCATTAAATCAATTAATTAATTAGCTGACAACTTTGGTTTAATTGTTATAGGGCTGTGTGATTCATTGAAATGTTATCATGCTCATGATTTCGGCTCCAGATCATCACAAAAACACAATAATGGAGAAAAACGTATTTAGGTCATTGCGTTTTGCAAGTAAACTCTTATTTTCTCGTGTTCTGAATGAAAAAATAAAGCTTAAATAGGAAAAGTATGAAGGCAGTTTTCACAGACGTGTTTTTTTTTTTTTTCTGTTGATTTATTAACTTTTTCCACCGTTTTTTAAGTTCAGTAAATGCAACATCTTTCCAAAAGTCAGCGAGTAATCGTGTTAAATTATCATGATTTCAATATTGACTCAAATAATCATAATTATATTTTTTCCCCATAATTGAGCAGCCCTAGTTTATTATTCGACTAAGAACGTCTCTAGTTGTGGACAGCCCTATATATATATATATATATATATATATATATATATATATATATATATATATATATATATATATATATATATATATATATATATACACACATATACACACATACATACATACATATATATATATACGTACACACATACACACATACATATATATACACACATACACACATACATATATATACACACATACACACATACATACATACATATATATACACACATACATACATAGTAAAAAGTCAGTCATATAACCAGTTTCCTCACATGAAAGCATTTCCAGGCGGTGAGGACCGAAACAAATACTGCTTTGCGAAAAAAGGCACATACAGGCACGAGAAGGTACCGCACAACATCTAACGGCACGAGAAGGTACCGCACAACATCTAACGGCACGAGAAGGTACCGCACGAGACCTAACGGCACGAGAAGGTACCGCACGAGACCTAACGGCACGAGAAGGTACCGCACAACATCTAACGGCACGAGAAGGTACAGCACGACATCTAACAGCACCATGGGGTCAAGATCCCTCACCATTGATCCCAGATTAACACCTCAGTCCTCCGCAGAGCAACACAGTCAACACAGAGTGGTACCTACTGAGTGGTACCTGCAGAGTGGTACCTGCAGAGTGGTACCTGCAGAGTGGTACCTACAGAGTGGTACCTACAGAGTGGTACCTGCAGAGTGGTACCTGCAGAGTGGTACCTGCAGAGTGGTACCTACAGAGTGGTACCTGCAGAGTGGTGCCTGCAGAGTGGTACCTGCAGAGTGGTAACTGCAGAGTGGTACTTGCAGAGTGGTACCTGCAGAGTGGTACCTGCAGAGTGGTACCTGCAGAGTGGTACTTGCAGAGTGGTACCTATAGAGTGGTACCTATGGAGTGGTACTTGCAGAGTGGTACCTGCAGAGTGGTACCTGCAGAGTGGTACTTGCAGAGTGGTACCTGCAGAGTGGTACTTGCAGAGTGGTACCTGCAGAGTGGTACCTGCAGAGTGGTACCTATAGAGTGGTACTTGCAGAGTGGTACCTGCAGAGTGGTACTTGCAGAGTGGTACCTATAGAGTGGTACCTACAGAGTGGTACCTATAAAGTGGTACCTACAGAGTGGTACTTGCAGAGTGGTACCTATAGAGTGGTACCTACAGAGTGGTACCTATAAAGTGGTACCTACAGAGTGGTACCTGCAGAGTGGTACCTGCAGAGTGGTACCTACAGAGTGGTACTTGCAGAGTGGTACCTATAAAGTGGTACCTACAGAGTGGTACCTGCAGAGTGGTACCTATAAAGTGGTACCTACAGAGTGGTACTTGCAGAGTGGTACCTATAAAGTGGTACCTACAGAGTGGTACCTACAGAGTGGTACCTATAAAGTGGTACCTACAGAGTGGTACCTGCAGAGTGGTACCTGCAGAGTGGTACCTACAGAGTGGTACTTGCAGAGTGGTACCTATAAAGTGGTACCTGCAGAGTGGTACCTTCAGAGTGACGCTACATTACCACTGAGGTTAAAGTATCCCGCTGCTCATGGT
>JABXJD010000020.1:5405000-5415000 GCA_013375575.1 Percina caprodes | reverse complement strand
TCAACATGAAGGTCAAATATAACGAGCGCGTGAGCGCTTCCTCACCTCTTGCTTTGTGGAACGATACCAAAGGCAACGACGAGCAGAGCCACGACCCCGACTCCTGTCACCAGAATCAGCACCAGGAGTTTACCTGCGGGTTTTACACACACACACACACACACACACACACACACACACACACACACACACACACACACACACACACACACACACACACACAACACACAATTTTGACAGCCCTATCAAAACTCTTTCGATTGCTTCAACATAAACTTTCCAGTTACATTTCACAGTTAAAAACTTTCATAACAACAACTTGGCGGTCAATCCTAAAAAAACCTGCATTAATCGTTGTCATAGTGCCATCTCTGCTGTCATGGAAACGGGCGGCCTACCTGCAGGCGGCCTGGCGGGGATGCTCATCAGCAGCGTGGCGCTCCAGTCGCTCCACAGGCCGTAGTTGTGCGAGCGGCAGCGAACCCGCACCACGTAGTCTCCGACAGGGAGGCCGAGCAGCTCCACGTGAGGCTCCCGCACAGGATGCTTCACCTACACACACACACACACACACACACACACACACACACACACACACACACACACACACACACAGTATCAGATCTACAATGTATTTGACTCTTTACATTTCCGAAGACACAAAACACTCAACAAACTGCGATTATGTGCTATAAAATCAAACTCCGTCATTTATTTGACATAAAGCAGCGTTCATAGTGACATAATAAAGGCATTTTTAAGGAGGTTAGGTGACCCACCAACCGCGCACAACCCTGTGGCGAATCGCCAGGTCACTTTTCTGTACGTAACCATCTAAGTTTATCTGCCCGCTGCAGTCAACTTACATGTAATATATCTTTTGTTATCAGCTGAGCGACAGACCAACTTTAAGTCATTATCAGTTCATCTCTCTTCCTCCTGCCTTCTTTTTGTGTCTGTACCTTCCAGTTGTCGCTGCCAGTGACCCGCCTGTACTGCAGCTCGTACACCAGCGTGATCCAGCCGTACTGCAGGGCCGAGGGCACGGGGTACGTCCAGGACAGCAGCGCGTTGTGGCCCATTTCATCCCCGCCGGCGTCCGTCAGCACGTAGGTCAGATTCACCGGCGCTTCGGTCTGAACTGTGGACGAAACAAACGCACACAAAGAGAACTGTTGTCGAACGCTGAAAAGATGCTTTTCAATGCTTCTGCACGGTTACAAACTCCTCTTATGCTCGTAGAAATCCTGTCTGATGGAGGCCCTGAAGATGATTTATGAATTTAGTCATGTTTACCATTACTTATTCATACATGGAGTTAATTAACTACTTCACAAGGCATGTGTTGTACATCTTTTAAATCTTTAAAACTGAGCAGGATGCGTTGTTAAAATGAGATGATGTCCTCTATTATTCATGCAGCAGGGAAAATCCTCCTGTGGGTCATTTAGTATTCATTTTATGCATGTTTATATTTACAGATATGCTTCTTTTTACTTTACACTACTGCATGCTATCACGCAATATAATACTCATGGGTTTCTTCCGGCAAGTTGTTCTTACTCCTCGAACCATCACGTTAAAATTGGTGCAGGGGAGTTTTCATTTCCTCTTCCAGAAGCAGTAAGTCGGTTAGTTTTATTTTTATTTTACCTTTGCATGACCCTCAATAAACACAATATAACTTGGTTTTCCTTTTTTATGTCCTACTTAAGGGCTACTCTTACTTTTCAATGTGGTTTTCTTCCAATTTAAATATTTGAATGCCGTATAAAGATGAGGTTTGAATAATCTCTGTGGAGTCAAACACACATTCACAGAGAGTACCAGGCTGCGTTTTATTCTTAATATAATAATCAATAATTTAGTCTATCTTTGGAAAACAAAAAAACTATTGAAAGTTAATTCATTATATGAGTTTTATCTCTGTATTACATGATTACAGTTTAAAAATGGTTGTTTTAGGGCGCCCGGGTAGCTCCCCTTGTAACGCGCGCGCCCACATATAGAGGTTTACTCCTTGGTGTGGGTTGGACTCCAACCTGCGGCCCTTTGCTGCATGTCATCCCCCTCCCCCGTCCCCATTCATGTCTTCAGCTGTCCTCTATACACAAAGTCCTAAAAATGCCCCAAATATTAAAAATGTTAGTTGTTTTTGATCATTTAAACCTTTTTTTTGGGACATTTCTCACTATTTTCTAACATTTTAAACACTTACCTATTGACTGATAAGGAAAAAACAATTATCCGATGCACTTATTTTATATTAACATGTGAGGAATGACCGTGAGGAACGGCGAGGCCCCCGCTCTGCTCTCTATCTGCAGGCGTGGGTTGGACTGAATGGGATAAGAATGACGTCCCTGACCTCTTCTGAACAACACATAAAGCCCATAGACGCACACACAAAGCTGCTTTACACACATATACAGGAATACAGTATATATATATACAGTATATGTATAGATAACACACAGCAGACCCACTCTGCTGCGTGTCAAAGCAGCTCAGGAAGCGGACTGCTCGAGTCTAAATCTGCAGCGTCTGGATAATAACACACACTCATATCTCTAATAAATGAGATTAAGCTCTGGGGGAGGATTCGTGCCGTTTTCATACAGAATCTCCTCCGAAGTGAGAGCAGGACTTAAGTGCTTCTCAATGCATGCATTCACGTCTTGAACAGGTTTTTTTTAAATGAATGTCACTCAATGAAGTAATGACACTATACGTAAATGTTGAATGTAAGTATAAAAAAGTGTAGAAACACTGCTAAACATTATTATTATTATTATTATTATGACAGCTGGCTATAATGTATTAAGATAAGGTGGAAGCATACAGTGGGAGAAGGAATTATGAGACCTCCTCACTGTGCCTGATGCAATATTTATACATATTTATTACTGTTAATGTATATTTTTAATGTAATTATTAATGTACATGTCTGTGTGTACCTGTAGCAGAAGCCCCATTGTTGCCAGATTTCCATCTTTTCCACAACTATCTCCTTTAAAACGACTGTTTGGAGAATTATTTTTGAGCCTGTCGACACCCCCACCGTCCTCACCTATCTCTGCCACATCCAGGCAGTGCTCCTGGGAAGTGTAGTTCCCGTGGGCGGTGACGGCGGTCACGTTCAAGCAGTAGATCTTCCAAATGGACGTGTGGCTGCTGTCGAAGTGGCAGCTGTTGGCGCCGGCGCTCACGTAGTCGGGACACTCGTGTTTGGGCCCCTTACTGTGAAGAGGAGAGTTTATATGTAAGGGATGCTTTCACTTTGGATAGCAGACCCCCCTGCCCCCATTTTAATTGCTTTTTTTTTTTAAATCACTTTATCTGCCTCTTTAAAAAAAACTGTTTTCAATTTCCATTTTCATTTATATTCAAACTTAAAATAAAGGATTGTTGTTTTAAAACTCCATCTTTCGTTGCACATATTTGGAGCGGTACGACGACACAGCCGTCATTTTGCCTCAGAGGAAATATTTTTCATGTTTAATTTTTTGAATTGCAGGCAAGTTTTCCCAGATACATTCAACAAATCTTTTATTTTTTCTTTAGATATTCAGCATTAGCCTATTTGTGGTACATCAACACATCTTTTTACATCACATATAGAGGTGGAATCCATTGAATGAAACACTAAAAACATCAATAGCAGCCTTTACGTCACAGCTAAAGAAGTTTCTCATGTCTATTTATTGTCTAACTCTAGGTTTGCTTCTCTGATTTTGTCTTTTTAACTTGCTTTAGTTTTTTTAAAGGAATATATTGTGTCTGTGACTTTATGTTTCCCGGCTTGTTGTATGTATTTTTATTTTTAGAAATTTCTTTTTTTAAATTTGCATTAAAGGAGGACTCTGAAAGGCCTTTAAAAATCTATTGTATGTACTTTATATATATATCTTTGTGCAAATGAACCACATGACCCCACAGCAGATCTGGGACCAGAGCATCGAGGGCTCTATCTTCTGTAAAATGAACCTCAGTCCTCTCCATTATGGTCTAAATACTGTGACAATCACTAAATTCTCTATTATTCATTAATCTAATCTGTTAAATGTAATCTCACAAATTCCCAGAAACAACACTGAGGCCATTAACTGTTACTTATTGCTATTTATTCCCAGTTGATTTTGGCTTTTTCTTATCACATCATCCCAGATTTACATGCGTGGTTGCAGCACAATGAGTTGACATCGATAGAGCTGCGAGCCTCGTCGGGTCACATGCACAATCCAATTTGTCCTGATTACTGGGAGCAGCTTCTTCACTGCATGTGCCATTTGGCACGGTGCTTAGTGCATGTGAAGCTGCGTTAAAAGCTTCTCACCGACTCAAACTGGATTCATCTACTTTTGATCGGAGTTCTTAACCCTTGTGCTGTCTTGCCTACAACCACGGAAAAAAAAAACCTGTTTTGGTCACTTTTTTCAACATTATTAGCGCTTTTTCCGACATTTGTGTCACTTTTTCAAAGTTGTGGTTGATTTTTTTGATATTTTTAATGTAATGCTTATTTCAACGGCTAATTTTTTGTGACAAAAACACAACAATTAACTGAAAATGGGTCAAATTTGACCCAAAGACAACATGAGGGTTAATTCAAATGAACAGAAAACGTATTGCTACAGCAAAGAAACATACTCTAAAACTTAATAAACTTTGTGTTTTGCGTCTTCCTGCTTCAACAACTTTCCATAATGTTGTCAAACACTTAGAATAATAATAATCTGGGCCTGTGTGCAGAAACAGCATTTTCAATGGTCACACACTGACAGTGTACAATTTCCACGAGAGGTTACATTGCAGCTTGGTTCCCGGTTGGAAAATGCCGAAATTACCTTTAATCCTCAGGAAATCAGACCTTCAAACACCTGCAGTAAGCAAACTCAACGTGCAAGATCAAGATGGTGCGATACAATCAATACAAACTCCAGAAAAAATACAAAATGGACCTTATAGCAGATTTTGTAGACATTCTTTGAAGGTGTATTCATGGGAAAGGGTTGAATTTTAGGGTTGAATCGTCTGTTTTTGTTATTGTCACTGACATCTAATGTTAACCCTTGTGCTGTCTTCGGGTCAAATTGACCCGTT
Source organism: Percina caprodes (assembly GCA_013375575.1). Taxonomy (NCBI): domain Eukaryota; kingdom Metazoa; phylum Chordata; class Actinopteri; order Perciformes; family Percidae; genus Percina; species Percina caprodes. The sequence continues at coordinate 5,409,897 of JABXJD010000020.1, read as the reverse complement.
TCAAAGTGTTTTATATCCGAAATATGAATTTATTTCAACCAAATTGCCCAAAAATAACATTGATGATTCCATACAACATGCTGCAAGTAAAATTAATGATTTTTAATGGTTTCAAAACAGTATCCGGTCTAAACTTTGACATCTACCCATCTTTGATCCACTCAACATGCTCTGCTCTTAACTATTAGTCAAAATAATTCATAATTTCTGCCTTTTTAACTAAAATCTTATGTATAATTTGATATAAATGAGGTTTGTAGACCATGAATTCCAAGAATAAATGTAAAACCTGTTATTAAACCAGCTCAGGTTTTTAAAAAAAAAGCACCAAAAGCTGGAAAAAGTGACAAATAAAATCCGAAAAAACAACAAAAACATCGGAAGAGCACAAAAAAAAAAAAAAATTCTTTTTCAATTTTGACCTGGAAGGACAAGTTCATGGTTAACGGGAAGACAACACGAGGGTTAAAATCCCAATCTCCCTGTTTTGTTACCTTTTTAAAGAAGAGCAGGCAATAAACGTTGTTACAGAGTTGATTGTTTCTATTTCAGACAAACTGAATTATGAACAGGAAGCGAGTGATAACAGCTGCACGGTGAATCAATTTCCACAGGAACGTCTAAATTAAAGGCAATTTATTTTTGAAAGGTCTGTGTTGATTAAATCTGAGCTCTCAGGCTTCCTTATCAAACACGTTGCCATGGGAACCAAAAACAAACACTTTTAGTGGGCGGAAACCAACGGTAAACACATGTCCTGCAGGGTTACGCTGCAGATGTTTCGCGCGTTATTGCTCAATCCTGGAGGAATTTCAAAGGTTTTTATTCACATTATTTGTCAGTACACGTAGCCTAGTTTGTGTGTGTGTGTGTGTGTGTGTGTACGTACTCTTTGGAGTATGTAAGGACGTAGGTGACCTGCTCTCCCTCCGTCAGGTTGTCCAGCGGATGCCACCAGCAGGAGAAGTCCTCCATGTTGGGCGAGCGGCAGTGGTAGATGTGAGGCCTCGTTGTCATGACAACCTCCTCTGTGTCGGCACACAAACATTTGATTTCTCAGTTTAAAAAACGTATAAGCTTCAAGAAATAAAAGCAAAAAACGCGACATAAATGTTGGTCTTTTCCTTTGGTGTATGTAGATATAATTCAGGCTCTCTGTGGCTCTAAAGTGGAGATAGAGGGTTTAATTATCAAAGAAAAGCTTGCTCAGTGGCTACGGTACGTTCGCCCACAAGATAAACGTGAGGATTTACTGGATATGAAGGGTTACAAACCGAAGCAGCGTTAGAGCAGCTAAAATGAGGTAAAATGACTTTGATGAGAGCAAGATAACGACTTCAGTTCCCCGTCGTGAAGGCCGCCTGACGGCGAGGTAGAAGGACGGAGAATATTCTAAATGTGGCGTAAACTCAAAGTGATAAAGACGCTTCAGGCGTCCACAGCAGGACGCTGCTGAGCATCGGTGTCGCTTCACCTGCCGGCTTCTCCTAACTGGGGGCGCTGAACGCCATTTACTGCTAACACAGGGATTATGGAGAAGGAGCTCATACAACCACACAACAACAACAACAACTTCAACAACAACAACCACATCAACAACAACTTCAACAACAACAACTTCAACAACCACACAACAACAACAACAACTTCAACAACAACAAAAACAACCACATCAACAACTTCAACAACAACTTCAACAACAACAACTTCAACAACAGCAACTTCAACAACAACAACTTCAACAACAACAACTTCAACAACAACAACTTCAACAACCACATCAACAACTTCAACAACAACAACTTCAACAACCACATCAACAACTTCAACAACAACAACTTCAACAACCACATCAACAACAACAACAACAACCACATCAACAACAACAACAACAACCACACAACAACAACAACAACAACAACAACCACATCAACAACAACATCAACAACAACAACTTCAACAACCACATCAACAACAACAACTTCAACAACAACAACTTCAACAACAACAACTTCAACAACCACATCAACAACTTCAACAACAACAACTTCAACAACCACATCAACAACTTCAACAACAACAACTTCAACAACCACATCAACAACAACAACAACAACAACCACATCAACAACAACAACAACAACACACAACAACAACAACAACAACAACCACATCAACAACTTCAACAACAACAACTTCAACAACCACATCAACAACAACAACAACAACAACCACATCAACAACAACAACAACAACCACACAACAACAACAACAACCACATCAACAACAACTTCAACAACAACAACTTCAACAACCACATCAACAACTTCAACAACAACAACTTCAACAACCACATCAACAACTTCAACAACAACAACTTCAACAACCACAACAACAACAACCACATCAACAACAACAACAACAACCACAACAACAACAACCACACAACAACAACAACAACAACAACAACAACCACATCAACAACAACTTCAACAACAACAACTTCAACAACCACATCAACAACAACAACTTCAACAACAACAACAACAACAACAACTTCAACAACCACACAACTTCAACAACAACAACTTCAACAACAACCACATCAACAACTTCAACGACAACATCTTCAACAACAACAACAACAACTTCAACAACAACAACCACACAACTTCAACAACAACAACTTCAACAACCACATCAACAACAACAACAACAACAACCACATCAACAACAACAACAACAACCACACAACAACAACAACAACAACAACCACATCAACAACTTCAACAACAACAACTTCAACAACCACATCAACAACAACAACAACAACAACCACATCAACAACAACAACAACAACCACACAACAACAACAACAACAACAACCACATCAACAACAACTTCAACAACAACAACTTCAACAACCACATCAACAACTTCAACAACAACAACTTCAACAACCACATCAACAACTTCAACAACAACAACTTCAACAACCACAACAACAACAACCACATCAACAACAACAACAACAACCACACAACAACAACAACAACAACAACAACCACATCAACAACAACCACATCAACAACAACTTCAACAACAACAACTTCAACAACAACAACTTCAACAACAACAACAACAACAACAACTTCAACAACCACACAACTTCAACAACAACAACTTCAACAACAACCACATCAACAACTTCAACGACAACATCTTCAACAACAACAACAACAACTTCAACAACAACAACCACACAACTTCAACAACAACAACTTCAACAACCACATCAACAACAACAACAACAACAACCACACAACAACATCAACAACATCTCAACTGTCCCTTTAAGTTTCAGAGTCGCCGACGTCGGTGTTTTGTTGGACGGAGAATTAAAGACGACTAAAACGAAGAAAAAATCTAAATCATCTCTCACTTATACAAACTCAGTCTTCTAATTCTCACTCTCTCTCACACACACACACACACACACACACACACACACACACACACACACACACACACACACACACACACACACACACACACACACACACACACACACACACACACACACACACACACACAGGTCCCATGACGGTGATTTAGAGCTGCAGTGGAACATTGATCGGCGTCTGAAAGCAGGAAGTCTGAGAGTCAACTGAGAAATCTGGTAGAAGATTGTTCTTTTTATTTTATTTACACTTAAATTTACAAGGAAATCACCCAATTTACTGCAAATATTCTGTCGTATGACATGAAACGGAAAAATGTCTGAATTGTCTTGAATTGATTTTCCGGTTTGTTCCATTTCATTTCATCCCTGAACACATTTTGGCAAATCCAAATGCAAAATTAAGATAAAATAAACAAATTTAAACTTAATAAATTATTTATTAAAAACAACATTTGACAAAATAACCTCAACTCACGATCCTCACAAGCTCTGAACTGAATGAAGCGGTTAAAAAGGAGTTTGCTTGCTCCGTTGTCATGACAACGTGGATGTTTTGGTCATCGGTTGAAAAGGTCCGAAGGTGAAAGGTCCAGAACGAGCTGTAATTAAGTTAAGAGTGTTTTGTCAAAACGTTCGCTTCTAGTTGTGTATTTGTGAGTTTTTCCCCTCAGATGGAAATACAAAGACATTGTGTGTCCTCCCCATCCAGTGAAAGAAAGAGTCCTTGAGCGTACACTGGAGCAGCGAGACATCGTGTGCCCCCCACAGGTCAGACCAGCAGGGGGGCCGACGGTAATCCACGAGAGAATGCATGGATCTGCAGTATGACGGCAGCAGGGAAACAAAGACCTGTTGTGTGTGCTGTAAGGAGCTCAGCGAGTCGCGCTGCAGGGACTTTCTAATCAACAACCTGCACTTCGGGGAATTACAGGAAAAAAGGTTGCATGCTGGGCGCCGGTAGAGCTGGGCGGAGTCAAACCAGCAGCAAATCTGATTGGCTCAATTCACAGTGATGCTGAACGCCGTCTGTAACATCTGGGTTTGAAAGCATTGAGTCGCCATGGGGAAATGTGGATAGTTTTAAAAGGCTTTCTAGGGGTCCATGGGGTTATGTGGCCACAAAGAAACGCAAAACGACCACAAAGACACAAAACAACCACAAAGAGACACAAAATGACCACAAAGAGACACAAAATGACCACAAAGAGACACAAAACAACCCCAAAGAGACATAAAACAACCCCAGAGGGACGCAAAATGACCACAAAGAGACACTAAATGACCACAAAGAGACACAAAACGACCCCAAAGAGACACAAAACGACCCCAAAGAGACATAAAACAACCCCAGAGGGACGCAAAATGACCACAAAGAGACACTAAATGACCACAAAGAGACACAAAACAACCCCAAAGAGACACAAAACGACCCCA
>JABXJD010000020.1:5377500-5402500 GCA_013375575.1 Percina caprodes | reverse complement strand
GCATGGTGAAGAGTATGTGATGATGTGGGGCTATTTTAATTCTAAAGGCCAAGGGAACTTTATCAGGATGCATAATATCCTGAATCCAGGAAATAACTGGCCTTTAATAATAAAAATCTGCCTGCCTCTATGGGAATTTAACATAGGGGTATGTATACTTATGACCCTGTATTTTAAATAAGAACATTTATTTATTTACAATACGTTATTCATTCACAAAGAAAATTGGTGTCCTTAAAGGTTGGATTTTACCTCATTTTTTAATTTAGGTATTAAAATAAATTTCCAAAACATGATTTTTTATTCCTCTTTTAGTCAACTTAAGCATGTGTATGTAAACTTTTGAGCACCACTGTATGTATATATGTATGTATGTATGTATATGTATATATATATATATATATATATATGTATATGTATATATATATATATATATATATATATATATATATATATATATATATATATATATATATATATATATATATATATGTATGTATGTATGTATGTATGTATGTATGTATGTATGTATGTATGTATGAATATGTGTGTATGTGTGTATGCATGTATGTATGTATGTATGTATGTATGTATGTATGTATGTATGTATGTATGTATATATCAATATGTGTGTATGTGTGTATGCATGCATGTATGTATGTATATATGTATGTATATATCAATATGTGTGTAAGTAATTGTATGTATGTATTTGTTTATACTATATGTATATTAATTTATTTATCTTTCTCAAACTGTCTATATTAATAACCTTAACTGCTTATTGTCTAATATTTATTGGTTGGTAACTGTTTTGCCTAAATTGTGAGTGTACTGTATTTTTATTTTTATTTTTTTGTTGCCTTTAAGGACTCCCTCGAAAACGAGATGTCACATCTCAAGGGACTATTCCTAATAAAGAATTTCAAACATAACCCAAAGACAACCGCACATGTGGATTTTAAAGGGCAGCAGCAGCTCTTCCTTCAGTCATGAGATACATCTCGCTTCATCAAATTAGTCCTCTGCCCGGCAACAACAACAACAACAACAACAAAATTCCTCTTAAGAGTGCATTCATTTCTAAAAATTACACCATTAATTTTTCTGTGAAACAGAGAAGCGAATAGAAAGACTTAAGTTGCTTGTGGGACGTCCTCCCGATTGATTCCCACAGAAAACAGTCCTGAAATCTGTGATACCACAAAAGTACGGCTGCCTATAATTTTAATGATTATTTTTTGGGGTTTTCTGCCTTTAATTGATAGGACAGCCAGGTGAGAAAGGGGAGAGAGAAGGGGAAGACATGCAGGAAACCCTCAAAGGTCGGATTCGAACCCTAGACCCCTGCGTTGAGGCACAAACCTCCGTGCACGTGTGCGCCCGCTCCACCCACCGAACCAACCCGGTCACAAGGCTGCCAATATTAACATGAAATCAGACTTTTAATTTGCGACCTAATTAAAACAAGCAGATGTTATGCTTATTATTTTGTTCAAGGTATATTAGACAATACACTTTAAATTTGAATTTTCCAGATCGAATTTAACGGATGGCACACGGACAAAGTTGCCATAGCGATAATGAAATTCACTTTGCATTTTCAAATTGTTAGACTATCAAAATTAAATGACAAGCTTAACTTTTGCACTTTTACATTCAAAGTATGCCGTGATTTAAGCTTAAGTGTCTGTTAAATATAAATATCATGGTTTTTCATTTTTAATGGTCCTATGAAACCTTTGTTAACCCCCCATGTTAAAATACAGGGGCATAAGTATACCCCCCTATGTTAAAATACAGGGGCATAAGTTAACACCCCCCTATGTTAAAATACAGGGGCATAAGTATACACCCCCTATGTTAAAATACAGGGGCATAAGTATACCCCCCTATGTTAAAATACAGGGGGCATAAGTATACACCCCCTATGTTAAAATACAGGGGCATAAGTATACACCCCTATGTTAAAATACAGGGGCATAAGTATACACCCCCTATGTTAAAATACAGGGTATAAGTATACACCCCCTATGTTAAAATACAGGGGCATAAGTATACACCCCCTATGTTAAAATACAGGGGCATAAGTATACACACCCTATGTTAAAATACAGGGGCATAAGTATACCCCCTATGTTAAAATACAGGGGCATAAGTATACACCCCTATGTTAAAATACAGGGGCATAAGTATACACCCCCTATGTTAAAATACAGGGGCATAAGTATACACCCCTATGTTAAAATACAGGGGCATAAGTATACACCCCCTATGTTAAAATACAGGGGCATAAGTATACACCCCTATGTTAAAATACAGGGGCATAAGTATACACCCCCTATGTTAAAATACAGGGGCATAAGTATACCCCCTATGTTAAAATACAGGGGCATAAGTATACACCCCCTATGTTAAAATACAGGGGCATAAGTATACACCCCTATGTTAAAATACAGGGCATAAGTATACACCCCTATGTTAAAATACAGGGGCATAAGTATACACCCCCTATGTTAAAATACAGGGGCATAAGTATACACCCCTATGTTAAAATACAGGGGCATAAGTATACCCCCTATGTTAAAATACAGGGGCATAAGTATACCCCTATGTTAAAATACAGGGGCATAAGTATACCCCCTATGTTAAAATACAGGGGCATAAGTATACCCCCTATGTTAAAATACAGGGGCATAAGTATACACCCCTATGTTAAAATACAGGGGCATAAGTATACCCCCTATGTTAAAATACAGGGGCATAAGTATACCCCCTATGTTAAAATACAGGGCATAAGTATACCCCCTATGTTAAAATACAGGGGCATAAGTATACCCCCTATGTTAAAATACAGGGGCATAAGTATACCCCCTATGTTAAAATACAGGGGCATAAGTATACACCCCTATGTTAAAATACAGGGCATAAGTATACACCCCCTATGTTAAAATACAGGGGCATAAGTATACACCCCCTATGTTAAAATACAGGGGCATAAGTATACACCCCTATGTTAAAATACAGGGGCATAAGTATACACCCCCTATGTTAAAATACAGGGGCATAAGTATACACCCCCTATGTTAAAATACAGGGGCATAAGTATACACCCCCTATGTTAAAATGCAGGGGCATAAGTATACACCCCTATGTTAAAATACAGGGGCATAAGTATACACCCCTATGTTAAAATACAGGGGCATAAGTATACACCCCTATGTTAAAATACAGGGGCATAAGTATACACCCCTATGTTAAAATACAGGGGCATAAGTATACACCCCCTATGTTAAAATACAGGGGCATAAGTATACACCCCCTATGTTAAAATACAGGGGCATAAGTATACACCCCCTATGTTAAAATACAGGGGCATAAGTATACACCCCCTATGTTAAAATACAGGGGCATAAGTATACACCCCCTATGTTAAAATACAGGGCATAAGTATACACCGCCCTATGTTAAAATACAGGGGCATAAGTATACACCCCTATGTTAAAATACAGGGGCATAAGTATACACCCCCTATGTTAAAATACAGGGGGCATAAGTATACACCCCCTATGTTAAAATACAGGGGGCATAAGTATACCCCCCCCTATGTTACACCCCCATAGAGGCAGGCAGATGGTTATTAAAGACCAGTTATTACATGGATCGGGACTTGGTGTAGAGGTTTGTATTGATTCCTAGTACAGAAATAGTCCACCATGACACGGAGATCTTTGGGGTTGAAGGTTCTGCTGGAAGCTCATTACTCTAATCAGCTTAGCTCAGTGAACGAGAGACCACTGGGCACGTGTGGCGTTGTTGTTGTCATAGTGACGCTGCCAATACCCGCTGATAAAGGACCATAAAACTGGTTCTATATGCATTTGTTTTTCTCATATCCCGTCTGGTTTAACCAGGAATTCCCCCTTTAAGTCATCAGATTCCTGTCGAGTGTCATCCAGAAGAAAAACATGTCACTTTACAAGCTTTTCTATAACATCCATGTTGTCCTGTTAACCCTCGTGTTGTCTTCCCGTTGACCTAAGACTTTGTGTTTTTGCCTGCCAGGAGTCTGCTTAAGCAACTATAAATATCTCTTTTCCACCACAGCAACTTTCCCAGGAACTTGGCCCTGGCGAGGCAGCGTCTTAATCTCTTTTCCAGCTGTGAAAAGGTACCAGGAAGAACGTACTCATGGTCAAACGTACCTTACTCTGCTTTTACTTTGGGTACTTCACTTGTAACACTTAAGTACTTTCAGTGATAGACTCATTCTCCCAAAATGCACCACAGAGCGCCACAGGAAGTCCTTCCTGCCTTTGGCCATCAAACTTTATAACTCCTCCCTCTAAGTGTCTGTGTGTCAGGTTGAAACTGGACAATATTATCTGTTTTATCTGTTTTGTGCAATAACACTGGACTGAAATGTGAGCAATACTCAACTGCTACAATTATTATTATTATTATTATTATTACTTTTCACCATTGCAATTCCTTAATTATGTTAATTATGTAAATACTGTATAATAATAACATTCCTTTAACTATGTAAATACCGTACATATCCACACTCCTTATATTTCTTTATTCATATTTCTACTCTGATATTTCTAATATTGGTGCAACTGCAACACAGAGTTTCCCTTCGGGGATCAATGAAGTATTTCTGATTGTATATTTTGCCGTTTTAACGGAGAAACAAAAGGATTTAGGTCAGGAACGCCAAACATAGAACAATAAAATATCCTCCTTATGTAAACGACCAACATCAAGATTGAAGCGCCAGTAATGAAGTCATAAGGGAGCTTAGAGGTTTAAAGTCTCTTTATGAAGGAAAAGGACAGCAGCACTGACATGCAAACAGCAGCCGATTCTCCAGCGCTAACAACAGCGGTCGCACGAATAATCCCGGCTCTGATCTCGCAGGAGAGGAGGATTAAAAACAACGCCTTGTTGGGTCTTCTATCTGGACTCGTCAGCTGATCCTGACACCGCAGCGGCCTCGGGACATGACGACATCCATGAAAAGTGCAATGAATTTAAAAAAAAGTTAGCTCATTGTTTCTAATCCTGCCCTCCTTCCATCCGTCCTACAGGAGAATTCACTGAGGTTGATTATCACTCCATGTTTCTCCCATGTGACCACATGATGTGTGTTGTCTTGCGCATTATGTTGTGTTGTTGTTATGTATATCATGTTGCTGTCTGCGTTGTTATACTATGTTGTTGTTATACTATGTTGTTGTTATACTATGTTGTTATACCATGTTGTTATACCATGTTGTTGTTATACTATGTTGCTGTTATACTATGTTGCTGTTATACTATGTTGCTGTTATACTATGTTGTTATACTATGTTGCTGTTATACTATGTTGTTATACCATGTTGTTGTTATACTATGTTGCTGTTATACTATGTTGTTATACTATGTTGCTGTTATACTATGTTGTTATACTATGTTGTTATACTATGTTGCTGTTATACTATGTTGTTATACTATGTTGCTGTTATACTATGTTGTTATACTATGTTGTTATACTATGTTGCTGTTATACTATGTTGTTATACTATGTTGTTATACTATGTTGATATACTATGTTGTTATACTATGTTGATATACTATGTTGCTGTTATACTATGTTGCTGTTATACTATGTTGCTGTTATACTATGTTGCTGTTATACTATGTTGCTGTTATACCATGTTGCTGTTATACTATGTTGTTATACTATGTTGCTGTTATACTATGTTGTTATACTATGTTGCTGTTATACTATGTTGTTATACTATGTTGTTATACCATGTTGCTGTTATACTATGTTGTTATACCATGTTGCTGTTATACTATGTTGTTATACTATGTTGTTATACTATGTTGCTGTACTATGTTGCTGTTATACTATGTTGTTATACTATGTTGTTATACTATGTTGTTATACTATGTTGTTATACTATGTTGCTGTTATACTATGTTGCTGTTATACTATGTTGCTGTTATACTATGTTGCTGTTATACTATGTTGCTGTTATACTATGTTGTTATACTATGTTGCTGTTATACTATGTTGTTATACTATGTTGTTATACCATGTTGCTGTTATACTATGTTGTTATACCATGTTGCTGTTATACTATGTTGTTATACTATGTTGTTATACTATGTTGTTATACTATGTTGCTGTTATACTATGTTGCTGTTATACTATGTTGCTGTTATACTATGTTGCTGTTATACTATGTTGTTATACTATGTTGCTGTTATACTATGTTGCTGTTATACTATGTTGTTATACTATGTTGCTGTTATACTATGTTGCTGTTATACTATGTTGCTGTTATACTATGTTGCTGTTATACTATGTTGTTATACTATGTTGCTGTTATACTATGTTGCTGTCTGCATTGTTATACTATGTTGCTGTTATACTATGTTGCTGTCTGCATTGTTATACTATGTTGCTGTTATACTATGTTGCTGTCTGCATTGTTATACTATGTTGCTGTCTGCATAAATCCTTTCCAGGAGAGCGTGTGGCGGCGCTTCAAATAGCTGCAGCCCGGAGGCTTGCTCCACAAAAAGCATCATCTCGCTGTGTAATTGCTCATATGTGACAATTAAAGCTATCTGTATCTGTATAAAGGTCCAGGGAACAGATGCAAAATGGTCCCTCATTATTAAAAACTGGGTGCATGGGCACAAGCCTCATTTCCAAGGGTGGAGCCAGACATAAACATTCAGGGCTTAGTCCAATCCTACGGGGGAGGTCTGGAGGCCTGCTTCATTAACAGCAGCTATGTGCACTCTTTCTTTTTTATCACATCACACCAATTACACTGCATTTCGTTTCGTAGCTATACTGTACGTACTGTATGCATCATAACAGCCTGAGCTGTTAAAACCCCCATCCTGCTGTCCTGTTCGCCCTGCTCCTTATACCCAATCTCTCGACCATTACAACCTCAGACCCCTAGCACTCCTCAATCAATACTTCACACCATTACCATCTGGTTCGAGATACAGGACACCAAAAAGGGGGGCAGGAGTTAAGTCCTGTATGTGAAAGCAGAACTGGACAATCCCCCTCTGGGGCAATAAATCTAAATCTGTAAATACTTTACGGGGCTTCTATCAAACAGACTTTGCCAACAATAGATTAAAAGAAAAGGGACATTAAATAAGGTTGTGAATCAAAAGTCAGATAAAAGACAGACAAAGACGTGTTGGTCCTTAACGGCTCAAACAGAGAGCTTAACCCTCGTGTTGTCTTCCCGTCTAAATTGAAAATCAACAATTTTATTGACGCTTTATATTGATGTTTTTAACTTTTTCTTACATTTTTGTCCCTTTTTTCAACACTTTTTTCAATGTTTGTCACCTTTTTTGACGTTTAACACAACTTATTAACTTTAGTTTTACAGTTATTTTTGGAATTTATGGTCAATAAACCTCATTTATAGGAAATTATACCTCATGTTTGAGTTAGAAAAGCAGAAATTAGGCATTATTGAGACTAAAATTAAAGGAATGGATGTTGATGATAATCACAGACTGGAATATGTCAACTTTTACTCTCAATACTATTTCAAAAACACTTCAATTTGGTTTCAAATGCTATAAAATTAAATAAGATGCCCCAAAATTAATGGAAGTAGAGATTTGTACTTGGCAAAGAGCATGAGGACAACATGAGGACAACATGAGGGCAACATGAGGGCAACATGAGGGCAACATGAGGGCAACATGAGGGCAACATGAGGACAACATGAGGACAACATGAGGGCAACATGAGGGCAACATGAGGACAACATGAGGACAACATGAGGACAACATGAGGACAACATGAAGACAACATGAAGACAACATGAGGACAACATGAGGGCAACATGAGGGCAACATGAGGGCAACATGAAGACAACATGAGGACAACATGAAGACAACATGAGGGTTAACTCGCCGTAACATCAGTTGTTTACAGTTCACACTCCTGTGATGACGCACCGTGGGATCAGAGCTGAAGGAGCCACCTTGGATGGACTCCAGGGATAAACAGACCTGCAGGTAGAAATACAGGACCACATCAGACCTGATAAGACTAAAACTACATTACATTTCTGAAACGTTTTGTTTCATTCCTCATGTCTGCTATGAGCGCATCATCAAACAGTCACGCATTGATTTGATTCCCTTCGGGCTTTCTCACTTCACCTCCAGGACTCACAACTTCCTGTCTCACAGAAACAGAGCCAAGCAGGGGGTAAAGCCTTGAGCTGTCTGGGCCTCATGCATGTGAATCCTCAGAACAGGGGAAAGCCTCCCTAAATGTCCCGACTGGTCTTTAGTTCTGGTCACACGGGACAGCCTGAAACCCCCCACAGGGACTACAGAAAGACAAGAATGTCCACTGCTATTAATTCATGCTGCACAGACACAAATAAAGCCCCATGATGCTTTAAGTACAGAGCAGGACTTACTCTTTTAAAGTAGACTTTACTGTGCCAGTGGAGCTCATTATCTGAAGCATGACTTCCATAACATCCAGATGGATTGTAACAGTGTATGCCAGCGAGATATGGACACTCGATGCTCACCAGGAAAGGAGACCTCATGCCTTTCACATGTGCTGCCTACGCCCAATACTAAGGTTGGACATTGTTTGGGTTTTTTGGACAACAATGCTAAAACAATGAACCTTAATTAACATTGGCTGCCATGTGTAATGTTATCTAGCGTCACGTAGTGGTTTCTGATGAGTGTAATGTCTGTTACGGAGAACCAGAGGGTAGCGCTGTCATTTAGGGGCACTGGTATGAGGCCGAAATACCAAATCTGTATCGTCATTCACTTCAGTTCGTTTAAGAAGGGGGACAGTGCAAATTAATTAAAATGCCAAAAGGCTATTTTTCACCTGTAGTCCCCGGGCCTCGATGTTAAAAAGGCTTTTTAAAATACAAATTAACAAGAATAAAAAGACAACACAAACAGACCAGAACTCATCAAAAAACAAGACACAGCACAGAGCTTTAAGATTAGCGACGTACAACAGCGCTACAGGTTTCAAAGTAAAACAACAGAGCATAGAGTACAAAGATTAGGTCCGGGAGGTACCGGTTGTTCAGGAACTGGTGTCATTATGGCACCGGGTTTTGGTACCCAACCATACCGACTACGCTGCATCTGGAAAGACGAGGTGCTCGGGACCAGGACCTTTGCTCGGGATAGAGCACCCCGGCCCCGAGCACCTCGTCTTTTGATGCACACCTCAAAGATGGTAGAAACCCCAAATACCTTTTTATGGAAAGCTCGCTCCAGGGAAAGAGGCGCTACTGTACTGTATCTCAACGTCACCTGAAAACAACCAACATTGACACAAATCGCTGGTAAGCTGCAGCAAAAGATGAAATCCAGAGTTTTAACCCTTGTGTTGTTTTCCTGTCAACCATGAAAACAAGTTAGTGCATTTTCTGACATTTTTGTCACTTTTTCAACGTTGTGGGTCCTTTTTTGATGTTTTTCCAAAGTTATTTGATATTTCTAATGTTGACATTTTCAGCTTATTTTGAAGGCCCGTTTTATGTGATGAAAAAACTGAAAACAGGTCAAATTTGACCCGAGGACAACATGAGGGTTAAAGAACAGCAGCTGCTTTAGTGGATGCCTACTACACTGATGATTACAGTGATTGTTTTATTGGCCTGTAAACACACAGTACATGTGGCTAATGGCTCTCAAAGATACGCCGATTACTGCGTGTGCTTTCGGATCGCTGATTTATTTAGGTTAAGGCTATCAAAGCTACTACTTTATCACATCTCAAAGTCCAATTAACCAATATTATCAACAATTAGTCCAAGAACATTGTGTAATAAAGAGTACACACAAATGGTTAGAGACTGAAGACCAAGTTCCAGGACACAACCTCGTCTACATTATCAGAAATATGACAAGACTTAAGTGTACGGTAGATAAAGGTCCAGGAAAACAGCCGATATAATTCACCCTATACTCTAAACTTAGTGTGTTAGTATGTTGCTTATTATCAGAAAACACAAAGTCCAGCTGAGGCTCATGGGAAAAGTCATAAACCAATTAAAAGCAATCCTTTGTTTTGACGTTGCAGCTGGTAGTAACGATGAACATGATGAAGACGTCCATTATAAAAGGGAGTAATAGATGAGTAAATGGTCTCTAAACTCTACAAACCGCAGTAACAAAAGCACAACTAGATTAAAAAAAAGTTCCCCTGAACACACTGTAAAAAACATCTCCTCACTATCTGCTAGCTGCCTGTCCCCTGAACACACTGTAAAAAACATCTCACTATCTGCTAGCTGCCTGTCCCCTGAACACACTGTAAAAAACATCTCCTCACTATCTGCTAGCTGCCTGTCCCCTGAACACACTGTAAAAAAACGCGGTCTCTGTAGACAAACGCCAACAAACTGTGCCAACCTGCACCACGAACCATACACACATGGTTCCAGCGTTACAGCCAATAACTGTTTTTCTCTCTACTGACAGACCTCCACATTCACAAACAACAGAGCTACATGTCGCAATCGGCCTGAAATCTCCTTTAAGGTAACATCTAAATTTCAAAATTTGATAAAACTCCCTCATGGAGTCGTGAAAAAAGGCCTAAATTCATCATTCCAGCAGCCGTCACAGTTAATCTAATCCAATGTTGCCTCATCCAACCCTGCACAGCTGCATGATTGCTGTAAATTCATAAGTAATAATCAAATCAAGCTACAGTATGACGCATAAGGCTTCATTAAATCCAAATGATCCACATTCTGGGTTAAAAATGCCTCTAGTCATTAACTGGATGCATACAGGCTCAGCGTGAATCATTTAACGTTACAATTTCATCTCATTTCTTGACTTCAATGCCATTTAATTAGAAAAATATTCAAGAATGTAGGCCTATTCCTTTCTTAACGATTATTCTGTACACTCGAGCAGCAGCTGTAAGAAAACTAGAGTTGTCAATTATTAAATTATTCGCCAATTATTTTGATAATTAATTGGTTTGATTTTTTAGTTAGAGTTCAGCTTGTTAAATGTGAATAAGTCCTAGCTTTTTTAGAATATCTATCTATCTATAGATCTATCTAGATCTATCTATATCTATAGATCTATCTATCTATCTATCTATCTATCTATCTATCTATCTATCTATCTATCTATCTATCTATATATATGCACATTTCCTGTTACAGAAGGAGCACGCTGAAGGAACAAAACACAACAAAGGAGAAAATAACCCGTAGATGATGAGAAGGTAGAAACAAAGCTCCAAAAAACACCTGTCGCACTGATTTCCGTACACATTTCTCAAAAGGTTCATCTGATCCATGAACGCAGCATCCCTCGCTATCTGTTCCTCACCATCAATTCCACCACAGAGCTTCACCCGTTGCCCAGACGACCGGCTGATCAACTCCCATCCCGCTGTTTGTGCTGACAGGTGAATCTATAAGATGCAGCAGGCCGACATGCTGGCCCTCAACAGGACATCCACACAAAATCTATCCAATCAAACGGGACCGTTAATCACAGAGAAACCGCGTTACCGACCCGCAGGAGGAAGGGCAGATTACATCGTTATTTTCCAGCTGTTGAGGATAATTAAAGCCATTATGAGAATATTTAATTTCTTCCCTCATCGGAGCTCCAGACCTGCAGAAACCAGAAGGTCTGAAGGTCTTTCTGAGGGACTACTGGTCTACCCTCGCACTCTAGAAAGAATAAAGGAGGCTCCGAGACTGCGGGAATCCCATCGGTGGTCTCTGTTGACGCTTATAAAGCAGCTGAAGACTCACCGGTTCAAACCGGCTTTTGTCTGATGTTTGTTATATTTTTTCCCATTGATACTTTATTCTTCATTTTACTGTTTTTCAGTCTGTTTTTTTAACTTTTTGTTTATCTTGTGAAGCATTTTGTGACTTTCTAAAATGTGCCGTATTAAATAAACGTATTATTATGTCTGAAGAACATTTAAGTGACACACTTACATAAAAAAACCTACTTAGGCCGGACTTATAATAATAATAATAATAATAATAATAATAATAATAATAATTTATACTGTTTATTGATCCACTCTGTTTTGTTAGTAATCACTGCACAAAGACCTGAAATACACACACACACACACACACACACACACACACCCTATTTATGCAGTTTGGGACTTTGGCCCGTACGGGGACTTGAACCCACGACCCTCCGGTTCCCAACTCCCTACGGACTGAGCTGCTGCCCACCCCCCCCCCCATTAACTATGCAAATAACTTTGTATACACCATGTTATATAACCTCTTTTTACTCGTTTGTAAATGAAGCATGGACTTTTATTTTGAAGGGCACATGATACCATTATAGTCCTTATTTTTCAGTGGCTTCTTTAAAAAGCTGCAAGCTCCGTGCACATTCTTTAACGATAATTAAAAACCTATTAATAATTAATAATAAATCACTCTTTGATGGTTTTATTACGCTAGTACGTTTGATTCTTCCTTTTCTTTCCCTCGTTTTATTCTGATCTTTCACATGTTCTGCTGTCCTTGTAATGACCTCTAAATGCTCATTTCATTGCTCAGTTTCATCCCACAGGTGTGTGCACTTGTTTTAATTAGCATGTTTATGTGCGTTTTATGGTTTCTCACTTTGGGAGCGATGGGAGTGATGCAGCAACTTACGCCGTCGTGTGGTTTGAGAGAGCAGACGGTAAAAAAAGCAATTTAAATGAAGAGATAAGGTTAATTTTAACATAGCGGAGCTGTTGTTGCTCCGTCAGTCGGCTGTCGCCGCTCTGACCTTTAACAACAAAGACTCTGAGTCCGGACACGCCAACAGGAAGGAGACGCTTAATTAAAACACACTTACATAAAAAGGGAGGCCGGGTTTATGGATCTGGATGACATTCAGTTGAATTAATTGCTGCTTTCGCTCTCAGACAGCTACACAAAAACATGCCAGACGAGACTAAAAAAAGCTTAAAATGTGATGAAATAAAGATTAGGCAACCAAACGGTACATTTCCTGCCTTGAACGGTACATTTCCTGCCTTGAACGGTACATTTCCTGCCTTGAACGGTACATTTCTTGCCTTGAACGGTACATTTCCTGCCTTGAGCGGTACATTTCCTGCCTTGAACGGTACATTTCCTGCCTTGAACGGTACATTTCCTGCCTTGAACGGTACATTTCCTGCCTTGAACGGTACATTTCCTGCCTTGAACGGTACATTTCCTGCCTTGAACGGTACATTTCCTGCCTTGAACGGTACATTTCCTGCCTTGAACGGTACATTTCCTGCCTTGAACGGTACATTTCCTGCCTTGAACGGTGCATTTCCTGCCTTTAACGGTACATTTCCTGCCTTGAACGGTACATTTCCTGCCTTGAGCGGTACATTTCCTGCCTTGAACGGTACATTTCCTGCCTTGAACGGTACATTTCCTGCCTTGAACGGTACATTTCCTGCCTTGAACGGTACATTTCCTGCCTTGAACGGTACATTTCTTGCCTTGAACGGTACATTCCCTGCCTTGAACGGTACATTTCCTGCCTTGAACGGTACATTTCCTGCCTTGAACGGTACATTTCCTGCCTTGAACGGTACATTTCCTGCCTTGAACGGTACATTTCCTGCCTTTAACGGTACATTTCTTGCCTTGAACGGTACATTTCTTGCCTTGAACGGTACATTTCCTGCCTTGAACGGTACATTTCCTGCCTTGAACGGTACATTTCCTGCCTTGAGCGGTACATTTCTTGCCTTGAACGGTACATTTCCTGCCTTGAACGGTACATTTCCTGCCTTGAACGGTACATTTCCTGCCTTGAACGGTACATTTCCTGCCTTGAACGGTACATTTCTTGCCTTGAACGGTACATTTCCTGCCTTGAACGGTACATTTCTTGCCTTGAACGGTACATTTCCTGCCTTGAACGGTACATTTCTTGCCTTGAACGGTACATTTCCTGCCTTGAACGGTACATTTCCTGCCTTATTAGGAACTTCTTGTCAAAGCTGGAGTGTTTTTTATTCCTCTCCACGATGAAAATCAACGTTAGTTGCAGCTCTCCACTGAACATCTGCATTGTAAAGCTCGTCTATTAAAACTTTAATAAGCTACATGAGTCGGTCTAACTAGTTGTTAGTCTAAGGTCTAAGTTGTAAAGAGCATTCTTCATGAAAGTCAGGATTAATTCTACTTAAGTTCTTTCTCTGAAACGGTGAAACGTTGTGATTGTTACTGTTACAGTGACGTTTGTCGGAAAACACTGTTGGACTTTGTGGCCGGGGCTTTAACTGTCATGTGCAGATCCAGTTTGATAAGTCTTATCTGAAGAACTCATACCAGTCGGTGGTGAACACACACACACACACACACACACACACACACACACACACACACACACACACACACACACACACACACACACACACACACACACACACACACACACACACACACACACACACACAGACAGAGAGAGGCAGGAAACACAGATCTGAACAGACAGCAGCATTCGATCCACAGGGAGTCACATGCACCTAATCACACGCAGCCGAGCTCTGTGTTTGGCACTGCAGCGTTATATAACGCTGACTGTTGGTCATTTACAGACAGCTACTACATCACAAACACTGACAGACGAACATCAGCACAGGGACGACAGGGTTAATTTACCTGAGATTACTGACATTTGGAAGTTATAATCCTAAATATGCTTATTATGAAAGAGTTGTTCCAGTAGGGGCATCAGAAACCCTCTGATACTGCGTCTATGCACCAATATGATATCCTATGATGAGCCATAAGATGAACTAAATGTGTTCATTTAAACTGATTTTCCACTCCAGAGTACAGCGGAGCAGACAGGAAACACTGTATATTACTACAGTAATAAAGTCAAAAACTACAGTACTGTGGCCCATTGAATTCTGATTTCCTGAACTGGATTCAGAAGTGATGTAAACCAGTTTGAATCCGAGACAAAGCGGTGCGTAGGGATTAAAATCTGTCCTGCAGCTGAATTACGTCTTTATTCACAACGTTAAATTACCGTCCATTCAAATCCTGCTGCTCCAGCTTCACTTTAAAAATACTTTCCAAGACTTCAGGCAGCAACAAATCAAATCTATTCTCATCTCATCTCGTTTTCACTGCTACTTTGGGTCTCCGGTTCGGCCCAATTTCATGAATTTATCACACACATCTGCAGCCAGTTAAAATAATCACAGCTGATCACGTCAATGCTTTTTGATAAGCTGCGACTAACAGTTGTCTGTATGTCCTCTAATTATTCCGAGACACCTACTACGTCAGCAGACAAGTCATCTCATAGGTGGGTACGCTGTCTTTGTGCCCGTCTGTCCAGCACCTTGGAAGTGAGCGGGTTCTGGATCGATGTGGGTCCAATTTCACGTACCTTTATCTTTTAAAACAGCCTCTTTATTTAGTCCAGTGACATTTTGGGAGCTTTTATCAAGTTTGTTAATACTCAACTGCAAAAAGCATCATTTATCTTTCAAAAACAGCCTGTGTTCATGTAACTAGCAACAGACTGGTGCCAATTAGTAAGACCGGTATTAAATTAAAGGGTTGGGGCAGTTCACCTTATTAACCCTCGTGTTGTCTTCCCGTCAAAATTGGAATTCAGCACTTTTGTTGAGGCTTTTAATCGATGTTTTTAACTTTTTCTTAGGTTTTTGTCCCTTTTTTCAACACTTTCAATGCTTTTTTTGACACTACGTAACACTAACTTATTAACTTTAGTTTTGCAGTTATTTTTTGAATTTATGGTCAATAAACCTCATTTATAGGAAATTATACCTAATGTTTGAGTTAGAAAAGCAGAAATTAGGAATTATTGAGACTAAAATTAAAGGAATGGATGTTGATGATAATCACAGACTGGAATATGTCAACTTTTACTCTCAATACTATTTCAAAAACACTTCAATTTGGTTTCAAATGCTATAAAATTGAATAAGACGCCCCAAAATTAATGAAAGTAGAGATTTGTACTTGGCAAAGAGCGTTGTGTGGAATCAATCATTATTATTATTTTGGGGAATTAAAAAGAACATTGATACAGGAAACATGAGGGTTAACTTAAAGTTAAGCTTTCACAAGATAATAGCACACTGCTTATGATGTGTAGTCTTTGATTCATGATTAGATCTGCAACACAATCTCAGGTAACGCAGTCAGACTTCTTGTTAGTCACATTAAAGAAATTAATCTTTCATGCATTTAATTTTTTTACAATTCGATGCTTTTTCCGTTTTATGAAGGCTGAAGGTTCGGAAAACAACAGAAGAAAGAAAACTGCCCACTGGGATTTATCTGCATGGTCTGAAATTAAATGTCGAGCTGTGTTTTGAAACTGAGCATCAATGCTGCGAAGGTGAGGCAGAACATCTTCAAAGTCCAGCATGATGTGATTAAACATGCAGGGCCTACAAAACGCAGTACACGGTTCAAAGTCAGGCTCCCTTTTCTACAACAACCCCCAACTCACTTTCAGGATTCTCATTTACATTTTACAGATATTAACACTAAGAAATAGCATCAGAACACAAGAGAGCAGCCACATCTTGCTTGTCCCAGGCTGTTCTCATGAACCATTAATACAACAGCTACGTAAAACACTGTAATTTGCTTGCTGGTGCTGCACTAGAGGGTGGAGATCTTCACAGGGACGTCAGGTGGATGCACGGGTCCTAAAATACAGCACAATCACGCCGGGGATCAGAGGAAAACAAAAGATTTTCCCCCATAAAAACGCTTGTTTGTTCTCTGTCAGTGTTTTAATCCAAACCACTATCTTTTTCATAAACTTAACTAGTCATTTTAGTGCCTAAACTTAACTGTCTTCGCTGCACGACGCCCACTTTTTGTCGGCTAAACCCCTGAAAGGACCGACAGCTCACAGAGTGCTATAGCCGAGGTCACGTGACCGGCCGGCTGTCGCCTAATGTCGTGGGATGTCATACGAACCGGTGTGCACGAGATTTCGTACGATTCATGAGCAACATGAGAATGAGTTGTGTTCTTCCTCATGCACACCCTAGGTGTGGTCTGATGTACTTGTCTCGCCATTCTTATCTGTTTTAACACATGCTCGGACACTGAGATGTGTAGTTTCCACTGAAAGAGGACCAGGGGGTTACTTTGAGACTGATCCACTTGTTACAAACTAAAATCACTCAAAACACGAGTGTGGAATAGCTTATAACACTGTGCTTTGGAGAAAACCTAACAATGTACGTGCTCCTGGGTGATCTCCACAACATGTGTAGTATTTAGACATCTAGCTGGAGCCAGCTGCTACATGTTACCCTATGCAGCCGCAATTTACAGTATAGCTGAAATTAACAGCACAGCATGGTGCGAGTGGCTGATAATAGATAATTTGCATGTGAAAAGGTGTTAAGCCATCTACTTAAACTAGACTACATTAATTGAAAGGGTTCACACAGACTGCTGTTACCCTTGTTATGTGGCTACTTGTTAGAGGTGAGATCAACAAAGAATTCACTGGAAAAATGCTAAAAATAAGCAAAATGTAGTGCAACGGAAATGTGTTTTCCTGCTGTCCTAGTGTTAATGATCCAGTTTAGGCATTACTGAGTCAAGTCTAATGAGTCTCTATGGACATGTCACTATTTTAGGTTGTAGTGTATTTTAACATGTTAAAAAAAAAGATAAATAACATCTGAGTACAGACAAAAAAAACACAAAACGCTCAGCAAACAGATCTTTCAAAATTCCTCATAATTGGCATTATGATGCAATGATAAAAATAACTGAGCTTCATCTTTGTCATGTTCAAATCTAGCAAATATACTTTTAAAACCCCAGTAAATGGGTCTGTAATTCAGGTGTGACGTAAAACATACTGAGCATGTGGAATAATATATAATATATATAATAATAAGTAGAACTCTGGTCTAATTAAACTGAAACGAAGAAGAAACAGAGGGAAAACTCTCCTTTTCCCTCCCTTTAACCACCCTCTTCTGCAGGTGAGCCTGTTCAGGTACACATGACTCCGCGTGTACACTCAGTTTTTCCATCGTCCATTTAAGTCATTTAGAGTTTTAAAGAACAAAACAGTGATTTAAAGATCCACGTCGTTCAAATGTGAGGATTTGCTTTCATTCACCTTAACCCGTGTGTTGTTATCCTGTCGCCCATGCACCTGTTTCCTCCTCTGTGTCCTGTTTACAAAGCATAAAGTCACCTAATTAGGCAACTTTATGCCAAATTATTACCACTAGTCAAACACTTTTTTTGGAAATCATGGGCTATAAACTACAAATTATACATACTTGAGTAAAAAACTACAGAAATGATGAATTATTTTGACTAATAGTTAAGAACATTTGTTGATGGATAACTATAAACTGTTATATGTCAATGTTTATTAGGTCAGGATACTGTTTTAAAACCATTTGAGTTTCTTTAATGGCAGCACATAATCTGGTTAATCTGGAATTTGGTTAAAATAACCCGAGGACATTTTTACTCAAAACAAAATAAGCAGATTAAAGATTTATTTTTGGGATCTGATGCTCATTTGTGATTCTTCTTTCAGATGTTAAAAACAAAAAAATTAACGGATTAATAAAAAAATAACTCCAGACCTCGAAAAACTGAATTAACATCGTTTTATTTTGCTAAATTGACCGTCGTGCTACATCCATCATACGTCCTTAATCAACTGCCATGTTGTTAATTAAGGAGGCATTCTTCTCAACTTTAAGGCTACTTAATGAAGGCGCACCTGCACGGGAGTGAGATTAGAAAGCGAGAATCCGCCTTACCTCTCTCAGTACACCGCTCGGAGACCCGCTTGCAGCCGTTATAAAGCCTCCAGGAGAGAGTCCTCGAGCATAGAACCACACCGGGACCAGGACCGGCCGGTAGCCGATCGATGCGGCAGTTTGTCCGGAGGAACTCCGTGTGAAGGAGCCGGAGCTGGCAGTGCAGCCGGTGTCTGCCGGTGAGCTGTCAGCGGAGTGTTGCGTTCACTGTCGTCCAAGTGTTTTTTTCCCAGCTGGCCCCTCCTTCCCCCACCTGGTCCCGCGTCATCAGCCGGAGAGCTGCTGGAGCTCCAGCCTCTCTCTCTGGGCTGAACCAGCCTCCTGAACCAGGCTCCTGCACCAGCCTCCTGCACCAGCCTCCTGCACCAGCCTCCTGCACCAGCCTCCTGAACCAGCCTCCTGAACCAGCCTCCTGAACCAGGCTCCTGAACCAGGCTCCTGAACCAGGCTCCTGTGCGCTCCTCTCCGCCCGGAGAAAGGAGCTACGGAAGATCATCGCTGCCAGGAAAATAAATGCAAGAAATATTAATGTAATCATTCTACCTTAAAATTAAGGCTGCTTGATTATGGACACTTTTATATTCACAGCTATTAAAATCACAATTAATTAATTCTAATACTTTTAGTCACATGTATTGAACGTTAAAAACAGTTAAACGAATCAACACTGAAAACACCTTGAACTTAAGATTTGTTAATACTTGAATTCGCCTTCAGAAAACAAGCAAAAATAAGTGTACTTGCAAAACGTGATGTGCAAAATAATCATTTTTGTTATTAGATACCGGACTAAAAATCATGAGATCTGTCATTTTTCATCCAATTGTCTTTATTAAAATCTGAAGTATTGATAATTAAATCATCATTCAATATTATAATACCTCAAGATATGGTCAAACAAGAAAAAAAGGAAAATATTGACTCACTAAGTACTTTAACTTGCTGTTTCCAAGAATGACCTTATCTGAAGGTCATTCTTCTCCAACTATGGTTTAATGTTATATAATTTATTTATGACAGACTCTTTGAGGCAATCATATGATCCCATAAACTGGTAAATGACTATCACATACAGTATGTACTGTTTCAGGATGAATTCCTACATGCTGTGATAGTTTTTCTAGGAAAACCTGGACCCTGCAGCAGCACCGCCAGCCTCATGATATGTGTGAAAGAGCAGTCACCTCTCATCAGTATTGTCTTTGTCCCACTGAGACTAAAATAATCATGTTATTCTGCAGAGCAGCTTGTTGTGGAGCGCACGTTGCTG
The DNA here is from genome assembly GCA_013375575.1 of Percina caprodes. Taxonomy (NCBI): domain Eukaryota; kingdom Metazoa; phylum Chordata; class Actinopteri; order Perciformes; family Percidae; genus Percina; species Percina caprodes. The sequence continues at coordinate 5,382,383 of JABXJD010000020.1, read as the reverse complement.
TGTTAACTTCCTGTCTCCTCGCTGATGTTTAACCAATGAGAAGAGCATGATGCCCAGTGCCCCGGAGCTAAGAGGCATGACTCAAATTAGCTCGAGTGCATCGTCTTCTGACTGATTCATCACACAGATCCTGATCCCAGGATGCAAAGAGTCCTCGGGGCAGATGAATGCAAGCTGATGTGAAGAAGGGAGGAAGTGGTGCATTTAAAAACACGTTTTTCTACCAGCTGAAACATGTCGGATATGGAAGATTAGATTAGATTAGATTAGATTAGACTTTATTCATCCCACAATGGGGAAATTTCCTTGCTACGGCAGCATTTTCTTCAATAACAGCAAAAGAACAAAGACACACAAACAAGTTAACACACAAGAAAAACAGGCAAACAATAGACAATGCGTAGAAGGTAGACTGAAAGTAAGCAAAGTGGCGTCAAATAAAGGTATTTAAAGTGCGGTTGCCATGATACAAGAAACAATATTGCGATGTAAGTGATGGTAGAATTCAACTGAATGTGTAATTAGAGTAATAAAGCAAAAGTAGGTAGCATAATATAAATTATATTAACTTGTGACCATGAATAATATTGAAGAGCTACATATTTAAATTATAACCCTATTACATCCACTTATGTGAATGTTTCCACTCACATGAAAATGAAATAAACCAAATAGTGCTTTAAATCAACGTAACTGTGTCGGTGGTTACGTCCGGTCTGATGATTCTCTGTATATATTTATCTGTATTTATATTTTTCCATTACAAGTACTTACTTTTTCAATATTATTTATGGTCACAGGTGAATATAACTTATATTATGGTTACCAACTTTTGCTTTATTACTTTAATTACATATTCATTTTAATTTTAACATCACTTACTTACACTGCAATGTTGTTTTTTTGTACTATAGCAACCGCACTTTACTTTACAAAACCTTTATTTGATGCCACTTTACTTCAGTCTACCTTCTGCACATTGTCTACTGTTTGTTTTTCTTGTGTGTTTACTTGTGTGTGTCTTTGTTTGTTTGTTATCGTTGAGATTGCTGCTGTAACAAAGGAATTTCCCCGCTGTGGGATGAATAAAGTATATAATATAATATATAATCTGATGATTTACGTGCTTTTCCTTTGCACATCTAAGAATGTATGTGCGAATTTTCAAACCTGTAGTTGGACATTTTCATGTAGCTCAATCTGTAGGGAGTCGAGTTGGGTTGGGAACCAGAGGGTTGCTGGTTCAAGTCCACATATGATACAACAACAAAAACCAGATATAACTATTATATATATTGTAATTTAGTTTTTCTCTAAGCCCAGAAATAACAATGTTAATGTAAATACAGTTAGAGACGTTGACGATGTCCTAATGCACAGAAGACCAGAGTAAGCTGGGCACTGCCATGGTGCTCTTGAGCAAGGCACCAAACCCCCAACTGCTTGGGGCACCTTTCCATGGGCAGCCCCCCCCACACACTCTGACATCTCTCAATTAGTGCGTGTATAGGTACATGTGTGTGATAACAACAGAGTGTAGATTGTAATTACCCCTTGTGGGACTAATAAAGAATACATTATTATTATTATTATTATTATTATTATTATTATTATTATTATTATTTAGTATACTAAAGGGCCTTTGATGAGAGAAAGCAGTGAGTTAGTGGTATAACTTTACATTCAACGTGGAAATCAGGGAGCTTTAACTGCATCATGGCAGATCCTATGGTTTCTATTATAGAAAAGTATCGTGAGGGCGTAGTCATGAAAATAGGAAAAAAGTGTCGCACGCTGTATGTATTTCTCATTTTATTCTGACAACATTTCAAAATCAATGTTTTTTATGAGGGCCAGGGGGCTGAAAACGTCAGAATATAGAGATATATAGAGAGAAATGCATATGTACTGTAGCCAGTGTGAGGTTTCTAGCATTTGTATTAGATATTAGATGTGGTAAAAAAACAAAAATTGATAATAAATTAAACTTTGCAGCTCTAAAACTTTTTCAAAACATCCAAATCATCCCTTTTTTTAATGCTTTGCACCTTAATTTAGTACAGCTTTTTAATGTGAGACACACTATTGACTAACATGACAAGTTGGACTTTGTTTTGGGGGGTAAGTGGTTTTATTAAGATGTTATAAATGAAATTCTCCCAAAACGTTACAGAAACATTGACAACAGAAAGACGGACTTTAGCTCTGGAAGAGGAAGGTTCTTCCCAAAGAAGAAGTTTAATGCTGAGAGTTGGTAGCCGCCATGTCGGGTAGACCCCAGAACCGGTTCTTCCTCCCGGCCGGTCTGTGGCTCACTTCTCTCGCCCGGCTCTGGAGCCCCCTGACCCCCTCGGCCCAGACTCGCTCCTTACTCTGCAGGGCTTTCCTTGCCTCTTCACGTTGGGTCTTCAGCTGCTTCTCCATCCTCTTCACTTCAGTCTCCAGCTGGGCAATCTTCCCTCTCTGGCTCTTCAGCGTCGCCTCTACGTGACTGACTGTGTCGTCCACGATCTGCTGCAGCCGGCTGATCTTGAGGCAAAGCACTTCCTCTTTTCCCTTCCCGATAAGCTGATCTTCTTCCCGTGGGTCTTTCAGCTCATCAGAAACAGTTTGACTGCTCAAGCTCTCCGCGTTCGCTGCGATTTCTGCAGCAAGCGCATACGGCTCCGTGCTGCAGAGCACAAACTCGTCATCGTCAGGAGCGTGTGTGTTCAACTGAGCCCGATGCAGCTGATTGGACGCCAGCTTGGCACGGAGATCAATGTTTATTGCAGATTCTGCACTCAGTCTGGGGACCTGGTTCACCTGAGCCTGCTTGTCTTCGCTGGTCTTCTTAGCAGTCTGGAAATGATTATGATGACCCTTCGCAGAATGGCGTCTTAAGTCCCTGTTTATTTGCTTCTGAGCAAGAAGGCTTTCATCAGCCTTCTTCTGCTTGGCTTCAGCCTCGTTCAGCTTTAATTTCAGGGTTGCGACTTCCTCTCTCAGATCACAGCTCCAGGTGTATCTGGTGTTTTTACACTGGAGCAGATCAAGGACTCCACTCAGGGTCTCAATCTTGGTTTTCAGACTGGCTCTTTCATGAGGGGTGCACACCAGGAGCTTCACCTTGGTGGACTGGAGACCTTTACTGACTTCCATCTCCCAGTTTTTGATAAAGGACTTCACACGACAGTCCAGGCTGGCGGTGTTGGCTGCGGCCATCACCTTTGTCTCGATGTCTCCAGACCGTGTGACTATGTTTCTCTGGACTGAAGGGAAGGAGTAACCTCTTGCGTGTGCAGACCTCTTCTGTACCTCTTGCTTTTCTATCAATCAGAACCATTGGTTCCATCTAAGAACATGATAGGTGGATATCTTTATGATGTCAGAAGGGAACGATTGTGCTGTTCCATTCCTAAATCCATGTTGTTACTATGGTAACAGCAAGTGCTGCAATGTACTGCCTACTACTTGGTGCATCCGAATAGCAATAAAACTTAATAAAAAGTAATAAAAGTGTTACGTGTCTTACCCCTTCAGTGATATAACTTTCTAAAACCTATTTAAGACCTTTCTGTTTCCCAGAAACAGCTACGACGTAGCTAGCGCTGAACCAACCAGACTCCATTTAAAAAACAGCACTTTTAGCGTGTATAGAGCCAACATATTTTCACATGTAAATCGGTAAAGTATTTGTTTATTTCAACCAACACTCGAGTTTTTCATGGTTGGAAACGTGTAGAGAAGACCAAAAACAGCTTTTGATAGTTTTATTTGATTTCTGTTGACTTTGAATGGAGTATGTTTTACGATGCTAAAATGACTGTTTATTTACATGGAGTCTGGTGGGTGTGGTCCATCGTGACACGTTTGCTGTCAGATAACACGTTAACAACACAGAAAAGTCTTTCCCTTTCCTGTGGACGCATGGTAGTGAACAGGGAGAGACAAATCCTTTTTTGGGAATTTAACCATGAATTACACACACATCACGTTAGTAACTGGCAAGTTAAGAAAGTCTCACAAAGTGTGCACTGTTCGTTGTATAATGTAGAAAGAATATGAATAAATAGAGCAGACATGGTTAACACATATAGGGAAACGTATGCACACAAATTTCTATGATATCTTTTGAAATTAGGTGACCGCCAACAAAGCTCCGTAAGCTGTCGGTCGTACCAGCGGACGTGGCGATTGAGTTTAGCCGACAAGAAGTGGGCGTCATGCAGCAGTTAAGTTTAGGAAAAAGATTGTGGTTTGCAGACTGCGCTCCTCAGCTTGAAAGCGTTGCGTTGTACGAGCCTAACATCCCCCGACCTCCTCCATACGAGGATTTCTTAGCAGCAGTGTGCTGCATAAAGAAAATAATATGTGGAATACATATGAATTACAGGGCTTTCATTTTCTTATTATAAGTAAGACTGCTTCATGAGAAACAGGCTTCTAGGTGACACATTAGAGAAGCTTTCATTGACATTTAGGACTAGTGGTGAACGCACTTCCTAGCCTGGTTGTGTCTGGGAGGCCTCGGCTGCAGCATTGCTGTGATTATGCATTGTGAAATGGGTCGGTGGGAGGAATGTTCAAGTCTCAACAGATTTAATCTAATCCCCTTCCCCCCCAGATTAAGAGAGAAAATCACCAGAAGGCCTTTCGTTTAAACGAAACACCATGTGAGAGTTGCTTTAACCTCTCTCCCCCCCGAGCACCAGGCTCAGTCATTTACAATATGCTGCAATGCTTAGCTGCGTTACCTTTTGACATGTTACATAAGGTGCTTGTTTCAGAGCGGATGAGGCAGATTTTTAAAAAAAAAATACAGTTTTCCATCGAACTAAGAGCACTTTACTTTGAAAAACCCTAACTCCGTCTCGTTTGGTAGTGCCCCAGCATTTTCTCTG
>JABXJD010000020.1:5357500-5372500 GCA_013375575.1 Percina caprodes | reverse complement strand
ATAGACTGGATCTGGAAGTAGTCCAGCGGCCGCCGGGACGAGGACCGACCTTTCTGAAAATGACGGGCCACTTCCTTGTTTGCCCCTTACAGAGATTATAAAATGAGTAATCAGTCCAGGGCACTCTTTACTCTCCTCCTTCACGGTCTCCTGCTTCCTTCTCTATTATCAGAGCAACACACACACGTTTTTCAGAAGATTTTCTCACAATGGGGAACTTTGCTGCCAATGAGGGACTCTCCATCTTTGTAATTGTGAGTATATTTAATATAACGCCTGTTAACTGCATTTATAGTCCGTTTAGTATGCTTAAAAACCCTTTTTACAGGTTTTAAGGTACATGGACTTGATGTTGACTGAGGATAGTTAGACAGCAAAGCACCAAACCTGGCATCAACTGATCTGAACCTTGTTAACTTTTTAGTTAATTAAAATACTTATATGCTGTATTTTATTAGGATAAAGTTTAATGTTAGGGGTTGGCACATAATCTGTTTAAATTAAAAGATGTCTCAGATACAGATTGTTCTCTACTCTTTGCTTATTATTAAAACATTTTAATTAGGAAACACTTTAAGGTCGAGAGCCCCTGTTCAACATTATAAATATTTTCTAAAAGCTTATTTCTTCAGCAGTAATCTGGTGGAAACATTTATGATGAACGGTACTTAATTTAATTTTTCTAGGCCTGAACAATATGTTGAGGACACTGTAAATATTGCCAATTTTACATTTTAAAATGCAAACTGCACTTTAGGTTTCTTAATTTCCTGGAAAAAACACAAATGCCACGACTTCTTTGTGCTTGTTTTTCACATTTAACATTACTTTTTCTTCTTTTGTCATATGAAAAACATGCAAAAAACATCCAAAACATGTTAATTTCCTCCAAATTGAGTAAAAGATGTTAATAGTTCAGTAACATTTTGAATGATACGTGAGAACATGAAACTATAAAACTGAACACTTTAATGATTCAGACGTTTCCTCCATGAATTATTTGCATGATTTGAGCGTATTTGAGTGAATGAAACCCGTTTTGGTGACATCTGACATGTGATTCTTGTGGTTCATGCTCTAGCTGGTGTGGCTCGGGATCAACGCCTTCCTGTTTGTCCATTTCTACATGGCCTTCCTGGTGGACCGGTGGTTTTACACCAGGGTCCTGCTTGGGGTGAGTCGGACCTGCTGCATCACATATTCACTGAGAGATGAACCAAGACGTGGCCGGGTTGGTTCAGTGGTAGAGCGGGCGCACGTGTACTTTAAGGCTTACCCCTCGATGCAGAGATCCAGGATTCGAATCTGACCTGTGATGATTTCCTGCATGTCTTCCCCCTTTCTCACCTAACTGTCCTTGAAGAATTTAAGGCAGAAAAGCCCAAAAAATAATCTTTAAAGTAAAAAAGAGATGAGACAAGACAACGTCCCCATTTTTTATAAATCTATTTTACAAATTACTTTTAAAAAAACACAACAAACGGACTGATTTAGAGTGAAAAGTAGTCTTTTCTGGGCTGATATGTTTCCTAAAGCAGCATGCATCTAGTGTTTCTATGGTTTCAAAGACTAATTAAACATCTAGCAACAGTTGGAGGAGGTGAATCATTTGAAGAAAAAAACAAAAAACAAAACAGGACGCGGCCGTTTTCAGTTCCTCATCTGCAGCCGGCGCAGTATCAAGCTGCAGCGCCCCCATTCCTCGTCTTCACTTCATCACCAAATTATCTCTTAACCCTCGTGTCCGCTTCAAAATTGAAAATTAACACTTTTATTGGCGCTTTCTAGCAAAGTTTTTAACTTTTTATTACGTTTTTGTCCCTTTTTTCAACACTTTCAATGCTTTTTTTGACGTTTAACACTGCGTAACACTAACTTATCTTTAGTTTTACAGTTATTTTTGGAATTTATGGTCAATAAACCTCATTTACAGGAAATTATACCTAATGTTTGAGTTAGAAAAGCAGAAATTAGGAATTGTTGAGACTAAAATTAAAGGAATGGATGTTGATGATAATCACAGACTGGAATATGTCAACTTTTACTCTCAATACTATTTCAAAAACACTTCAATTTGGTTTCAAATGCTATAAAATTCAATAAGACGCCCCAAAATTAATGAAAGTAGAGATTTGTACTTGGCAAAGAGCGTTGTGTGGAATCAATCATGTTATTTTGGGGGATTATAAAGAACATTGATATAGGACAACATGAGGGTTAAATCACTTTTTAAGGCAACAACACCAGAAGCTCTCTTGTTCCAACCTTTTATAATGTGAATAGTTGGTGGTTTTCTTATTGTTCTATGTTATAAAACAGATATTTCAGCTTAAAAAAGTAAAAAAAGGGTTTTGAAGAGCTCTATTTTCTGAAAGTTTACAGACCTCAGTCACAAAATGATGCAATCACTTGTTGCAGCCTGAATTAGCTGGTGGTAACAGTTTGTTAGCTAGGTAAACACTGTTAGCTTAGCTACATAACGTCATTCAGATATCTGCTTCGGTTGCTGTATCTTAGTGTACATACTGGATTTTATTGACTCTTTATTGACTTATTGGCATTTGTTGGAAGTAATTATTTCCCCGTGCTGGGAGGTATCTAATTCCTCAGAAATCCTTCATATCTTCAACTTATAATCACCCGTAAACACTAGACTGCTCGTGTTTGAGTTAGATATCAGGCTGAATATTGCTCCTGATTGGTTAAGGAAATAAAACAGCACATTTTATAACAGTGGTGGGATGTCATTATTTACTCCAGTTCGGTACTTTACTACAAATTTGAGATACTTCGTACTTTCCTTGAGTCTTTTCAAGCTACTTTCTACTCCTACTGTTACATTTTAGAGAGAAATATTGTACTTTTTACTCCATTACATTCATCTGACAGTTGTAGTTACTTTAGAGGTCAATATTTTTGCACACAAAACACATGTAGCTTAGAAAATCTGATGTTTAATTATAAATAAAACTGGCCAACAATATAACGGCGTAGACGTCAGCTGAGATGATTAGACCATTAAACACTGTTTGGATCATTTAACTTTCTACAATGGGAGGATGTTTTTCTGCATTGAGTCCTTTTACTTGTAATACTTTAAGTACATTTCCTTAATGATACTTACAGACTTGTACTTGAGTAACATTTTCAATGCAGGACTTTTACTCGTAAGAGAGTATTTTTACAGTGTGGTATTAGTACTTTCACTAAAGTAAAGGATCTGAATACTTCATCCACCACTGTCGGTTGGGTGGAGTTTAAATAAAGTGTGTTTGAATTTCCAGCAGGTTGAAAAATCATCTTAAATATGATAGAATCAGACTGAGATTCAGCAGCTGGTTCATTTATAATCTTCCAGTAACAGAATGCCAACACCAGACTACATCTGCACCACCTTTTGCAAAAAAGGTGACATACAGTACAAGACAAGAAAGACGACACTGATTAAAAAATGAATACCACAGCATTACAAGCTTAAGTTCCAGTGTGCCTTATGTGCAGACGTTCCCTATTCCGTACAGAGTTAAGCGGAGAGATAGCAGAGGGGACGGAGGAGAGTTCATATCTATTGGTTAGCAGAACGGACATGAGCGTTGGTTTCTTCATAGCTGGCTTCATGAAACACTGATTCCTCACTGCACAGCTGCAGCCAAGCGAGCAGAAGTGAAACAACCTGTTGCACTTTCTAATGTCTGCTTTTTCTATATTTAAAGTTATCAAATATCACATTAAGAGACATGAGGAACAATACCCACAAGTTTCAGACTTTTAGATAGATGATAGATAGATGAATGATAGATAGATAGATGAATGATAGATAGATAGATGAAAGATAGATAGATGAATGATAGATAGATGACAAATATTTATTGATCCCAAAAGAATGGGAAATTACGGTGTTACAGCAGCACACGTACATCAGTCACACAACACAGAATATAAACATAAATGAGATACTAGGAAAAAATATACATACAATATACATGAAATAGGAATAAAATATAAGAACAAAATGTGCAACTGCTTAAATAATATGCTAAAATGTAAATAAACCAAATGTGCAGGTTGCATTAGTGCAGTACTAGTATAGTATAATACTGTATATAGTATAGTGCAGTATTAGTACAGTATAATATATAGTATAGTGCAGTATTAGTACAGTATAATATATAGTATAGTGCAGTATTGTGGTGTCTCAGAGTCTTATCAGCACCCAGTGACGACGTGTTAAAGCGTTTTATTGCCTGTGGTGGGAATGATTTCCTGTAGCGGTCCATGCGGCATCGAAGCAGTCGGAGCCTCTTAGAGAAGCTGCTCCTCTGTTGGACCAGTAGGGGGTGGAGAGGGTGGGTGGGGGGGGAGGGTGGTCTGGGTTATCCATGATAGATACCAGTTTGTTCAGAGACCTCCTCCCCCCCACCGCTTCAAACGTGTCCCGTTTGCAGCCGATCACTATACTTATTCTCAGATCTTTCAGAAAGCATTTCTAGTTAGTGACCTGAAGTGACCCGGTTCTCTCTGACCCGGCTCTCTCTAACCCGGTTCTCTCTGACCCGGCAGCACGCTCTGTCCTGGGCCAGAGCGCCCGCCGCCTGCCTCAACTTCAACTGTTTGCTCATCCTGCTGCCAGTGTGTCGAAACCTCCTGTCCTTCCTCCGTGGAACCATCCAGGTATCGCTCCAAAAACACCAAACTGCATTCGCAAATTCATAATAGAAAGATGCTTATGAGGGATCCGATGTGAGTTTCTACCTATCAGAGGACTCGATTCATTTGAATTGTCTGTCTGTCTGTCTGTCTTCAGTGCTGCAGCCGCACAGCCGCTCGTCAGCTCGATCGAAACCTCACCTTTCACAAACTGGTGGCGTACATGATCGCCTTCCACACAGGTAGTATTACTGAGGATCTTAGCTCTTAAAACACAAAAAGGCACAAATAACTTTTTCCAAGTTATTAAAATAAACTATTAAATAAATATGATGATAAAAACCACAATATCAGGTTTTTGTTATTGATTGGGAGGAAGTTATACGACACAACATGAAATATGTTAATTAAGTTAAGTAACTAATATCAAAAATACATTGTATCTATCTATAAAACATCAATACGTCATTATATATGTGACAATCCAGTGATTTATGTGGTCAAAACACACTAAAATATATAACTTCCCATCCCTTAGTCACATTTGACGATGAGTTATAAGCGTTTTTGACGGTTTAAAATCCATTTTTCATTATTTTATAATGAATCTCTCCTGTCTCGCCCTCTCGTAGCGGTGCACATCGGTGCCCATTTGTTCAACTTTGAGTTTTTCATGGACGCCCAGCTGAATCGCAACAGGAGCTTTCTGCCCTTCATCCTGTCTGAAATCGGCACCGGGGACAACGCCTCCTTCCTGAACCCCATCCGGACCAACGAGACGGTGAGCTGTGGCAACGATTTCATACTTTTAGTTGGAGGCTGCTTGTGTTGCTCAAATCTGTGAAATCCCCTCTGCTTAACTGCCAAATTTGGTGTCAATGAGAAAGAATAAAGTATTACTTCATCTGACAAAGTTCCTCTTTGGAGGTGTTTTGTCATTTAAAAAGCTTCCTTTTTACAGTATTTAGCTTTATGATGCATTTCTTTAAAAGCTTGCAGCAATATGCAGCATCTCGTCGGCCTCGTGGGGGAATCTAATAATAAATGACCAGTTTTAAGTAAGTTATGGTGAGGATGAAATACCCACAACACCCACACCCACACCCCCACACACACACTTTTAGGGAAGGTTATAAGATGGTTTCTTCCTCTAATTAAATTCTCTCTCAGACTCTGAACTGCATTTCTTGTGCAAATAGTTTCAGATTATGATTATTATGATGATATTGTCAGTTTGATTTATTCATGTCTTACTCGGACCAGTTCAGTTTCTCTTAAAAATTACAATTCAACTTCTTTCAGTAACATTTTTTTAACTCTTCTAATCATACACATTCAACCTCAGATGGTCCTTTGTCTTTCCATTTAACACCTCAGTGGACATTCAGCTTCAGTTAGTACTCACACTTTTACAATACTTCCACTTTCACTTCAACTTCCTGCACTAATTGTGTTACAACTGATTACAACTTTGATTACTTTTAGTATTTCAAATGCAAAATTTCAGTTGCAAGTTTACTGTAATAACAAAAGTATACTGAAGAAATTACCAAATCTCTTTTCCTATAACGTAACAACTCCACGACCCCTGTGGTGTTCACTCTGTAACCTCCAAAGTGGCTTCGTACTTCCTGCAGCAGCAGCAGAGAGTACGTGCCCACAGTCGGTGTCAGCATGGAGAGGAACTGACAAAACGGCCATTGGTACATGAGGGAAGTTAGCCAACCGAGCTGACCTGCAGGTGGATGGAGGCGCCGACCCTGTGACCTTGACCCACGTCGAGCCTAACCCCCGTGTGCTGTGTGTTTGTACGCAGAGCCCTACCATCGTCATGTTCACCACCATCGCCGGTCTGACGGGCGTGGTCATCACGCTGGCCCTCATCCTCATCATTACTTCATCCATGGAGGTGATCCGCAGGTCCTACTTCGAGGTCTTCTGGTACACACACCACCTCTTCGTCATCTTCTTCATCGGACTGGTGTTCCACGGCTTCGGGTAAGAAGGCACAAAAACTACATGTAATATTCAGTTAGACCAGGATAAACACGTCTGAGTGCAAGAAGCACCAAGCTAAAGTGTTAAGGTACAGTTACTAGCAGCCAGGGCTGAATTTATGACCCGACCACGTGCCAAATGGGGGTCAAACTGCCAATCCTCTTGCCAGTAGGCGGGTAGCCAATGAGAATTAAGTGATTCATTAGCTGTTTTTTGCCGCTGTTCTTTCACATTTCAACCAAATCCACCATTTCCTTGGATTTGAGCTAAAAAAATAGGAAAATTAGATAAATATATATTCTAAGGATTCATTGATCTATTGGCAGAATATCCTATTGACCGATATACAGCGTTGTTGACAATTGGCAAATAAGACGGCATTCACCGATGGCCGTGGCAGACTGGGTCAACAGTCAGCTAGCACATGCAGGTTGTTTCATAAATTTGTATGATGGAAATTGTGACCATTCAAAGACCGTGTAATGGAGATAAATGACATTAAAAGTTTAGTTCCTCATCACAACAAAACATCAACCTGGAATTTCATAGTCTGTGCACCCCAAATATATTCTAAGAGCCATTAGTAATAGTGATTTTGTTAACTTGACAGCACTTACATGTGTATTCTTAAATTCAACAACGATGCTCATGCATTTTCTGTATTTCACCTTTATGAAGCAAATGATTGGCTGGTAACAAGCCTGCATGGCTCAAGGATTTTAAAAGTGGCTGGTGGCCAAAACAAGTTGACTTAAAATGACATATAATGACTTAAATAATTATAATTCCAGTGTGTGTTGCTCCCTGACTGCAGGCGGATCGTGCGAGGACAGACAGCCACTAGCTTGAAGACAAACAACCCATTGGTTTGTGCCGACCAGTTTGAAGAGTGGGGACACAACGGCTCCGACTGCGCTGTACCGGAGTTTGCTGGAAACCCTCCGATGGTGAGCTGTTGAAGACTGCAGGGTGCTCATGGGAAACATTTCATTGCAGTACTTTCTGAAAGCTTTCTAGCAACCAAAATACTTTTAGCATGTCACATCTTTTAAGCTGTTGCTGTACCTTTCCTGCAGACGTGGAAGTGGGTGGTGGGCCCCATGATCCTCTATGTGTGTGAGAGGCTCGTCCGACTCTATCGCTCCCACCAGAAAGTCGTCATCACCAAGGTGTGTGTGTGTGTGTGTGTGTGTGTGTGTGTGTGTGTGTGTGTGCTGAAATGAGAGAGATGTACACAGTCATGGTCTGAAGAGGAAAAGCAGCAGTTTGTAGAAATTGTATAAAATTCAAAAAGTGCTTCAACTGCAGGATATTTCATAGACTTATTACTTATAATTTTTGCATAGAGGAGGTTCTCTATCCTCTACGTTTGTTGAATATCTCAAAAAAGTATTTGGCAGATTTAAATAAACTTTGGTAGACAGCTCAGCCATGCACCCAGGAACTTGTTTAGAGACACATCTTTGTATTTATGTCTCCTTAAAAAAATACCAAATCTGGATACCCCAAGTATCAAATCTCTCATCTGTTTTTTACAATATCAAACCATTGATCTGATACAATAACTTGGATTTGAACTGCTGGACGGACAAAAACAACATTTGTAGACGTCACTGTGGGCTCTGGAAAGATTTTTCAAGTAAATGCAGAAAGAAATGCCCTAAAATTAAAGTAATTATACCTCTAACTACTCCTGTACCTGTCGCTCAGGTGGTGATGCACCCGTCTAAGACTCTGGAGTTGCAGATGAAGAGGAAAGGTTTCCATATGGAGGTGGGTCAGTATGTCTTCATCCAGTGTCCGTCCGTCTCCAGGCTGGAGTGGCACCCCTTCACCCTGACATCCGCCCCCGAGGAGGACTACTTCAGCGCCCACATCCGTATCGTCGGAGACTGGACCCAGGCGCTGTACGAGGCCTGCGGAGGAGACAAAACAGAGCCTCAGGAGGCCTGGAAATTGCCTAAGTATGACAACAGGTGGAAGGGGGACAAGAGGAAAACTGTGCCTAAAATTGCTCGCAATTACATGTGATTGCGCCCTCCGCCTCCTTGTTGCAGCACTCCTTTCAAAAGCTGCTATTGAGAGTGACCATTACAGTGCTGGTGGAGTAGAGAGGCAGAGAAAGCGTAGAAATCATTAAATACTGGTGGCCAGGTAGCTCAGTTGGTAGAGCAGCTATCCATATATAAAGGTGTATTCCTTGACGCAGCAGGCCAGGGTTCGACTCTGACCCGTGGCCCTTAGCTGCATGCCATTCCCCCCGTCTCTCCCCTTTCATATCTTCAGCTGTCCTGTCAAATAAAGGCTGAAAATGCTCCCCATATAGGAGGTTCTTTTTTTTACCCTTCAGACATTTAGAGGTTTAGGTCTGTGATTTTGAGCCACATTAGGCTCCCACTGCACTCGCATATCTGTAGATATATGGAAAAATAATAAATCCCTTAGAGATAGGGTGAGAAGCTCAGTCATCCGAGAGGAGCGTGGAGTACAGCCGCTGCTCCGTCGCGTCAAAAGGAGCCAGTTGAGGTGGTTCGGGCATCTGGTGAGGATGCCTCCTGGGGGGGTCCCAAGGGAGGTGTTCCAGGCACGTCCAGCTGGGAGGAGGCCTCGGGGAAGACCCAGGACTAGGTGGAGGGATTATATCTCCAACCTGGCCTGGGAACGCCTCGGGATCCCCCAGTCGGAGCTGGTTGATGTGGCTCGGGAAAGGGAAGTTTGGGGTCCCCTGCTGGAGCTGCTGCCCACTGCTACCCAGTAACGGATAAGCGGATGAAGATGGATGGAGATGGATGGATAAATGAAGCACAGAGACATTGAGGACACCTATCAGAATATTATCAAAATGATTGCAACACGTTGGAAACCACCTAATGACCTTTCTTTCCGTGCATGGACCCTTTCTTTCTTGGATGTAGTCTAGCCTATATATATCACACATCCACGGAGCACCAGGAAAGAACCTGGGTTGGGCTGAAGCCTCGTGCTACAGCCCGGACCTCAGCCTGCGCATGCGCGTGTGTTGTTGTTGTTGTTGTTGTTGTTATTTCGTCTCCCTCCCTCCCAGCTTTCCTTTGTGGTTTTTTTGGGCTCTGGGACGTGTTCTGATGTCTCAGTGTATCGTTTGTGGCTGTTGTTATCTGTTGATAGTTTCTAAATATACAGAATATTAAATATTTCTAAAATGGTTGTGCTTTAGATCCCAGTGCCTCCCATCATGACCAGTTTCCCTCTGTGCGTTCCTCAGGCTGGCCATAGACGGGCCGTTCGGGACGGCCAGTGAAGACGTGTTTCGTTATGAGGTGGTGATGCTGGTCGGCGCGGGGATCGGCGTCACTCCTTTTGCCTCCATCCTCAAGTCTGTGTGGTACAAACGCATCCAGAACAACCAGGACGTCTTCACCAAGAAGGTGAGGGAGACATTAACACACTCACCACTCACCATTAGTAAGGGGACCGTTTCTAGCAAGCATCAAAGCACATGGTCAAAAACTGTCTGGGGCTTTCAGCTGTCTGGCTGGCTTATCAGCATCTTCATCAGATGGACTGTCACTTTAAGACTTATGGAAAGTATTTCAAGCAAACTCCATCCACAGATGAAGAAAGTGCGCCAAGTTTGAAAGCTCCAGAAAGTGGAGCACTGTCCAACTTCAAGAATGAACTTTCACTGCTGAAAAAAAGACTATGCGATACAGTTTAGGGCAAATAAACATGGTCTGCAAAAAGAAAGATGTGCGAATAAACAAAGTGAACCTTTGCTTTATTTTAGTCTAAACAGGGTAGATTTTGGGTGGTTAGTGTCAATGTCAATTTTATTTCTATAGCTCATTTAAAAACAACAACAGTTGACCAAAGTGCTGAACAGGGTCGATGTCAAATACATAAATAACACGTGTAAAAATCACTCCAACCAAAATACATCACAAGGAGACAAACAACACTTTAAAACATCCGAATCCAGGTTAACGAGGGTTAAAAGCTACAGCAAACAAGTAATACTTTCTAAGGTGTTGAGTTATTGTTCAAAACTGCTTAACGTACCAATTTTTATCGTGGTAAATCTGAGCTCATGTGTCCCTGTCCTCCCCAGATCTACTTCTACTGGCTGTGCCCGGAGACGCAGGCCTTCGAGTGGTTCGCTGACCTGCTGCAGTCTCTGGAGGGTCAGATGGCCGAGAAGGGCGTGACCGACTTCCTCAGCTACAACATCTACCTCACCCGCTGGAAGGAGACCGAGGTACGAACTGGGCCGACGCTGACCATTACATTCATTATCAATTCATCTGTGGATCCTTTTCTGGATTATTAGATTAGTCGTTTGGCCTCTAAAATGGTGAAAAATGTCGATCAGTGTTCCTCAAAAAGCCCAAGAAGACGTCCTCAAATGTCTTGTTTTGTCCACAACTTAAAAATATCCAGTTTACTGTCACAGAGGAGAGAAGAAACTAGAAGATATTCATATTTAACAATCTGACATCAAGTTGTCTCTCTACAGCTCATGAAACCTTCAGAGCCAAATGGATGGATTCAAAATTAAGTGGTCATTAAACTGCACTGTTTGTCCCGCCACGTTCAGACATCTGCTCCAGCGCATCCTTTAAACTGTCTTTTTCTCCAACAGGCGGCTCACTTCCGCGTCCACCACGAGGCGGAGAACGATCCAATCACAGGGCTCAAACAGAAAACTCTATATGGCAAACCCAACTGGGACAACGAGTTCACCCATATTGCGTCAAAGCACCCAGGGTGAGGCCCTTTGTTATGCTATCGCTATCACACACTGTCACACACACACACACACACACACACACACACACACACACACACACACACACACACTTACACACACACACACACACACACACACACACACTTCTACAACTACTGGGCTGGGAAACGAACTTTGATGCCTTTAGGCACCGACTGAATTACCTGCATAGTATCAAAAAATGACACGTCATTTATTACTAAAGCGTAAATAAGCAGTAAATCTAATCTGTGTCAGTGAGCCAATAAGTATGCAGCACGCTTCTGTTAAGATTTAATAATGTTTGAGGTTAGCCAACGTTACATTTTGAGGAAGCAGGAAAAACTTTCTCAAGTCTCAGGTCCTTAAACTGCATCTAAGTTTCCTTCACTTGCTTCCTGATCCCTTCCTCACGTCTTAACCCTCAACACTTGAGAATCAACACTTTTGTTGAGGCTTTTAAATCGACGTTTTTAAGTTTTTATTACGTTTCTGTTCCTTTTTTCCAATTCTTTTCTTCTTTTTTCCCAATGTTTGCCACTTTTTTTACCTTTAACACTACGTAACACTAACTAGTTAACTTTAGTTTTACAGTTGTTGACGCTTTCTAGCAAAGTTTTTAACTTTTTATTATGTTTTTGTCCCTTTTTTTCACTAGGTAACACTAACTTATTAACTTTAGTTTGTTATTTTTGGAATTTATGGTCAATAAAGCTCATTTATAGGAAATTATACCTAATGTTTGAGTTAGAAAAGCAGAAATTAGGAATTATTGAGACTAAAATTAAAGGAATGGATGTTGATGATAATCACAGACTGGAATATGTCAACTTTTACTCTCAATACTATTTCAAAAACACTTCAATTTGGTTTCAAATGCTATAAAATTGAATAAGACGCCCCAAAATTAATGAAAGTAGAGATTTGTACTTGGCAAAGAGCGTTGTGTGGAATCAATCATGTTATTTTGGGGAATTAAAAAGAACATTGATATAGGAAAACGGGTCAATTTGACCCGAGTACAACATGAGGGTTAAGCTGTATCTCATGGCCCTTATTTAATAGATCCTAAACTCCTCGGTGAAGGCCGTCTCAAAGCACTTATTTCTGCCCGAGGACCGAGGAGGGATCATCGAGGAGCTGTAGTTGAGGATACACGAGAGCAGCCTTCCCAGAGGCCGTGCAGCTGAAGGAGTTGCTAACTCCACCCAAACAGCTGACAAATTCAAACCCATTTGCTTGAATCCTCTCTCCTCCATTGATTTCCTCACTTCTATCCCATGCCTCCTCAGTGGGAGGGACTAAGACGCGAGGAAGGGAGGCTAGTGGAGGAGTCAAGGAGGCAATTTAAATGACACAAGAAGCACCTTTAGTCCGTCGCACCGAGGAGGCATGGGAGAGAAGAGAGGAAACGAGTAAATGTGCTTTTAGAGGGATGAATTTGTCAGCTGCATGGGCGGAGTTAGCTTCTCCATCCATTTACAGCAGCTGTTTTTTAAGCCATTTTGATAAGGACTGCCCAAAAATCTGTACATGACACTTGCCACACGAAGAAAATCTTCCTCTAGAGCCTTCCTCCTATTTTGTATGCAATAGTTCTGTAACTTTAGTCCACTTTAACTAACTTTAGTCCACTACAGCCTCTGAAAGACAGTAAAGTCGGCCTAAAAGATTCGGGGCTTTTGAGAAAAGAAGCTCCTCTTACTTAATGACTGCTCACACACTCCCAACATAGACTTACACTTATTCTGACAGTCTGCGTACGCTCTCCGGCGGCTGCCAGTCATCTGAAGGTCCAACACACTCCTGCATAGAAAGGGAGAGTGTAATTACACAACAAGCACCAGCTGTGTTAATTATCTCTCTTGGCTCAGCTGGATGACACCACGCCCACCTCCACGTTACTACCACCAACTTACATGGGCGGCCATTTTCATAAACAGACATTTCAACCTCTCCGGTTTCAAAAAATAACAGAAATTTTCAGAAAAATGTTTAGTTACGCGTACCCATGTGTATATGCCGTCAAGAGCATGTCAAACCTGTAGGTGGCAGTGTTACGAGAAGCTCAAGCCCACGTTACAATCCCGAAAATAGCATCAACAACGACGAATCACTTCCTCTCTCTCCTCTTCCTCACTTCCTCGGCTGCCTAAACCTCCGGTTGTCTCAGTTTACATGCAGCTTCCCTCTGGCCGGAGGTTTTAAAGAGGCAAATTCTCCGTTTGTGTGTAAAAGGAAGGGAAATGTCTCCGTTTGTCAACATAACCACGTTCGTGTAAACGGGGCCCAAACCAACTAAATGACTTTCTCTCCAGTTTTGTCTTTAAGCATTTTGAGTGTTATTTAAGTATCATCTGATCTAGCTTTTCCAAAGTTTTAGACACAGATATGGTAACAATAATGGTCCAAAAGTATGCGAAATTGCATTTATTTTTATTGAAATAACGTCCCATTTCCCTGATGGAGGGACCTAAGTCTTCCACAGACCTAGGGGAAAGATAATTAACTAGCGGCTTTAGCAAAAAGACTACTTTAAAGACCTGATTATCACTGAAGTTACACCTTTTTAGTCTGACACCAGAGCTTTTTTTCAAGAGATTTCAGGACAGTTTTCCAACGTTGGAATAAAATCAGGGGAGTTTTGCTGGCGTACGTGGATCTCGACCATTTGGTGTATTTGGGAAGTGAACTCTCCAAAGAGCTTTGAACCAGGAGAAAACACCAAGTGATGTTCTTGATTTTCTGGCGTCTTGTTGTTCTTTTGCATCAATTTAAAATAAACTGCATCTTATCAAGATCTCATAAAGAGGGCACATACAAAATATCAATAAAAAACAACGCAAAGTACTGGTAGTTATCCTGAATAACTGTGTGTCTTTGTGTCCTCAGGACTAAAGTGGGAGTGTTCCTGTGCGGTCCGCCTCAGCTGGGGAAATCTCTGGAGAAACAGAGTCTGTCTCACACAGAGGGAGACGTCAAGTTCATCTTCAACAAAGAGAACTTCTAACAACAACCAGGACAGAGAGAGAGAGAGAGACAAGGGGGAGGGGGGAGAGGGAGAGACAGACAGAGAGAGAGAGAGACAGGGGGGAGAGAGAGAGAGAGAGAGAGAGAGAGAGACAGAGAGAGAGACAGGGGAGGGAGAGAGAGGAGAGAGACAGGGAGGGGAGAGAGAGAGAGAGAGAAAGCGAGAGACAGAGAGAGAGAGACAGGGGGGGGGGGGGAGAGGGAGAGACAGAGAGAGAGAGAGACAGGGGAGAGGAGAGAGAGAGAGAGAGAGAGAGAGAGAGAGAGAGACAGGGGGAGGGGAGAGAGAGAGAGAGACAGGGGAGAGAGAGAGAGAGAAAGAGAGAGACAGAGAGAGAGAGGGGGAGGGGAGAGACAGACAGAGAGAGAGAGAGAGACAGAGAGAGAGAGGAGGAGAGGAGAGAGAGACAGACAGAGAGAGAGAGACAGACAGAGAGAGACAGACAGAGAGAGATAGACAGGGGGGAGGGAGAGAGAGAGAGAGAGACAGAGAGACAGAGAGACAGAGAGAGAGAGAGAGAGACAGAGAGAGAGAGAAGGAGAGGAGAGAGAGACAGACAGAGAGAGACAGACAGAGAGAG
>JABXJD010000020.1:5345000-5352500 GCA_013375575.1 Percina caprodes | reverse complement strand
AAAGGAGTGGCACCCGATGTGGTCTTCTGCTGCTGTAGCCCATCTGCCTCAAAGTTCGACGTACTGTGCGTTCAGAGATGCTCTTCTGCCCACCTTGGTTGTAACGGGTGGTTATTTGAGTCACTGTTGCCCTTCTATCAGCTCGAACCAGTCTGGCCATTCTCCTCTGACCTCTGGCATCAACAAGGCATTTCCGCCCACAGAACTGCCGCTCACTGGATGTTTTTTCTTTTTCGGACCATTCTCTGTAAACCCTAGAGATGGTTGTGCGTGAAAATCCCAGTAGATTAGCAGTTTCTGAAATACTCAGACCAGCCCTTCTGGCACCAACAATCATGCCACGTTCAAAGTCACTCAAATCACCTTTCTTCCCCATACTGATGCTCGGTTTGAACTGCAGGAGATTCTCTTGACCATGTCTACATGCCTAAATGCACTGAGTTGCCGCCATGTGATTGGCTGCTTAGAAATTAAGTGTTAACGAGCAGTTGGACAGGTGTACCTAATAAAGTGGCCGGTGAGTGTATTTATTGGTTATCAGGAAATACGATTAACAGGAGAACCAGCTTCTTCTTTTTTTAAGTTATCCCAGGCACCATTTTGAAGTACGTGGTTGTGTTGGCGTACTATTGTCTCCCTGTACTTGTGTGGAGCGTCCGTGGGTTTCATGAAACGTGCTATATTTATATAAGTTATTATTATGTCGGTTGCTACAACCATCTCTTGTTGCTCTGGCTCGTGACACAGTGACAGGTATCCTCGGTTTAGCTCACGAGACTTAAATAGTACAATATAAATTAGTGCCGTGCGGTGGATTCATTTCATGCACATGCGAAGAGGTTCATGTGCATTTTGAAAAGTAATCAGAATCAGCTTTATTCTCCAGGTATGAGGACACATACGAGGAATTTGACTTAGGTTGGAGCGAGCCTCCGGGCGGCAGCTGTGGAACAGCACCACCACACGCTTTCTCCAAAAGAAACCATGCAGACAGCAACATAATATACAACAATAACATCACAACACAACATAAAGCACAAGACAACACACAGGTCATGTGGTCACATGAAGGAATTTGTTGAGGTGGGTTGTGAGGGTGGGAAAAAACACAAGAAACCGAGGCAGTCAGACGGATGTGAGCCGGTAGGGGGGGGGGGGCAACCACATGTTAAGTCCAAGTTAAGCATCTTTAACACAGGAACCTAAATGATTTTGCCTTCAAAATAAAAGCATAATCTCACCATTCTCAGTGAATGGTGAGAGTGTAAGATAAATACTGATAAACTGATATCTGATAAATATTTACCAATGTTTATATAAACCAGGCTAAAGCAGTGCTACCTGAAAGCATCATTGACAACAGATGTACAGTATATGACAACAACATTGACCTCGTCCTACGTGATGAGGCTGGACCTCTCCGTTAAAAGAGCGATGCCCTAGAGTGCACCGGTGGAGGAAACTCAGCTTACCGTCCACGGCGGTGTCCCAGTAGCAGGAGTTCGCTGTGTGGAGGCCTGCTCCTGTTTTCTGCATCACAGCACACGTCACTGTACGGACAGAAACAGTCACAATAAGCACTTTATTCCATTTTGTGTCTAGTTTTAATGTTTTATTTGAAAGCAGTCACACGTACAACTTGTTGTCTTCCGTCTTAAATAAGGCCCCCCCCCCCATGGGTCCCCAAGTTACATTTAAGACTTTTTTAATACCACCATAGATGAAACTGAATGCCAACTTCACGACTTGTAACGTGTGGATTTTAAGCCGGAGAGAAGGAGGTATTTACCAAGTAACGTTACCTTGAATTTAATAAAACATTTTTGTGAAGCGCGTTTTTACTTTAATAACAAAGAAATCAATTAACCAAATTGTCACATTTCAAACCCTTATGATAGGAAACTAAAAATACAAAAGTAACTATTTTAGAATTTAAATGTTACGACATTACAGTATTTATTTAATCCTACAAAAAGGACAAGAAAGAAGTCCTTTGTAAAGGAAATGCAATGCTTTGAAGACCTCGAAAATTACATTTTATACTTTTAAAGACCCCCGGGAACCCTGTTAAATATGATTTTAAAACAACATACTTTAGAAAGTAACGTAACATCCTAAGTCAAAGTGAAATGTGCAGCGAGACACAAACACACCGATGTACTTGTACGGTTTCCCCTGTTTGACCAGCTGCGTGAGGCAGCGCTCCACGATGCTGGCGGTCCATTTGTTCACCTGATTCAGGCTGTAGTCGTCGGCGCCCACGACCGCCTCGATGCACTGAGATAAAAGCACAAAGACGCACACATTCATGAGATAACAGCTCCGTGTTTACAGTCATGTGGAAGTCACTGGGTGCCTGGAGACTGAAATAAAGAGCGGACACAGATCCAAGCTCTCCTTTGTTCCACAGGCCATTAAACTCCTTAATAATGAAGATTGATAGATATATTTTGTGTATTTATTGTAATTTCTCTTTCGTCCAGCTGGTCTGGAACTCTACCCCCCCCCCTTTCATAGTGATTTGGTCTATAGTATGAGTGGCAATGTACACACGTTATGTTTTTCTTCCTGCTTGCCTTATCTGTTTTAATACCATGTGATTTGATTTTTTACTGCAACATAATTTCCCCATGGGGACAATAAACACAAACAAACAAACACACTGTTACAGACCCGAGTACAGAAGAAACAGTATCATTTTCTTATATGGGGTTTTTTTCTAAAGAGTTCCCTAATGCACTAGTTTCCACTATTAGTAAAGACTCAGCTTGTAAAAAATAGGTTACAAAAATGAACTATTTTCTTTAATTAATCCTATATAACAGCTAAATTAATAGTGAACCTCACAGCAAAACACAATGAAAACTGCCACTGTCCCACTCAGTACACTGAGGAGGGATAATACAGTAACAACACCTAACATT
This sequence comes from Percina caprodes, assembly GCA_013375575.1. Classification (NCBI taxonomy): domain Eukaryota; kingdom Metazoa; phylum Chordata; class Actinopteri; order Perciformes; family Percidae; genus Percina; species Percina caprodes. The sequence goes on along the minus strand of JABXJD010000020.1, from coordinate 5,349,576 downwards.
TGGAGAGAATTAGAGAGGAAAATAGAGATAAACGTGGGTTTGAATATTTTACTACACAGGTAAGATACAGTCTGATACTGTGTGGGAAGCATTAATGATGTTAACAACCTTTAAGCTACTAAAAGAAAAGAAAACAATGTCAAAGGGTTAACTTGGGCTAATATTACCTCTTTGACAATGCCATCAGCTTCTTCAGAGTTGAATGAGCCCTGCAAATGGGAAAATACAAGTCAAATACAAGTCAATGCAGGTTATAACATTAGGTTGCATGCAGGTTAACATTAACTACATTTTTTAGTCACATAGTATTTATACAGAAATAGTACAATATCAGTCCCAATGTCACTTTAAACAACTTGCTAACCACCAGGAACAGATTAGCAGCCAATTGTACATATAATAGCAATACTATATAACGATTAGACACCAAAATGCAGCGTTAGCATCACAAATCACCTGGTAAATAACGTTAGGAGTGGCTAGCTAGGGCAGCTAGCCAGCTACTATCTACCGTAATTTATCACTAAATACGTAAATTACGGTACAAACCTCGTTGCCGTTAGGATATTCCTCCATTCCTGTCATCTATCGCTGGTCCAAAGTGGTAACAGTATACGTTTTTCAGTTAAAAATAGAAGAAAAGGCTATTTTTCTTGAAGAAAAACAGGGTGCTGGTTAGGACTTCCTGTGTGCTGTCAACAGAACGAGAATAAAGAGCGACGAAGAAGAGAATGCGGCGAGCTCATAGACTGCATAGTTACGGTCTATGGATGAGCTAGCAACGGTTGCCACCTGCTGGTAGCATTAGCAACCATAGCAACACATATCTAAGTTTCAACGGTGAAGCTTTATAACGTTAATTCACTCGCGTTTATTCAATTAAAACATCCACAAAGAAGTGAATAAGACACATACAAAGAAGTACTACATTATCTTTTGTGATAGTACTTCAAAATGGTCAGTTTAGACTCACCTCTGAGACATGAAATGTGGCCGTTAGTTCTGTTCGTCCAAAGAGCTCAACAGTGAAATTCCCGTTCATTTTCCACCATATTGATTTTTATTATTGACCACGATGTCTAAAAATAGACTTACCACAAGTTACAAGATCGTTAAACGAAGCCACAAGTCCGTATAAAATCAACCTCGTTTTAATAAAAACGTGTTTTATTAGAGATGTCGTCGAAATGTATTATTGTTCACAATAGTAACAGCGACGTCTCTGATTGGTGGAGTTCGCTGAAACGTTATTGTATCCGCTAACTGCTGCTAACTGCTGCTAACTGCTGCTAACTGCTGCTAACTGCTGCTAACTGTTGCTAACTGCCGCTAACTTAACTGTTGCGAACTGTTGCGAACTGCTGCTAACTGTTGCTAACTGTTGCTAACTGCTGCTAACTGCTGCTAACTGCTGCTAACTGCTGCTAACTGCTGCTAACTGCTGCTAACTGCTGCTAACTGCTGCTAACGCTAACTGGCGAACGGCTAGCGAGCTAGCTAGTAACTAATGAAACCCAAATGGTTTAATTCTACTTATAAAAAAATGCTTAGCTAAGTTATGATGATAATTAAGAGGTATCTGATGCTCCAGACCCCTGAACGACTTCAAACTGAATGACCTCTGGTGCTTAACTCATTTTCTCCTGAGCCTGACCAGCTCCGCGACCCCACAGGTAGCAGGTCTTCAAGCAGGCCGGTGTGGTGGAGGCCCTGGTGGCTAACCTGGGTCTGAGCAACCATGACTATGGAGACACATCAGCTATGTGCATGTGCCAGTGTATTTATGTAAATTGTTAAAAACAGACTAAAATTATGATTTTTTTTTGTAACTGTGTAATCATGCACCTATAACTTTACCCCTAGACCACCATTGAATCACTGTATCGAGCAGTTGTCTTTGTCCCAAATTAAAATCAAAATTGCAGAAAGACAAGGACTCATGTTTGGCTTCATATCAAAATGTTTACTGATGTCACAAAAATACAAATGATAACAAAAAGAAAAGTCAGTTTTAATGAGATTATCAGGTCAGAATATAAAACTGATGCATCTCCTTGAAATGCAAACAGATCACATTTTAAAAAAGTGCAAATGTGCTCAAGGACCATGTCATAATAAATAAGATTATTTACATCCTTTGTTTAAAACACACACACACCTCTCACTATCTTTGTGGGGACCCGCCATTGACATAATGCATTCCCTAGCCCCTTATCCTAACCTTAACCATCATAACTAAATGCCTAACCTTAACCCTTACCCTCAGCGTAACCATGACAACTAAATGCCTAACCTTAACCCTTACCCCCACCCTAACCATAACCTAATTCTAACCCTAATCCTAAAACCAAGTCTTAACCCTCAAACAGCCCTTTAAAGTTATGGGGTCCAGTATTTTTGGCCCCACAAAGCTGTCCGGACCCCACAAGTATACTGAACTCCCGGTTTTTGGACCCCACAAATGTAATTAAACACATGCACACACGCGCACACACACACACACGCACACACACACGCACACGCACACACACACGCACACGCACACACACACACACACACACACACACACACACACACACCTCGAGGCTCAGGTAGGAAACATGTGCCACACAATAGAAACTACAAAGTTAAAAGGACTTAGTAACATGAAGATACTGGTCTCCCCGGTTCAGGGTCAGCTGTAGGTCACTTGTGATGGATAGTGGTTGATTCAAAGCTGCATCTAACAGCGTCAGTCCAGCTTTTCTTTGTACATGAGACCGTTATTAAATATGACCCTTAAAGCGATAGTGGCGTTGGTAAAATCTTTCATTAAAACGTCCAAAGGAAGTTTTCTGGAGCTGAAACCGATAGTTGATTAAAGAGAATTAATCTGCAACTATTTGGGTAGTTGATCAATTGTTTGAGTAATATTTAACGTTAAAATGACAAAATTCCCTAGTTCCAACTCCTCAAATGTGAATATTTGCAGCTTGTCCTTGTCTTCTGTGATTGTAGATGAAATATATTTGAGTTTTATGTCAGTTGATGGGACCAAATGAAGCTTTTGAAGACACCTCGTTGGGCACTTTTTCTAGACCAATCAAATGAATCAATCAATTAATCAATCAATCAACCAATCAAGAGTCTGATCTGAAACATGTATCTGCATCTGGGTTCCTCTGTCTACTGAACACACGACTCAAAGGCAGAGTGGTTTTCACATGTTTCTATGCAGGTTTGTATGCATTTTGATGTCAAATAATTTCCCTTTCTGTATTTCTTTAACCCTCATGTTGTCCTCATGTTGTCTTCATGTTGTCCTCGGGTCAAATTGACCCGTTTTCCTATATCAATGTTCTTTTAATTCCCCAAAATAACATGATTGATTCCACACAACGCTCTTTGCCAAGTACAAATCTCTACTTTCATTAATTTTGGGGCGTCTTATTCAATTTTATAGCATTTGAAACCAAATTGAAGTGTTTTTGAAATAGTATTGAGAGTAAAAGTTGACATATTCCAGTCTGTGATTATCATCAACATCCATTCCTTTAATTTTAGTCTAAATAATTCCTAATTTCCTATAAATGAGGTTTATTGACCATAAATTCCAAAAATAACTAAAAATAAAGTTAATAAGTTAGTGTTACATAGTGTTGAAAACGCAAAAAAAGTGACAAACATTGAAAAAAAGCGTCAAAAGTGTTGAAAAAAGGGATAAAAACGTAAGAAAAAGTTAAAAACATCCAGAAAAAGCGTCAACAAGGGTGTGTTTTTTTTAATTTTGACGGGAAGACAACACCAGGGTTAAAGAGTAATTTCCCGTCCCTGTTCCAACCATAAACCACGTCCCACAGTGATGTCACAATGTCACACCCTGGAATACAGAAGTAAGGAGAGTTAAAGTGCCTTTGGTCTGACTTGCATTGGATAGATATGCATGAATGTGTGTACGTGAGTGGATGTGTGTATATATATGTTGGTATTGTATGCATTTATGTACTTTACAGCTGCAAAGATTAATCGCTTAATTGATTAATTGTCAACTATTCAATTTTACTGCCAATTATTTTGATGATCGGTTCGGCTCATTCAAAATAATAGTAAAAAAATCTGATTCCAGTGAAGATTTTCTAGTTTCTTCACTCCTCTGTGACGATAAACTGACAACTAATCCATTAATTAACAGATCAATTAACAAAGAAAATCATCATTAATTGCAGCCTGAATGTACTTTAGTCTCATGGTTTTTAGCACTTTGGCACAAACTTGTTTTTTTTCTTTTAAAGCGCTCTTTAAATTAAATTTGGACTTTTTCTACATGACCACCTGAGGGTCTAGGCGCTGGGATCAGAGCACGGTGCAGGCTCCAGAGCGGGGGCCCCTGGCTCCAGAGCGAGGGCCCCCCTGCTGTGCTCCGCCTCGGTTTGTCTCCGCGGAGGAGGGGGGCTCTCCCCGGACGGCTGCGTCCCCGCTGATGGCTCCCCGTGCTGGGGTGTGGTCCCTGTCGCTGGTCTGCTTGGTCCTGGAGACGGACAGCCGTCTGAAGAGAGACAACTGATAGGAGGACAGAGAGTTCATTTCACTCATTCAT
>JABXJD010000020.1:5312500-5342500 GCA_013375575.1 Percina caprodes | reverse complement strand
GAACTACAAAAATGGGTTCCTGCAGACTGCAGCAGGGGCTGATGGGAAGGGATTACAGGCCGGATTATAACGGTCGGTATACGATCCGTCCTGCGCACGTGCGATATGTTCGCGCACGTGCAGATGATGTCATGATGTACGAAGATTTACGGCGCTGCACGATCTGTTATCCATAGATCCATCGACTGTATTAACCGTCTATGGATCCACAGTAGCGGTCTGCCGTTAGCCTCCACCGGAAAGCTAACGACACTAGTTTAGCTAACAGCTAATTCGGCTAACCGCTAGCTAACAGCTAATTCGGCTAACTGCTAGCTGGCAGCGTGATTCAGCTAACCGCTAGCTAACAGCTATTTCGGCTAACCGCTAGCTGACAGCTTGATTCAGCAAACCGCTAGCTAACAGCTATTTCGGCTAACCGCTAGCTGACAGCTTGATTCAGCAAACCGCTAGCTAACAGCTATTTCGGCTAACCGCTAGCTGACAGCTTGATTCAGCAAACCGCTAGCTAACAGCTATTTCGGCTAACCGCTAGCTGACAGCTTGATTCAGCTAACCGCTAGCTAACAGCTATTTCGGCTAACCGCTAGCTGACAGCTTGATTCAGCAAACCGCTAGCTAACAGTTAATTCGGCTAACCGCTAGCTGACAGCGTGATTCAGCTAACCGCTAGCTAACAGCTAATTTGGCTAACCGCTAGCTGGCAGCTTGATTCAGCAAACCGCTAGCTAACAGTTAATTCGGCTAACCGCTAGCTGACAGCTTGATTCAGCCTAAAATAACGTTTCTCAAACTAAACTGTGGGAAAAGCAGCTAACAGCTAAATTAAGACTTTACAGTAATAATAAAGACAAGTATTGAGTGATTGTATTTTAAATGAGCACAACGTAACGTAGAACTGACATAACAGCTGTTATATATTTTAACGGTTATTTTAACTTTTGAGGGTCTTTTTACATGCAGTCTCAGCTAGCGGTAAGCCAAATTAGCTGTTAGCTAAGCTAACGTTAGCTTTCCAGTGGAGGCAAACAGATCGTGCAGAGTCGTAAATCCGCGTTCATCATGACATCATCTGCGTGAACATATTGCACATGCGCAGGACGGATTGTGTACCGACAATAACCACAAAGACGTGATTGGAAGAAGAAAACAAGCCCACCTGATCCTGAAACCGGCCAATCACACGCTCAGTTTATGGACATTTGCTGAAAAGATTCGTCAATCACCAACAAAGCTATCGATGCTAACTCTCCAACACTGTAAACCCAACTAAACCGAGGCACATTCATTAAAAATGTTATTATTATTGTTGTACTTTTGATAGTTTTGAGTTTTTTTCCTTCTGTTTTTGGGACTGGGTCTTTAAAAACGTAATAAATATACAGTACAAAGTTATAGTAAATGTCCCAAATGATTCTGAGTAACGCCCTCCATCCCAAAGTACAGTTATGATACTTAAAAACACACAAAAACAACATGAAAAAAATAAAACACAATATTTATTACACACAGAAATAAAGTAGGTAGAAAAGTTTCACGTAAAAATGGTAATTTTTAGTTAAAGCAGCCAGTCAGAAGAAAATTAAACACAATCAACAATCATGAAACTATTCTTTAACCCAAATATACTTATTATTATTATTGTTATTTGTGTAAGCTGCCACAACAAGAAGTAAACAAAGCCTTTACAAGCAAAACTTAGGACAGATGTTATCAGATGCAGTTCTGAATAAAACATTATGAGAGAAACAGCTCAGAAAAACATGAATTAACACGAGAAATGAATGAAATGATGAAATTAAATGAAGGAATAGCAGAGAGGCACAGTGTGACCAGTGTAATCAGGCCGTTATTGTTAATGAGGACATTACCGTAAAGAAGGGTGTAATCAGGCCGTTATTGTTAATGAGGACATTACCGTAAAGAAGGGTGTAATCAGGCTGTTATTGTTAATGAGGACATTACCGTAAAGAAGGGTGTAATCAGGCTGTTATTGTTAATGAGGACATTACCGTAAAGACGGGTGTAATCAGGCTGTTATTGTTAATGGGGACATTACCGTAAAGAAGGGTGTAATCAGGCTGTTATTGTTAATGGGGACATTACCGTAAAGAAGGGTGTAATCAGGCTGTTATTGTTAATGAGGACATTACCGTAAAGACGGGTGTAATCAGGCCGTTATTGTTAATGAGGACATTACCGTAAAGACGGGTGTAATCAGGCTGTTATTGTTAATGGGGACATTACCGTAAAGACGGGTGTAATCAGGCTGTTATTGTTAATGGGGACATTACCGTAAATAAGGGTGTAATCAGGCTGTTATTGTTAATGGGGACATTACCGTAAAGACGGGTGTAATCAGGCTGTTATTGTTAATGAGGACATTACCGTAAAGACGGGTGTAATCAGGCTGTTATTGTTAATGGGGACATTACCGTAAAGAAGGGTGTAATCAGGCTGTTATTGTTAATGAGGACATTACCGTAAAGACGGGTGTAATCAGGCTGTTATTGTTAATGGGGACATTACCGTAAAGAAGGGTGTAATCAGGCTGTTATTGTTAATGAGGACATTACCGTAAAGACGGGTGTAATCAGGCTGTAATTGTTAATGGGGACATTACCGTAAAGAAGGGTGTAATCAGGCTGTTATTGTTAATGGGGACATTACCGTAAAGACGGGTGTAATCAGGCTGTTATTGTTAATGAGGACATTACCGTAAAGACGGGTGTAATCAGGCTGTTATTGTTAATGGGGACATTACCGTAAAGACGGGTGTAATCAGGCTGTTATTGTTAATGGGGACATTACCGTAAAGACGGATGTAATCAGGCTGTTATTGTTAATGAGGACATTACCGTAAAGACGGGTGTAATCAGGCTGTTATTGTTAATGGGGACATTACCGTAAAGACGGGTGTAATCAGGCTGTTATTGTTAATGGGGACATTACCGTAAAGAAGGGTGTAATCAGGCTGTTATTGTTAATGAGGACATTACCGTAAAGACGGGTGTAATCAGGCTGTTATTGTTAATGAGGACATTACCGTAAAGACGGGTGTAATCAGGCTGTTATTGTTAATGAGGACTTTACCGTAAAGACGGGTGTAATCAGGCTGTTATTGTTAATGAGGACATTACCGTAAAGAAGGGTGTAATCAGGCTGTTATTGTTAATGGGGACATTACCGTAAAGAAGGGTGTAATCAGGCTGTTATTGTTAATGGGGACATTACCGTAAAGACGGGTGTAATCAGGCTGTTATTGTTAATGGGGACATTACCGTAAAGACGGGTGTAATCAGGCTGTTATTGTTAATGGGGACATTACCGTAAAGAAGGGTGTAATCAGGCTGTTATTGTTAATGAGGACATTACCGTAAAGACGGGTGTAATCAGGCTGTTATTGTTAATGGGGACATTACCGTAAAGACGGGTGTAATCAGGCTGTTATTGTTAATGGGGACATTACCGTAAAGACGGATGTAATCAGGCTGTTATTGTTAATGAGGACATTACCGTAAAGACGGGTGTAATCAGGCTGTTATTGTTAATGAGGACATTACCGTAAAGACGGGTGTAATCAGGCTGTTATTGTTAATGAGGACATTACCGTAAAGACGGGTGTAATCAGGCTGTTATTGTTAATGGGGACATTACCGTAAAGAAGGGTGTAATCAGGCTGTTATTGTTAATGAGGACATTACCGTAAAGACGGGTGTAATCAGGCTGTTATTGTTAATGGGGACATTACCGTAAAGAAGGGTGTAATCAGGCTGTTATTGTTAATGAGGACATTACCGTAAAGACGGGTGTAATCAGGCTTTTATTGTTAATGAGGACATTACCGTAAAGACGGATGTAATCAGGCTGTTATTGTTAATGAGGACATTACCGTAAAGACGGGTGTAAGGCTCAAGACAGAATTGGAGCTGATTATCACCAGTGCCTGATATGGTAGTCATGGTACGGTAGAGCTGTGCTGCTGTGGGAGGGGGGGTAACGGGGCTGAGTTGCTGTGGGAGGGGGGGTAACGGGGCTGAGTTGCTGTGGGAGGGGGTAACGGGGCTGACCCGCTGGGTAAGTAGGAATAACGGGGCTGAGCTGTTGGGTAAGTCGGGATAATGGAGCAGAGCTGCTGGGTAAGTGGGGGTAACGGGGCTGAGGCGTTGTGGGAGGGGGGGTAATGGGGCTGAGGCGTTGTGGGAGGGGAGGTAATGGGGCTGAGCTGCTGTGGGAGGGGGTGTAATGGGGCTGAGTCGCTGTGGGAGGGGGGGTAACGGGGGGGTAACGGGGCTGAGTTGTTGTGGGAGGGGGGTAACGGGGCTGTGCCATTGGGGAATCGGGGGTACCAGAGCTGAGCCGTTGTGGGAGGGGGGGTAACGGGGCTGAGTTGTTTTGGGAGGGGGGTACCAGAGCTGAGCCGTTGTGGGAGGGGGGGGTAACGGGGGTAATACTCCCTGGTTGCTCATTCAGTCCGCTGATGATGTATTTAAAGCTCTGGCTAATGCCTTCGCAGGAGAGTGACGTCATTGTCTCTTTATTTCCTGTTGCCGAGGGGACGGATGTTCGTGTTATTTCAGGTTGAGGTACCGTGGCAACACGTCGCCCCAAAACTCCTCCGACTCGTCCGCTGCCTGACCTTTGACCCCGGACCTCCCTTTACTGCCAGTAACAACTCTCTGGACAACAGCTGACTCTGGCTTTTTCACAACCTCTTCTTCTTCTTCTTCTTCTTCTTCACTCTCCTCTTTTTTGTTATCAACCTCTCCCTCCTCCTCTCCCTCCTCCTCCTCCTCTTCTTCTTCCTCCTCCTCCTCCTGTGCCCCCTCTTCTTCACTCTCTTTTTCCTCTTCTTCCTCAACACTCTCTTCCTCTGCTTCTCCTTCCTCTTCTTCCTCCTGCTTTTCATTTTCACTCTCTTCCTCTTCTCCCTCCTTTTCATTTTCACTCCCCTCCTCCTCTTCCTCCTCTTCTCCTTCCTCCTCCTCTTCTCCTTCCTCCTCCTCTTCTCCTTCTTCCTCCTCCTCTTCTCCTTCCTCCTCCTCTTCTCCTTCTTCCTCCTCTTCACTTTCCTCCTTTTCGCTCTCTTCTTCCTCACTACTCTCCTCCTCTTCCTCCTCCTCAGCACCACTCTCTTCTTCTTCCTCCTCCTCCGCTTGACTTTTCTCCTTTTCACTTTCTTCTTCCTCACTACTCTCCTCCCCTGCTTCCTCTTCCTCCTCCTCTTCTCCTTCTTCCTCCTCTAGGCTCTCTTCTTCCTCACTACTCTCCTCCTCTTCCTCCTCAGCACCACTCTCTTCTTCCTCCTCTTCTCCTCCCTCTGTCTCGCTCTCTTTCTCACTCTTTAAGGACTCACTTTCACCCTCCTCTTCCTCACCCTCCTCTTCCACATCCCCCTCTTCTTCTTCCTCACCTTCAGACTCTCCTTCTCTGCTCTCTGTCTTGTAACTCCACCCTTCCTCTAACTCGCTTCCCTCCTCCTCTTCCTCCTCCTGCTCCTCTTCTGCATCGCCTCCTCTGCTTGCTTTTGATTCAGTCTCAACTTCACTTTCACTTCCTGCCGTCCCGCTCACTTCCTCCTCCTCTTCCTCACCACATCTCTCCTCTTCTACATCTGTTTCCAACTCATCCTCTGGTTGCAGAGTGTTGCTGTCTTCATCTTCTTCTTCTTCTGTTACTTTCTCGATACTCTGACTGACATCCTCCTCTTCTTCCTCACTGACTCCTGCGCTCGTTCTCTGCCCTTCCTCATCTTCATCCTCCTCTTTTACCATACTGACTCCTGCGCTCGTTCTCTGCACTTCCTCATCTTCATCCCCTTCTTCCTGTCTGACCGTCGCAGAGGCTTTACTCTCCTCCTCACTTATATCCTGACTCGTTTCCTCCTCTCCTTGACTCGTTTCCTTCACTCCCTGACTCGTTTCCTCCTCTCCCTGACTCGTTTCCTCCTCTCCCTGACTCGTTTCCTTCCCTCCCTGACTCGTTTCCTCCTCTCCCTGACTCGTTTCCTCCTCTCCCTGACTCGTTTCCTCCCCTCCCTGACTCGTTTCCTCCTCTCCCTGACTCGTTTCCTCCTCTCCCTGACTCGTTTCCTCCTCTCCCTGACTCGTTTCCTTCACTCCTTGACTCGTTTCCTCCTCTCCCTGACTCGTTTCCTCCTCTCCCTGACTCGTTTCCTCCTCTCCCTGACTCATTTCCTCCTCTCCCTGACTCATTTCCTCCTCTCTCTGACTCGTTTCCTTCTTGCCTTGACTTGTCCCGCCTTCAGGACTCTTCGGTATGATGTTGATGCTGACAGCTGATTTGTTGCTCAAATCGGCAGCGTAGGATTCAGACTCCTGGCTCCGTGATTGGCCCGTGTTGTCTTTGAGGACGCCGTGGCTGCTCTCGGATGGCGACGGCGAGCTTAAACAGCTTCTGGACGCCACCTCACGCATTAACACCGCCCCCGCTGCCAGAGAGGCTGCTCCAGCCAGCAGGTCGAGCTTTGACGCCTTTTTCGGTGTTTCTATTTTGGACTGAGCCTCTTTTTTTTCTTTCTTAGACAAATGTGTGCTCTCTTTAGATTGAGATTTCTGTTTAACGTGTGCGAGCGGTCGCGTGCTACCGGAGCTCTCTTCATCCAGAGCATCGGCCAGCTGAGCAGGTGAGTGTGTGCGGTTACCTGGCGAGCTGACTCCTGCATGCTGACTCTGCACGGCGATGGGTTTGCTCTGAACACGGACAGGTTTAGATGGCTTAAGTTTCCCTGCAGGTTCAGAGGTGACGCCTGGAACTGGCTGCCTGGTGTCAGGACTTTGTTTCCAGTCTGGTTCCAGTTTCCTGCCAACCTCCATCAGCCGGCTTTTCCCCCGAGCTGGCCTGAGCCGCGGCTTGGACGCCGCCTTCCTAATGTCTCCGACACTCGGTTTGTCTCTAGTGGGTTTCCTCTGCAGCTCCTCCATGGCCGTGATCAGATTCTCTTTGTTCTGGTTGCTAGTTTTGTGTCTCTGTGGGCTCCGAGAGGCCCGAGAGCGAGCGCTGTGGCTCCTCAGGCCCTCGGGAGGAAGCGCCCGGCGGGGAGAGGCAACCTTGCTCTCACGAGACTTCCTCTCCTTTATTGGGCTCTCTTTCTGCACTTTAGTGGCCTTACCGTGCTTACCCTTCCTCTATCGCCAGAGAGCAAAAAGAAAGTGAAAAAGAGGCATGCATTAGAGAGGAAAAGAGACAAAACAAATGAGACAGAAGCAGAAATGTATGAAGGTATAATGGAAAAAAACAAAGTTTCACAACTCTTCCCCAAATCTTGTTGTTTTTCTTTCTTTCATCGAGCTGGTATATAAGGTTGGAGCTACAGTATGTTCAGTCTCTTCCTTTAAATCAGTGGTTCCCAATCTTTTTCAGCTCAAGACCCAAAAGAGAAACTTGCTGTCTCCCTGGGTCCCAAATTTACAAAAATACACCATGAATCATTGTAACATCTACATTTTTAAACTGTGGACAAAAGACGGAACAAACCATGAATTTAAATGTATATAAAGTGTATTTATTCCATTATAAAAGTAATCAAAAACAGAAAAGGTCTCTATTGTCCTTTCTGTGTCTCCGTCCCCTCCCATCGTCCCTCAGGACCCACACCAACATGGTTTTAATAATGCTGACTTGAATTTAATGAGATGTATGTGTCTGATTAAAGATCTCAACCAGCTGATCTACTCTGGGTTCGGTTTTTGAAAGTGCCATTCTGAGGTCATTCTGAGGTCATGCTGAGGTCATTCTGAGGTCATGCTGAGGTCATTCTGAGGTCATGCTGAGGTCATGCTGAGGTCATGCTGAGGTCATGCTGAGCATTTAGTCTGTTCCTGTATTTGTTTTTCAGGTTTCTAGAGTCTAAAAGCCAGATTCTCATTTTACTCTGCCAATTGGCGACCCAATAAAACGGGTCTGCGACCCATTTTGGGTCCCGACCCTAAGTTTGGGAAACATTGCTTTAAATCAATGACAACTGAGGTTTCTTTATCAACAAATGGGACATTTAGAGAAGCTGCTGAGAGGGTTACATGAAAAACGTTAAGCTGCTCTTGTAGAGCTCAGTGTATTACATTTGTTGTTGTTTTTGAGGATTTCTATTGATTAACGAGGGATGTGATGAGCTCACATGCAGATTTACTAAATCTACCGATTTTAAAATATGAATCTACCATTTTGTTCCGAGAGATGAAAATTCAAACCTTTGCATGCATGCAAGAAGCCAGGTTAGGGAGAAACTGATTCCTGCAATGCAATGACCTGGGGATTGTGTATCCACTCCGCAGCTCAGTAATCAGATTACTCCCCTAAACCCCTGAACTTATTTTGGAAGCTGATTTTACCATTTAATCAATGATATAAGAGGCCACTTCCTGGTTTTTGTGTGTGTGTGTGTGCTCATTAAGCTATAGAAACCAACTGATTTAAGACTTGGAGATGTTTCTTTGAGTTATTCATCTATTATTAATGATTGTTGGGCATATTTTCCTTAAATTAGGGAGCTTTCTGTGCGTCTTAACCACCGGGATGCTCCGATTCATATTTCTCTCGTAAAGTCACGACTTAAAACAACCTCTGAGATCAACCAGATGAAACTAGCCGAGGAGAAGAAGAGTTGGGTGACGTGTTTGAGGGAACGGGAGTTGTTTAATGACATAGGACATTTAAGGACAATCCAAATGAGTGCTGTTAAGCCTTGTATTGCTTACCCTAAACTAGAGAAATATGGGTTTCTTTTTAACCAATATACCCAAAACAATAAGTACAATTACAAATACTTAATCATTACTTTCACTGAATTTTGGGTATTCAATTTCATATAATTTGAAAAAATTGAAATGAATTTAAAACCTGACTACAATTTGAGATACATGTCTGTGATTATCCATCAACACAGGTTCCTCGAATGTTAGTCAAAGTAATTCATCATTTCAAAATGTGGTATAATTTCCTTTAAATGAAATGTATTGACCATGTATTCCAGAAATAAGTGTAAAACTAGTGGTAATAAGTTGGTGTTATGGAAAAATGGCATTGAAAGCATTGAAGAAGTGACAAAACATTGAAAAAGTGCATTAAAAAAAGGGACAAAAATGTGTCAAAAATATATATGTTTTTTTAAAACAGTAAAAAGGAAGAAAAAATATATTTTGACCCAGAAGGACATCAAGTTCACGGTCAACCGGAAGACAACACACGGGTTAACCCTTGTGTTGTCCTCCCATGCAGGTCAAAAATTAAAATGAACAATTTTTTGACGCTTTAGACACTTTGATGCATTTTTATCGCTTTTTTGACGCGGTTGAAATACTTTTTATCACTTTTTGACGCCAAAATGTCAAATTTATGTCCGTTTTTTACCCGGGAGGACAACACAAGGGTTAAAAATGGGTCAAATTTGACCCGAGGACAACACACGGGTTAAGTAAAAGCTGTAGCTTTAATAAATGAGTGCGAGTTACCTTGTGAACCGGAGCCAGAGTGAGTGTTTTATCCCCGGGGTCCATCTTTATCACATGTGTCTGTCGGGAGGGGATAAGAAAAGGAAAGTGAGCGACACATGTGGTGTGATCTGATTCATGAGGGATTGTCTGATCTCTCACCATGTTGAGGAAGTCGGAGGTTTCTCCCAGACCTTTAACGCTGTCGCTGTCCGTCAGGTTCTCCACAGCGCGGTCAGCCTCGTCTCCTGTCCGGAAACAGGTCGCTGCGTTAATCCTCATGATCTGAACGTGTCAAATACACCTTATGGAAATAGAAATAATGCTCCTTTTGTCTTGTTTTTTGTTATGGTCTCAAATCTAACTGTTTTTGGGGAGAGGGCAGCCTGTGCAAAGGTATCAAGTAAAAAAAACAGCGGCTTTAGCACGCTTTACATGCTTTATGAATGGGAATTAATTTTTATCTTTTATGGTTTTCATTTGAAATGCTTCTTTTGTATTTCACCTTTTCATTTTTAATGACACTTTATTATTTAATTCTTTGAAAAATATTCATTTTGCTTTGTGTGAATTACTCAATTTTGGTTTTATAATCTGTAAATCCCTTCAAACTGCACTAACCTGTGTAAAGCACCATTGTATTTGAGTTGACTAGCAAGGCCTTATGTCCTGCCAGTTTGTTCAAATAGGCTGTCTGACAGAAATAAACTGGTTAAAATGCAAAATTATCCTCTCAGATTAGAATAAAATGTGAGTTCCTGAAGAGATATTTGCATTTATGAAATAATCTGACAGAAATAAACGGGTTAAAATGCTAAATTATCCTATCAGATTAGAATAAAATGAGAGTTCCTGAAGAGATATTTGCATTTATGAAATAATCTGACAGAAATAAACGGGTTAAAATGCTAAATTATCCTCTCAGATTAGAATAAAATGTGAGTTCCTGAAGAGATATTTGCATTTATGAAATAATCTGACAGAAATAAACGGGTTAAAATGCAAAATTATCCTCTCAGATTAGAATAAAATGTGAGTTCCTGAAGAGATATTTGCATTTATGAAATAATCTGACAGAAATAAACGGGTTAAAATGCTAAATTATCCTATCAGATTAGAATAAAATGAGAGTTCCTGAAGAGATATTTGCATTTATGAAATAATCTGACAGAAATAAACGGGTTAAAATGCTAAATTATCCTCTCAGATTAGAATAAAATGTGAGTTCCTGAAGAGATATTTGCATTTATGAAATAATCTGACAGAAATAAATGGGTTAAAATGCTAAATTATCCTATCAGATTAGAATAAAATGAGAGTTCCTGAAGAGATATTTGCATTTATGAAATAATCTGACAGAAATAAACGGGTTAAAATGCTAAATTATCCTCTCAGATTAGAATAAAATGAGAGTTCCTGAAGAGATATTTGCATTTATGAAATAATCTGACAGAAATAAACGGGTTAAAATGCTAAATTATCCTCTCAGAATAAAATGAGAGTTCCTGAAGAGATATTTGCATTTATGAAATAATCTGACAGAAATAAACGGGTTAAAATGCAAAATTATCCTATCAGATTAGAATAAAATGTCAGTTCCTGAAGATATATTTGCATTTATGAAATAATCTGACAGAAATAAACGGGTTAAAATGCTAAATTATCCTCTCAGATTAGAATAAAATATGAGTTCCTGAAGAGATATTTGCATTTATGAAATAATCTGACAGAAATAAACGGGTTAAAATGCTAAATTATCCTATCAGATTAGAATAAAATGAGAGTTCCTGAAGAGATATTTGCATTTATGAAATAATCTGACAGAAATAAACGGGTTAAAATGCTAAATTATCCTCTCAGATTAGAATAAAATGTGAGTTCCTGAAGAGATATTTGCATTTATGAAATAATCTGACAGAAATAAACGGGTTAAAATGCAAAATTATCCTCTCAGATTAGAATAAAATGTGAGTTCCTGAAGAGATATTTGCATTTATGAAATAATCTGACAGAAATAAACGGGTTAAAATGCTAAATTATCCTATCAGATTAGAATAAAATGAGAGTTCCTGAAGAGATATTTGCATTTATGAAATAATCTGACAGAAATAAACGGGTTAAAATGCTAAATTATCCTCTCAGATTAGAATAAAATGTGAGTTCCTGAAGAGATATTTGCATTTATGAAATAATCTGACAGAAATAAATGGGTTAAAATGCTAAATTATCCAATCAGATTAGAATAAAATGAGAGTTCCTGAAGAGATATTTGCATTTATGAAATAATCTGACAGAAATAAACGGGTTAAAATGCTAAATTATCCTCTCAGATTAGAATAAAATGAGAGTTCCTGAAGAGATATTTGCATTTATGAAATAATCTGACAGAAATAAACGGGTTAAAATGCTAAATTATCCTCTCAGAATAAAATGAGAGTTCCTGAAGAGATATTTGCATTTATGAAATAATCTGACAGAAATAAACGGGTTAAAATGCAAAATTATCCTATCAGATTAGAATAAAATGTCAGTTCCTGAAGATATATTTGCATTTATGAAATAATCTGACAGAAATAAACGGGTTAAAATGCTAAATTATCCTCTCAGATTAGAATAAAATATGAGTTCCTGAAGAGATATTTGCATTTATGAAATAATCTGACAGAAATAAACGGGTTAAAATGCTAAATTATCCTCTCAGATTAGAATAAAATGTGAGTTCCTGAAGAGATATTTGCATTTATGAAATAATCTGACAGAAATAAACGGGTTAAAATGCAAAATTATCCTCTCAGATTAGAATAAAATGAGAGTTCCTGAAGAGATATTTGCATTTATGAAATAATCTGACAGAAATAAACGGGTTAAAATGCAAAATTATCCTATCAGATTAGAATAAAATGAGAGTTCCTGAAGAGATATTTGCATTTATGAAATAATCTGACAGAAATAAACGGGTTAAAATGCTAAATTATCCTCTCAGATTAGAATAAAATGTGAGTTCCTGAAGAGATATTTGCATTTATGAAATAATCTGACAGAAATAAACGGGTTAAAATGCAAAATTATCCTCTCAGATTAGAATAAAATGTGAGTTCCTGAAGAGATATTTGCATTTATGAAATAATCTGACAGAAATAAACGGGTTAAAATGCAAAATTATCCTCTCAGATTAGAATAAAATGTGAGTTCCTGAAGAGATATTTGCATTTATGAAATAATCTGACAGAAATAAACGGGTTAAAATGCTAAATTATCCTATCAGATTAGAATAAAATGAGAGTTCCTGAAGAGATATTTGCATTTATGAAATAATCTGACAGAAATAAACGGGTTAAAATGCTAAATTATCCTCTCAGATTAGAATAAAATGTGAGTTCCTGAAGAGATATTTGCATTTATGAAATAATCTGACAGAAATAAACGGGTTAAAATGCAAAATTATCCTCTCAGATTAGAATAAAATGTGAGTTCCTGAAGAGATATTTGCATTTATGAAATAATCTGACAGAAATAAACGGGTTAAAATGCTAAATTATCCTATCAGATTAGAATAAAATGAGAGTTCCTGAAGAGATATTTGCATTTATGAAATAATCTGACAGAAATAAACGGGTTAAAATGCAAAATTATCCTATCAGATTAGAATAAAATGTCAGTTCCTGAAGATATATTTGCATTTATGAAATAATCTGACAGAAATAAACGGGTTAAAATGCTAAATTATCCTCTCAGATTAGAATAAAATATGAGTTCCTGAAGAGATATTTGCATTTATGAAATAATCTGACAGAAATAAACGGGTTAAAATGCTAAATTATCCTCTCAGATTAGAATAAAATGTGAGTTCCTGAAGAGATATTTGCATTTATGAAATAATCTGACAGAAATAAACGGGTTAAAATGCAAAATTATCCTATCAGATTAGAATAAAATGTCAGTTCCTGAAGATATATTTGCATTTATGAAATAATCTGACAGAAATAAACGGGTTAAAATGCTAAATTATCCTCTCAGATTAGAATAAAATATGAGTTCCTGAAGAGATATTTGCATTTATGAAATAATCTGACAGAAATAAACGGGTTAAAATGCTAAATTATCCTCTCAGATTAGAATAAAATGTGAGTTCCTGAAGAGATATTTGCATTTATGAAATAATCTGACAGAAATAAACGGGTTAAAATGCAAAATTATCCTCTCAGATTAGAATAAAATGAGAGTTCCTGAAGAGATATTTGCATTTATGAAATAATCTGACAGAAATAAACGGGTTAAAATGCAAAATTATCCTATCAGATTAGAATAAAATGAGAGTTCCTGAAGAGATATTTGCATTTATGAAATAATCTGACAGAAATAAACGGGTTAAAATGCTAAATTATCCTCTCAGATTAGAATAAAATGTGAGTTCCTGAAGAGATATTTGCATTTATGAAATAATCTGACAGAAATAAACGGGTTAAAATGCAAAATTATCCTCTCAGATTAGAATAAAATGTGAGTTCCTGAAGAGATATTTGCATTTATGAAATAATCTGACAGAAATAAACGGGTTAAAATGCAAAATTATCCTCTCAGATTAGAATAAAATGTGAGTTCCTGAAGAGATATTTGCATTTATGAAATAATCTGACAGAAATAAACAGGTTAAAATGCTAAATTATCCTATCAGATTAGAATAAAATGAGAGTTCCTGAAGAGATATTTGCATTTATGAAATAATCTGACAGAAATAAACGGGTTAAAATGCTAAATTATCCTCTCAGATTAGAATAAAATGTGAGTTCCTGAAGAGATATTTGCATTTATGAAATAATCTGACAGAAATAAACGGGTTAAAATGCAAAATTATCCTCTCAGATTAGAATAAAATGTGAGTTCCTGAAGAGATATTTGCATTTATGAAATAATCTGACAGAAATAAACGGGTTAAAATGCTAAATTATCCTATCAGATTAGAATAAAATGAGAGTTCCTGAAGAGATATTTGCATTTATGAAATAATCTGACAGAAATAAACGGGTTAAAATGCAAAATTATCCTATCAGATTAGAATAAAATGTCAGTTCCTGAAGATATATTTGCATTTATGAAATAATCTGACAGAAATAAACGGGTTAAAATGCTAAATTATCCTCTCAGATTAGAATAAAATATGAGTTCCTGAAGAGATATTTGCATTTATGAAATAATCTGACAGAAATAAACGGGTTAAAATGCTAAATTATCCTCTCAGATTAGAATAAAATGTGAGTTCCTGAAGAGATATTTGCATTTATGAAATAATCTGACAGAAATAAACGGGTTAAAATGCAAAATTATCCTCTCAGATTAGAATAAAATGAGAGTTCCTGAAGAGATATTTGCATTTATGAAATAATCTGACAGAAATAAACGGGTTAAAATGCAAAATTATCCTATCAGATTAGAATAAAATGAGAGTTCCTGAAGAGATATTTGCATTTATGAAATAATCTGACAGAAATAAACGGGTTAAAATGCTAAATTATCCTCTCAGATTAGAATAAAATGTGAGTTCCTGAAGAGATATTTGCATTTATGAAATAATCTGACAGAAATAAACGGGTTAAAATGCTAAATTATCCTATCAGATTAGAATAAAATGAGAGTTCCTGAAGAGATATTTGCATTTATGAAATAATCTGACAGAAATAAACGGGTTAAAATGCTAAATTATCCTATCAGATTAGAATAAAATGAGAGTTCCTGAAGAGATATTTGCATTTATGAAATAATCTGACAGAAATAAACGGGTTAAAATGCTAAATTATCCTCTCAGATTAGAATAAAATGTGAGTTCCTGAAGAGATATTTGCATTTATGAAATAATCTGACAGAAATAAACGGGTTAAAATGCAAAATTATCCTCTCAGATTAGAATAAAATGAGAGTTCCTGAAGAGATATTTGCATTTATGAAATAATCTGACAGAAATAAACGGGTTAAAATGCAAAATTATCCTATCAGATTAGAATAAAATGAGAGTTCCTGAAGAGATATTTGCATTTATGAAATAATCTGACAGAAATAAACGGGTTAAAATGCTAAATTATCCTCTCAGATTAGAATAAAATGTGAGTTCCTGAAGAGATATTTGCATTTATGAAATAATCTGACAGAAATAAACGGGTTAAAATGCAAAATTATCCTCTCAGATTAGAATAAAATGTGAGTTCCTGAAGAGATATTTGCATTTATGAAATAATCTGACAGAAATAAACGGGTTAAAATGCTAAATTATCCTATCAGATTAGAATAAAATGAGAGTTCCTGAAGAGATATTTGCATTTATGAAATAATCTGACAGAAATAAACGGGTTAAAATGCTAAATTATCCTATCAGATTAGAATAAAATGTGAGTTCCTGAAGAGATATTTGCATTTATGAAATAATCTGACAGAAATAAACGGGTTAAAATGCTAAATTATCCTCTCAGAATAAAATGAGAGTTCCTGAAGAGATATTTGCATTTATGAAATAATCTGACAGAAATAAACGGGTTAAAATGCAAAATTATCCTATCAGATTAGAATAAAATGTGAGTTCCTGAAGAGATATTTGCATTTATGAAATAATCTGACAGAAATAAACGGGTTTAAATGCTAAATTATCCTATCAGATTAGAATAAAATGTGAGTTCCTGAAGAGATATTTGCATTTATGAAATAATCTGACAGAAATAAACGGGTTAAAATGCTAAATTATCCTCTCAGATTAGAATAAAATGTGAGTTCCTGAAGAGATATTTGCATTTATGAAATAATCTGACAGAAATAAACGGGTTAAAATGCTAAATTATCCTCTCAGATTAGAATAAAATGTGAGTTCCTGAAGAGATATTTGCATTTATGAAATAATCTGACAGAAATAAACGGGTTAAAATGCTAAATTATCCTCTCAGATTAGAATAAAATGTGAGTTCCTGAAGAGATATTTGCATTTATGAAATAATCTGACAGAAATAAACGGGTTAAAATGCTAAATTATCCTCTCAGATTAGAATAAAATGTCAGTTCCTGAAGAGATATTTGCATTTATGAAATATCCGGACAGAAATAAACGGGTTAAAATGCTAAATTATCCTCTCAGATTAGAATAAAATGTGAGTTCCTGAAGAGATATTTGCATTTATGAAATAATCTGACAGAAATAAACGGGTTAAAATGCTAAATTATCCTATCAGATTAGAATAAAATGTGAGTTCCTGAAGAGATATTTGCATTTATGAAATAATCTGACAGAAATAAACGGGTTAAAATGCAAAATTATCCTCTCAGATTAGAATAAAATATGAGTTCCTGAAGATATATTTCCATTTATGAAATATTTTGAGAGGGAAGTAGGGAAAGCAGAGGTAAGATCAGAGCAAAAGCAAAACTATGCTGAAAGATCAGGTGACAGATGTAAGATTGTATAGATTTAACTGGATTTTTGCTTTAAAATGAAAGAATTTAAATCCTGATCCTGGTGCAACCAGGGGCAAGAGAAGGTGAGGGAGGTACCCTGGTGCTCTGGCCCTGCGCTGCTGCGCTGCCGTGAGCCGTTGAGCAGCTTTCTGTGGCTCGGCTCGGGCGGAGGCGGAGGTCTGGGTGGGATGGTCTGGCTGGAGACAGGCAGCGGCGGGTGGAGGTAGCCGGGCAGCACGGTGGGCAGTGTGCGGAACATGGCGCCGAACTGGTCCGGAGATCTCTCCTGTGTGTGTGTGTGTGTGTGTGTGTGTGTGTGTGTGTGTGTGGGGGGGGGGAAGGGGGTGAAGCAGGGATGTAATGATTAATACCAGTTTTTTAAAAAGTAATCGCGATGCAGTTAACATCCAAGCCCGTAATCTACGTTAGATTTCGCTTATTTGACTTCAGACGTCACTATGTCTTCTTAGTTAAGTTATTTAAATTTTTTTCTATTTTTTTTGTTATTTGGATATGGGACTTGTTTATATTTGTGTTATTTTAGATCAAATAAAATGTCAGTGTCACTTTTTATAAAGGACACATCTGTTGTTTTGCAGTTTATATGAATAAAGATCCTGAGAAAATTGTGAGTTAGGTGTATGGTTACACCCCTAGTTAGTTAGGAGTTAGTTAGTTAGTTAGTGTTTTTTTTAATAATCTGTGGGTCGATCCAGCCTCTGTGCTCCGTACCTACCCTCTCCCTCCTGCGTACCCGGGCAGAGATGCTCCTCTGCAGGGTGGAGGAGTTGACCGTGTCCCCCAGCAGCTCCACGTACGGCTTCTCCAGGTAATCCTCCGTCACGTCGCCTTCCTCCAGAGACACATCGGAGCAGCTGGGGTCCCTGGGCCGGGCCAGCACCACCATGTGGCAGCCGCACGTCGCCTGCACAAAGACAGTGTTTATCTCTCAACTGGAATATACATAAAAGCACTTTCCATATAAGATTAATATTAATATATCCTTTATTAGTCCCACACTCGTTGTTATTACACACAGGCCTGAACTACACACACATGCTCAGTACCTATACATGCTAATGGAGAGATGTCAGAGTGGGGGGGTGGGGGTGGGGGGCTACCCATGGAAAAGGGTCCCGATGTCAGAGTGGGGGGGGCTACCCATGGAAAGGGGTCCCGATGTCAGAGTGGGGGGGCTGCCCATGGAAAGGGGTCCTGAGGGTTTGGTGCCTTGCTCCTTGCAGGAGGTGAACTGGCACCTCTCCAACTACCAGTCCACCACCATACTTTGGTCCGTATGCCCACTCTGACATGGGTTTGGGGCTTGGGGCGCCCATGGAAAGGCACCCCAAGCAGGTCAGGGTTCGGTGCCTTGCTCAAGAGCACATGGGCACTGCCAAGGAGGTGAACTGGGACCTCTCCAGATACCAGTCCACCACCATACACCACGTATGTATGGACTGAGCTAGCGCCACCCCATATATATATATACACATATATATATGAGTGTATGTACATATGAACCATAATTTCAACATTCAACTATCAACATTACTTCAAACACGCACAGCCTGAACGTTGTACTTGAGGAAGCGCGGACACAGAGTCGGCTTGAACTGGTTGGTGAAGTTTTCTTCTCCCAGGCCCAGTTTCCCGTGTCTGCCGTCTCCAAACGTGTACAGCAAACCGCTCTCTAAGGGCAGAAAACAACAGCAACACGACGTTAAATCCAACCAGTGTAACGTCTGAGGCTTCGTGAGAGAGCGTGACCGTGAAGCAGACGCAGCGACGTGTACCTGTGATGACGGCGGTGTTGTTTTCCCCGCAGGCCACCTGACACACTCGGCCCCTCTGGAAGTGCCGGACCGGCTGCGGCAGCGGCGACTGGAAGATGAAGGTCCCGTGGCCGAGCTGTCCGAACTGGCCGAGACCGAACGTGAACATGTCGTCCTCTGAGAGACGAGAAACACGTAACCTTTAATCTAGAAAAGGGGTCATCTCTGAGCTTACTGACATTTTCTTTTAAATGAAAAGGATGAATGTGAAATAGTAAAAATATTTAATGCATTTTGGTTCTTCTTTTTAACCCTGTTTTGTATTATTATTATTATTATTATTATTATTATAATAATTAGTATTATTATTATTCTTAATATTATTATAATAATAATTATTATTATTATTCTTAATATTATTATTATTATTATTATTATTCTTAATATTATTATTATTATTCTTCTTAATATTATTATTATTATTATTATTATTATTATTATTATTATTATTATTATTATGGTAGAAACCTGGCAGTCAGCAGGGTTCAGACTTGAAAATATTTAAAGGTGCCCTGCCACACACAACCATTTTTACTTGGTGTGTGTGTGTGTGTGTGTGTGTGTGTGTGTGTGTGTGTCTCTAGCCACTGGAAATAAATAAGTGGAGAAATCAGACCAATCACAACAGCTGGTCAGTCTGATGTCATGCTGCCTGAGCTCATTAATATTCATGAGCTGGGTAAAGGATGCTGATAGCCAGGCTCTCATTGGCTAATTGTTAGCCAATCAGAGTCAAGCAGCTTAGCTGGTTAAATATTAATGAGAACTGGCCCAAATGGAGCCGAGTCTTCCTGCAGGCTTTCTATACCAGAATGGCTTGAAACGAGGTAACCACGGTAACCAAGTTACAGAGTCCATGGTAGGACTTCAGAAGTTACCACAGAGTCATGAGACACGTGTGTCGGGGCACCTTTAATAAACGTGACCCCAAGTGGAGTTGTGTAATACTTCAGCCATGTTTGTAGTTCTTTAAGACATATTTGATTCCCTACCAGTGAGTGCCACCGTGTGTCCCCCTCCGCAAGCCACCTGGGTCACCGGCTCCTTGACGCCCTTCACGCGCTGGGACTCGGTGCCGCGGCAGCTGGTCGGTGCCCAGGCCCAGCTTCCCGCTGTCGCTCTCCCCAAACGTGTACAGAGCGCCGTCAACTGGGACACACAGAGAAGGACACACAACCAACACAACTCTACTCCTCTGTTGCTGTAAATGCATCTTGTTAACTGGTCTTGGATATTGTAGTTATTGTGTCATCTATTCTTGATCTTTGGATCTTTGTGTGTGTGGTGATGATGAAGGAGGGAGATGTGCTCACGTGGTGAATTGTATGTGTTGTTAATCACATAATCGCACAAAAGATCCACACACATCGGCGTCTGGAGCTGTAACGCAGCGTTCTCCGTGCTCACCTGTGACTAAGGCAGAGTGGTAGTATCCACAGGACACCCAGCTGATTGGTCGGCCCACGCTGACTTCCTGTGGCGTTGTAGCGTGGCTCTCCTTCCCCAAACCGATCTGACCCTCCGTGTTGTCGCCCCACATGAACAGTTCCCCGCTCTCTGTGACGGCCGGCACACAAAGACCTCATTTACAACAACTTTTTAAATGTAAAAGGCTTTTCTAGTCTTAACAACTACTCAAAGCACCAATTCCACAGTACAGGAACTATTCACCATCACACACATTCACACACTGTCGCCGAGACTGCCGTACACCTGCTCATCAGATAAACACTCACACACATTCACACTCAAGTGCCTTGCCCAAGGACACTTTGACAACAAGTCAGGGACTGCAAGGCCAGGGATTGAACTGCCAACCTTCCAATTGGCAGGCAACTGCTCTACCACTGAGCCACAGCTGCCCATTGGTGTTAAATATTCTTCTTGTGTGTGCCCAGGTTGGTTCAGTGGTAGAGCGGGCGCACGTGTACTGAGAGATTAATGCCTCGATGCGGAGGTCCAAGGTTCAAATCTAACCTGTGACCATTTCCTGCATGTCTACCCCCCCCCCCTTTCTCACCTAACTGTGCTTTCAAAAATTATAGGAGGAAAAGCACAAAAATTAATCTTTTGTGATGCAAGTCTTGACTTTTAACATTTTATAAAACATACAGAAAGTGTAACAGTGCTTTGGTTTTTAACGTAAGTAAATTAAAATATATTTTTATTAGAATCAGACTATTTCGGTCATTTGGCAATTTACCCTGATATGTCTGGGTTGTGTCACATGAACATTTTTACTTAAATTTGCAGGTAAAATCTAAAGAATACAACATTTTAAATAAGAAAAATTAATACCAAATTTAATTTGAATTAAAAAAAAAACAATTTACATTACGTTTTTCAATTAAAACATCTAATATACTGAGAAAAATATCAAAAAACAATTTAAATTGGAAAAATCTAACTTCCAATGAAATTTTAATTAACATGACAAACTCTAAAAATGCAAAGAAAGTTACATTTTATTTAGAAAATACACATTTAAATACATATTACAACTAAAATCACAATAAATAAAGGCTAAAGTCATTTATTTTTGTTGTTGCCTTTCTTTAAATGGCTGTTAATTTCTTTAATGTTTAATTTCTCATACTGCAAAGCACTTTTATTGCTCTGTTGCTGTTGCTCTATAAATAAAGCTAATAAGATAATAAAATGTGAGCGTGACCTGTGAGCGCGGCGGAGGTGTTGGAGCCGGCAGCGAGCATTTTGATTGGCCCGCGTGAATCGAAGAAGCCGATCCTCTGGAACGCCGTCCTCTCCTCGCAGTCCCCGAGCCCCAGCTGGCCTTCGCTGTTCCCCCCCGACGCCAACACCTGCCCCTGAGCTACAGAAGGGCAAATAAAACACACTTTGAACCCTCGTGTTGTCTTCCCGTCAAAATTGAAAATCAGCTTTTTAATCAATGTTTTTTTTTTACTTTTTCTTACGTTTTTGTCCCTTTTTTCAATGTTTGTCACTCTTTTTTTTGACGTTTTCAAGTTATTTTTGGAATTTATGGTCAATAAAGCTCATTTATAGGAAATTATACCTAATGTTTGAGTTAGAAAAGCAGAAATTAGGAATTATTGAGACTAAAATTAAAGGAATGGATGTTTATGATAATCACAGACTGGAATATGTCAACTTTTACTCTCAATACTAAGACAACATGAGGACAACATGAGGACAACATGAGGGCAACATGAGGGCAACATGAAGACAACATGAAGACAACATGAGGACAACATGAGGACAACATGAAGACAACATGAGGGCAACATGAGGGCAACATGAGGACAACATGAAGGCAACATGAGGGCAACATGAGGACAACATGAAGACAACATGAGGACAACATGAGGACAACATGAAGACAACATGAGGACAACATGAGGACAACATGAAGACAACATGAGGACAACATGAAGACAACATGAAGACAACATGAAGACAACATGAGGGCAACATGAGGACAACATGAAGACAACATGAGGGCAACATGAGGACAACATGAGGACAACATGAGGACAACATGAAGACAACATGAGGGCAACATGAGGACAACATGAAGACAACATGAGGGCAACATGAAGACAACATGAAGACAACATGAAGACAACATGAGGGCAACATGAGGGCAACATGAGGGCAACATGAAGACAACATGAGGGCAACATGAGGACAACATGAAGACAACATGAAGACAACATGAAGACAACATGAAGACAACATGAGGGCAACATGAGGACAACATGAGGACAACATGAGGGCAACATGAGGACAACATGAAGACAACATGAAGACAACATGGGGACAACATGGGGACAACATGAGGACAACATGAGGACAACATGAGGACAACATGAGGGTTAATCATTCAAACGTGTCTCCCATGTTAGATTCTCACCTGTGGAGATCAGAGTGTGGTTTCTCCCACAGGCCACGAATTCAACTTTCTCAGACTTTAGAGCTGAAAATACACAAAATTAATAATAATTATTAAATATATATATATATATATATATATATATATATATATATATATATATATAAGTTTTTCGGTACAGGCTATTTGCTGTAAAGAGTACGCTGTTGTAAATGTGTTGAATGAATTGAGCTTTCTATTGTCTTACATTACCAGTAGTGAACACAGAAATCTGATTAGCAACCTATAGTCTCTCCGTCTCGCTCTGTCTCTGTAGATTAGTCCAGATTAAGGACCCCCTCCAGATTGGGATTATAATGGCGACAGATCTCTGGGTTTCCCTCCAGCACAGCGCTACGTGAACATGTTTCCACAGCCATAAAAATGCATGAAATAGTTTCCTGTGTAGGCCGGAGAGAGGTCTCCCGCTCCACTTGCAGGGCGGAGAGGGGTCTCCTGCTCCACTTGCAGGGCGGAGAGGGGTCTCCCGCTCCACTTGCAGGGCGGAGAGAGGTCTCAGAGGGGTCTCCCGCTCCACTTACAGGGCGGAGAGAGGTCTCCCGCTCCACTTGCAGGGCGGAGAGAGGTCTCAGAGGGGTCTCCCGCTCCACTTGCAGGGCGGAGAGGGGTCTCAGAGGGGTCTCCCGCTCCACTTACAGGGTGGAGAGGGGTCTCAGAGGGGTCTCCCGCTCCACTTGCAGGGGGGAGAGGGGTCTCAGAGGGGTCTCCCGCTCCACTTACAGGGCGGAGAGGGGTCTCCCGCTCCACTTGCAGGGCGGAGAGGGGTCTCAGAGGGGTCTCCCGCTCCACTTGCAGGGCGGAGAGGGGTCTCAGAGAGGTCTCCCGCTCCACTTGCAGGGCGGAGAGGGGTCTCAGAGGGGTCTCCCGCTCCACTTGCAGGGCGGAGAGGGGTCTCAGAGGGGTCTCCTGCTCCACTTGCAGGGCGGAGAGGGGTCTCAGAGAGGTCTCCTGCTCCACTTGCAGGGCGGAGAGGGGTCTCAGAGGGGTCTCCCGCTCCACTTGCAGGGCGGAGAGGGGTCTCAGAGAGGTCTCCCGCTCCACTTGCAGGGCGGAGAGGGGTCTCCCGCTCCACTTACAGGGTGGAGAGGGGTCTCAGAGGGATCTCCCGCTCCACTTGCAGGGCGGAGAGGGGTCTCAGAGAGGTCTCCTGCTCCACTTACAGGGCGGAGAGGGGTCTCAGAGGGGTCTACCGCTCCACTTACAGGGTGGAGAGGGGTCTCAGAGAGGTCTCCCGCTCCACTTACAGGGTGGAGAGGGGTCTCCCGCTCCACTTGCAGGGTGGAGAGGGGTCTCAGAGAGGTCTCCTGCTCCACTTACAGGGCGGAGAGGGGTCTCCCGCTCCACTTGCAGGGCGGAGAGGGGTCTCCCGCTCCACTTGCAGGGCGGAGAGGGGTCTCAGAGAGGTCTCCTGCTCCACTTACAGGGCGGAGAGGGGTCTCCCGCTCCACTTGCAGGGCGGAGAGGGGTCTCCCGCTCCACTTGCAGGGTGGAGAGGGGTCTCAGAGAGGTCTCCTGCTCCACTTACAGGGCGGAGAGGGGTCTCCCGCTCCACTTGCAGGGCGGAGAGGGGTCTCAGAGAGGTCTCCTGCTCCACTTACAGGGCGGAGAGAGGTCTCCCGCTCCACTTCTCCGTCAGGAGGCAGCTGTCAGCAACAACACTTCCATGCATTACTCTCCCTCCTTTATGGCGCTAAAAGAGGGAACGGAGAGCCGTTTAAGGACCAACCTTTGACACACGTGGGCTTGTGCACCGTCAGTTTGGACCCCAGGCCGAGCTGGCCCCAGTTGTTGCTGCCAAACATGAAGAGTTTCCCATTTTCTGTGGACACACAGGTTGATTTCTAAGTGCTTGAAATGAAGGATTTAGGTTAAAGTGATGCAATACAGGGTTGGGTATCGTGTAAAAATCTAATTGTTAATTTATATTTGTGTCATTGTTAGTAAAATAACATTTCATTGCAGGGAAAAGACACTCAGAATCAGTAAAAGTTAAATATTGTTGAAGTTTATAACGCTTTCAATACAGTTAGACAGCTTAACCCTCAAGTTTTGGGTCAAATTGCAATATCAATGTTCTTTTTAATTCCCCAAAATAACATGATTGATTCCACACAATGCTCTTTGCCAAGTACAAATCTCTACTTTCATTAATTTTGGGGCGTCTTATTCAATTTTATAGCATTTGAAACCAAATTGAAGTGTTTTTGAAATAGTATTGAGAGTAAAAGTTGACATATTCCAGTCTGTGATTATCATCAACATCCATTCCTTTAATTTTAGTCTCAATAATTCCTAATTTCTGCTTTTCTAACTCAAACATTAGGTATAATTTCCTATAAATGAGGTTTATTGACAATAAATTCCAAAATTAACTGTAAAACTAAAGTTAATAAGTTAGTGTTACGTAGTGTTAAATGTAAAAAAAAGTGACAAAAATTGAAAAAAAGTGTTGAAAAATGGGACAAAAATGTAAGAAAAACATCGATAAAAAGCATCAACTGAAGGTGTAGCTTTTGATTTGGGGTGAAACGGTCTCTTACCGGTGATTAAGGCGGTGTGCTCGTCCCCGCAGGCTGTCTTCAGGGGGACGTCATTCTTAAGCCAGAATTTACTGGGGACGTTGTCGGCAAATTTGCTCTTTCCAAAAGTGAAAACTGCTCCTGATTCTGAGAAAAAAGAAAAGGAATAAACCGTTAATAATGAAAGAGAGAGACCAGAGACCAGAGACCAGAAAACAGAGACCAGAGACCAAAAACCAGAGACCAGAGACCAGAGACCAAAAACCAGAGACCAGAGACCAGAGACCAGAGACCAGAGACCAAAAACCAGAGACCAGAGACCAAAAACCAGAGACCAGAGACCAAAAACCAGAGACCAGAGACCAGAGACCAGAGACCAAAAACCAGAGACCAGAGACCAAAAACCAGAGACCAGGGACCAGAGACCAAAAACCAGAGACCAGAGACCAAAAACCAGAGACCAGAGACCAGAGACCAAAAACCAGAGACCAGAGACCAAAAACCAGAGACCAGAGACCAGAGACCAAAGACCAAAGACCAGAGACCAAAAACCAGAGACCAGAGACCAGAGACCAAAAACCAGAAACCAGAGACCAGAGACCAAAAACCAGAAACCAGAAACCAGAAACCAGAAACCAGAGACCAAAAACCAGAAACCAGAAACCAGAAACCAGAGACTAGAGATCAGAGACCAAAAACCAGAAACCAGAGACTAGAGACCAGAGACCAGAGACCAGAGACCAGAGACCAAAGACCAAAAACCAGAAACCAGAGACCAGAGACCAGAGACCAAAAACCAGAAACCAGAAACCAGAAACCAGAGACCAAAAACCAGAAACCAGAAACCAGAAACCAGAGACTAGAGATCAGAGACCAAAAACCAGAGACTAGAGACCAGAGACCAGAGACCAGAGACCAAAGACCAAAAACCAGAAACCAGAAACCAGAGACCAAAAACCAGAAACCAGAGATTAGAGACTAGAGACCAGAGACCAGAGACCAGAAACCAGAGACCAGAGATTAGAGACTAGAGACCAGAGACCAGAAACCAAAAACCAGAGACTAGAGACCAGAAACCAAAAACCAGAGACCAGAGACCAGAGACCAGAGACTAGAGACCAGAGACCAGAAACCAGAGACCAGAGACCAGAAACCAGAAACCAGAAACCAGAAACCAGAAACCAGAAACCAGAGACCAGAAACCAGAGACCAGAGACGCCATTAATCCTTCTTGTGGTTGTATGCCGTAAAATTGGATAAAACTATTAATCATCAATGTTGTTTTTAATTCCCCAAAATAACATGATTGATTCCACACAACGCTCTTTGCCAAGTACAAATCTCTACTTTCATTAATTTTGGGGCGTCTTATTCAATTTTATAGCATTTGAAACCAAATTGAAGTGTTTTTGAAATAGTATTGAGAGTAAAAGTTGACATATTCCAGTCTGTGATTATCATCAACATCCATTCCTTTAATTTTAGTCTCAATAATTCCTAATTTCTGCTTTTCTAACTCAAACATTACGTATAATTTCCTATAAATGAGGTTTATTGACCATAAATTCCAAAAATAACTAAAACTAAAGTTAATAAGTTAATGTTACGTAGTGTTAAACATAAAAAAACATTGAAAAAAGGGACAAAAACATAAGAAAAAGTTAAAAACGTTGATTAAAAAGTGTTGATTTTCAGTTTTAACGGGAAGACTTGAGGCACATTTTGAGTTTTTAGATCACATTTCTTCAAAATGTCTGAATTTTACAATCTCCACTTCACACACACACACACACACACACAAACACACACTCTTTCCACATATTCACAGCCTGATTTATGCACATTTTATCAAAATCCCTTCTGTAAAATCCGTTGACTCTAATATATCAAACAATGTTGAACTTTACTTTATCTAATGTTTCATTTCAGTCCCTTTCTGGTCTGCTAATGTCTGCAAATTAGCGCCTAATTAATCATATAACGCCTGAAATCAGTAATCATCAGTAATCATCAGTAATCATCAGTAATCATCAGTAATCATCAGTAATCCCCCGATGAAGTTTAATGGTGCTGCATGTCATTCAGTGTTAATATGTTCATTTAGTTACAAAGCACGCTCTTAAATCAAACTTTTTCAGTACTTAACGCTGAGAAAAAGGGGAATTAAATATATAAATAGCAAATAACGTGTAATACTTAACCCAGTTATGAGTATAAAACATATATAATACAGATATAAAGCGCAGGAGTAATGGTGAAAGTGGAGTATTTACCGTTAGCCAGCGAGCTAAAGCAGAAGCTAAACTTAACGGAAGCATGCTAACTTAATATTTTAAATATTTAGCTCGTTATAAGACCTAAAATGTGTAAAATTATGTAATAAGTATCGTTATTTACCTGGTATCTTGTCCTCGGACTCCCCTGCCATCTCTGCGGGACTTTAATCCGCTTTGCTCGGCGTCGTGGGCGTGTTGGGGTTGGTGCCCCTCTTGTTTTCGACTCCGACAACCCGGAAGTAAACAAAACGTCTCCTAGGTTACGACGCAGACGACGTGACCCTTAAAGGGACAGGACGTTATTTTTAACGCTGAATACCGAAACGCGTTGATATATTTTAGATATGGATATTGCTGGATATGGAAATGTTATTACATTTTGTAATGAGCAAAAATACATTGTTTCTGTTAAATATCCTATGTTATATTGATGTCTTATACCATATGTTAACTCATATTACTATATTTTACCTTTTAACTCCCATACAATACTATACCTACTACATCATTTACAATATTATACTATATTATGTTACTGTGTGTACTGTATATGTGCGTAACTAAAAGAAATAAGACCTCACATACAGCACACTCAGCCCAGATTGAAACTTAGAAGACTGGGTGCTGGATCCTTAATGTAGAAAATAATATTTAAAAAAGGTATTCAGGACAGCGCTCCAATTAATACATTTCATTGCCAAACAGACGTTTCGGGCAGGCGCCCTTGAGCATGTATCTCAGGCAACCTCAGCATTTAAAGTAACTACTAAGTGCTGAGTATACTGACATTTATACAGAGTAAATCCTTGGATAAGCAGAGGATGCACACAAACAGGTTAGAGCTTATATTCATATTTAGGCATCAGATTAAGACACAGAAACAACACATTCTCCAGTATACTTATTTATAATAATTACTTATCCAGGTTGAGTGCATCAGCAGTGGACAGACATCATTTAAAGAGGCCAAAGTCAGGAGATGTGTCTTTAGTTTCCAGCAGAATAAAGTCCCAGTCCATCCCCGCCTACATCAGACATTAAGATATAAATCAAATGACACAAAGCTCATTTCAATATAATTTAATTTAAAAAATAAATCTTTTTTAATATCTCTTCACCCATAATAACTTCATAAACATTAAACAAATAACACTTAAATACACTTTCATTCCTTCAAAAAACTCTGTATTTAAGCAGTAATGTTACATTAACACGACCACATCCCTGTGGACTTTACTATGAAACTAAAATCTCCTCAAATTTTACCTTAAAAAGTCCACCTTTTCACCCAATGCAATATAATATTTTATAAATTATTATCTGCATGATTTAAGGGCTCCATAAGCGGTACAACACTTTTAACATTGCCCTTAATTTACATATTACATTTTTACATATTTGATAAATCAATTAAGGATTAATTGAAGGTGTTATTAAGGTTCAGGTGAGAATTATGAATATTTAAAAGGGATTCTTTCACAGTATTACCCGAGATTAAATGGTCAATTAATTGATGAATGAATGAATGGATTGTATTATTATTAAGGGATGTTTATGGGTTTTCTGCACAAATTAAGGGTCGTTTGAGGGGTAAAATTCACCAAAACATCCCTGAATTTACAGTGTACCTTAAAAGTGCTTTCATTTTAATTTAAGTTGAACATGCAGGGAGTGTAAAGGTGTTTCAACCACTTAAATCCACTTAAATCAATTAACAAAACACATTAAAATACCCTTTATATTTTACAATCCATTAATGTGTCCAATAAACCCCCAAAATAGCCCATTAAATGACAAAATACTGAATACAAATCCCTTAAAACATCTGTACTTTGCATTTGACAATGTTTCAGACCTCTAAATCCAAATAGGATGATGATTAATGTGTGAAATCCGTTGTTAGGTGTGTTGTCAAGCGTAGATTAAGGGACTGTTGTTTCATAGCGTCACTAAAAGTCTTTCTGGACTCGGAGTGCTCTTCCTGTCCATTATCTGTGGTTTGGAGAGAGTTCATCTGTGTCAGACAGCTCCTTCGTTCCCCTAAAGAACTCCCATCATGCATCAGCAGGCACACAAGCGTCTCCCGTCTCGGCGGGTGGTCCATCATGGTCCTGTACGGCTCTACAGGCTTGGGTCTGGGGTCATCCCAGTTTAAAAAGAGAGGGGTTCAGGTTGCTTTCCAATAAAAACGTCCTCCTATGTGACCAGTCCCCTCCCTCACCTGTCGTCCTGAGCCACGCCCAGCGGGTGGAGGCGCCCTGAGTCTAGCAGCACCCTGCCCAGCCAGTGTAAAAGCTGCGAGTACCAGTGGATCCCGTCACCGTGGCTCCCGGTGGATCCAGTCCAGCTGTGGATCAGCCGGAGCGGCGAGAAGGCCCAGTGAGCCAGGGCGTGCTGGTCCACCACGGCATAGCAGGACGCCACCACCCCGTCCACCACCAGCGTCCCCTGCTGGGTCAGCGGTGCAACGCCCTGCTCGCCCTCGTGCTGATCCGGGTGATCCGAGACAGACGCCCGGTCCCGCTTCACCCTGCGACACCAGCACGCACTGTCCCGGCT
>JABXJD010000020.1:5227500-5307500 GCA_013375575.1 Percina caprodes | reverse complement strand
GTACCAGCATTTTAAGCTCTGTGATTAGAGGTTTTGTACTGAAATGCACTCTGGGAATCCTCGTTAACTTCTCTTCTTTTTATCTGTAAGAAATCAGACTTTTTCTAATGCAGTTTTCATCTTTTCATGACTCAGCAAGGACAGTTTTGTCCATCCAAAGCTGAAAAAGAGCTCCAAAACACTCGGGTCTAGACAGAAAACTAACCAGACTTTTATTTCCTGCACACTGGAAGAATGAAATAGCTTTTTTTTATAGTTTGTAACTCAGCTTTTTGACAATAAACTGTAAAACTCCAGGTTTCAAAACATCCTTTCAGCCCCGCTCGCCTAGTTTATCTACAGCCTGCAGATGTTTTTATATTGTGCTAAGTAATTTTATGGAAAACCCATGAAGAACTTTCTGATTCATGCAGTTTCCTCCTCTAAAATCCCCTGATTTGTGGTTGTTAAAAGTGCAAAATACAATAAAAAAGCCACAAAACCTCACAGAAGCACAAATATTGACGTGTGCATCCCGGGGACAGGTGGGGCGAGTGGCAGATGAGACAGAGGGGAATAAAAAGAGCTGCCCAGATAGTTAAGATGCAAGCAAGAAGACAGTTAGTGATCATGGATGTAAGGAAAACAAGAAATGTTAGAAAGAAAAGGCAGCAGAAAGTAGTCTTCGGCCATGTTACCTTGCCGGGCTACGATGAGACAAGGTGTGTATGCGCTGCTATGAGCCAGGTGTAGTCACACAGCTGCAAAGCTTCTACTCAAATTACTGACAGCTGGATTAGTGATGCACACGTACAAGAGTCCTGGAAGCAGTTTGCACCAGTTCAGTCCCAGTAGACACCGAACTTCAGCAGAAAAGATGTGTTTGTTCACTTTTCCAGCGTCATACTGGGAGTTTTCTCCCTGCGTGTAGTTACAAACTGTCTCAAGTTGACTTGTTGAAGAGGTTTTTCTAATGCTAACCGAATGCTTTGAGTTCCCCAAACGCAGCACGTTAGTCTGTTTCAGTTGCATTGAATTAAAGAAAAATGAAAAGTGAATGTACGCTATGCTCTGCTGGGCCCTGCTGGGCCCTGCTACGTTCTGCTATGTCCTGCTACGTCCTGCTAGGTCCTGCTAGGTCCTGCTAGGTCCTGCGAGGCCATGTTACGTCCTGCTAGGTCCTGCTAAGTCCTGCTACGTCTTGCTACGTCCTGCTAGGTCCTGCTACGTCCTGCTACGTCCTGCTAGGTCATGTTACGTCCTGCTAGGTCCTGCTACGTCCTGCTAGGTCATGTTACGTCCTGCTAGGTCCTGCTACGTCCTGCTAGGTCATGTTACGTCCTGCTAGGTCCTGCTACGTCCTGCTAGGTCCTGCTAGGTCCTGCTAGGTCCTGCTAGGTCATGTTACGTCCTGCTAGGTCCTGCTACGTCCTGCTACGTCCTGCTAGGTCCTGCTAGGTCCTGCTAGGTCCTGCTGGGCCTTGTAATGCCGCACAGTGCCCTGCTACGTCCTGCTAGGTCCTGTTAGGTCCTGCTACCTCCTGCTAGGTCCTGCTAGGTCCTGCTACCTCCTGCTACATTCTGCTACGCTCTGCTACGTCCTGCTACGTCCTGCTACGTCCTAAGAGGCCATGCTACGTCCTGCGAGGCCATGCTACGTCCTGCGAGGCCATGCTACGTCCTGCTACGTCCTGCTAGGTCCTGCTAGGTCCTGCTACGTCCTGCTAGGTCCTGCTACGTCCTGCTAGGTCCTGCTAGGTCCTGCTGGGCCTTGTAATGCCGCACAGTGCCCTGCTACGTCCTGCTAGGTCCTGTTAGGTCCTGCTACCTCCTGCTAGGTCCTGCTAGGTCCTGCTACCTCCTGCTACGTTCTGCTGGGCCCTGCTACATTCTGCTACGCTCTGCTACGTCCTGCTACGTCCTGCTACGTCCTGCTACGTCCTGCGAGGCCATGCTACGTCCTGCGAGGCCATGCTACGTCCTGCGAGGCCATGCTACGTCCTGCTACGTCCTGCTACGTCCTGCTAGGTCCTGCTACGTCCTGCTACGTCCTGCTAGGTCCTGCTACGTCCTGCTGGGCCTTGTAATGCCGCACAGTGCCCTGCTACGTCCTGCTAGGTCCTGTTAGGTCCTGCTACCTCCTGCTAGGTCCTGCTAGGTCCTGCTACCTCCTGCTACGTCCTGCTGGGCCCTGCTACATCCTGCTACGCTCTGCTGGGCCCTGCTACGTCCTGCTACGTCCTGCTAGGCCATGCTACGTCCTGCGAGGCCATGCTACGTCCTGCTACGTCCTGCTAGGTCCTGCTACGTCCTGCTGGGCCTTGTAATGCCGCACAGTGCCCTGCTACGTCCTGCTAGGTCCTGTTAGGTCCTGCTACCTCCTGCTAGGTCCTGCTACCTCCTGCTAGGTCCTGCTACGTCCTGCTAGGTCCTGCTAGGTCCTGCTAGGTCCTGCTAGGTCCTGCTGGGCCTTGTAACGCTGCACAGTGCCCTGCTATGCCATGAACTACTACAAAGAACTACTACAAACTACTATTATTTGTGACTGTTATTGCCACTCTTCATTCTAACCCCAACCGGTCGTCAGACTCCGCCTACCAAGAGCCTGGACCTGGGTCTGGGTCTGGGCCTGGGTCTGGGTCTGTCCCAGGTTTCTGCCTAAAAGGAAGTTTTTCCTCGCCACTGTCCCACTGTTGCTTGCTCTGGAGGGAACTACTAAAACTGCTGGGTCCTTGTAAATTATAGAGTGTGGTCTAGACCTGCTCTATCTGGTCTAGACCTGCTCTATCTGGTCTAGACCTGCTCTATCTGGTCTAGACCTGTTCTATCTGTAAAGTGTCTCGAGATAACTCTTGTTATGAATTGATACTATAAATAAAATTGAATTGAATTGAATGTAAGTTCTGCAGATACCGTCAGTTCAGTATTAGTCTGGAACAGAAGTACATTTCTAGGATAGAGTATTTTTTTACATAATAATGTATAAATTGTTTTTAAATTGTTAAATATAACTGTTTCTATGGAGATTGCCACTAATTAAGCCCCTTGAGGGCTTGTGGGGAATTGTCCATCACATCTTTTTATGAAACATATAACACTGTTTTAATGTTTTTGTTGTGAAAATAAAATAAATAAACAGAATTAACATTTCTAAAGCCCAACTTCAGCTCTCTGGGTGTTGCCGTCTTTAACCCTCATGTTGTCCTCGGGTCAAATTTGACCCATTTTCAGGTTTTTTAATCACATAAAATGGGCCTTCAAAATAAGCTGGAAATGTCATTATTAGAAATATCAAATAACTTTGGAAAAAACATCAAAAAAAGGACCCACAACGTTAAAAAAGTGACAAAAATGTCAGAAAATGCGATAACCTTTTTCATGGTTGACAGGAAGACAACACGAGGGTTAAACTTCGTTCTTATAGGGAAACAACAACTGTTGGACAAGCAAGCTACACGCTGAAAATGGCGAGATTTGGATCGTCAAGTCCGGCCTGCTCGATTTTTTCAGAAGAAGAACATATTGAGGGTGTGTCCTCTCTAACTGGGACAGTTTGGGACGGTTTGGTGGGATTGCTGTGGACAAAGTCCACACGGAGACACACTGGTAAGAACTAGAAACTACAACTTTTGAGCAAGAAAGCCACAAACTGAAAATGGCGAGATTTGAAGAGCATTAGGAGGGTGCAACAAGGCCGGTCTGCTCGGTTCTCTCAGGGAACGGTTGTAAAGATTAACAAAGAACATGTTGAGGGGGTCTCCGGTCTAACTGGGACAGTTTGGGACGGATTGGTGGGATTGATGTGGACAAAGTCCACACGGAGACACACTGGTAAGAGCTAGAAACTACAACTTTTGAGCTACAAACTGAAAATGGCAAGATTTGAAGAACATTAGGAGGGTGCAACAAGGCCGGTCTGCTCGGTTCTCTCAGGGAACGGTTGTAAAGATTAACAAAGAACATGTTGAGGGGGTCTCCGGTCTAACTGGGACGTTTTGGTGGGATTGCTGTTGTCAAAGTCCACATGGAGACACACTGGTAACCATGCATCAGCTGATCTGAATAGCTCCAGTTGGGGCGTCCTCTAGCCCCCCCAGTATGAGCGTTTGCCCCATGTTAACTGAGTCCTGCAGAGGCCCGGGGTTCAAATCCGACATGCGGTCCTTTTGCTGTGTCCTACCCCATCTCTGTCCCCCTTTCCAGTCTATCCACTGTCAGTAATGAAGGGAAAACCCCAAAAAATAATCTTTAAATAGCTCGCGTTAACTTCATTTAATGTTGGATTGGCGGTTCCTTCCTGGGACTATTTAGCAGAGCCGCCGTGAAGATGATTGTGATTGGTTTAAAGCAATTTCCTGTCCCAGAATGCATCTGTGGTGTAGCCAGACCTTTATAGAGCTGGCTATGTGAGAGTAGTTCAGTATGAACATGCTGAATACTTCCACCTGCGTTTCTTCGTTGTGTCAACGGGACTTTTAGGAGACAAAGCTTGGTGTTTTAAGATGAATGTGAGAAATATCAGATGCAGCTTCTGTTAAAAATGCTTTTTATCAATGTTTTTAACTTTTTCTTATGTTTTTGTCCCATTTTTCAACACTTTTGACGCTTTTTGTCAATGTTTGTGTCTTTTTTTGACCTTTAACACTACGTAACACTAACTTATTAACGTTAGTTTTAGTTATTTTTGGAATTTACGGTCAATAAAGCTCATTTATAGGAAATTATACCTAATGTTTGAGTTAGAAAAGCAGAAATTAGGAATTAATTAGACTAAAATTAAAGGAATGGATGTTGATAATAATCACAGACTGGAATATGTCAACTTTTACTCTCAATACTATTTCAAAAACACTTCAATTTTTCTCTCCAAATGCTGTAAAATTGAATAAGATGCCCCAAAATTAATGAAAGTAGAGATTTGTATTTGGCAAAGAGCGTTGTGTGGAATCAATCATGTTATTTTGAGGGATTAAAAACAACATTGATATAGGAAAACGGGTAAATTTGACCCGAGGACAACATGAGGGTTAAAAGGCCAGCAGCGAGTTGCCTTTAGACCTGATCTGCCAACATGGCGTGGTGCCTGCCGGCTCTGAAACACTGAATACATCTGAATTCCAGCTCCAACAGCTGTCCTCCCTCACCTGACTTGACGCTGCAGTGGATGTGGGCCTTGGACTCATAGTAGACCCAGTCAAAGCCGGCCTCCACCGCCAGTCGCGCCAGCATGGCGTACTTGTTCCGGTCCCGGTCCGAGGTGGTGATGTCCACCGCCCGGCCCTCGTAGTGCAGCGACTCCTCCGAGTGGTGGCCGTCCTCATCCCAGCCCTCGGTGACCCGCAGCCGGACCCCGGGCCACAGGTTCATCACCGAGATGGCCAGGGAGTTCAGCTTGTCTTTGCAGCGCTGAACAAAAGAGACACAAATCTGTTGTTGTGCACTATACATTCAACACATGTTGGAAGAACACTATATATATATATATATATATATATATATATATATATATATATATATATATATACACACACACACACACACACACACACACACACACACATATATACACACATACACACACACATACATATACACACATATCTATATATACACATATATACACATATACACATATAGTACATATATACACATATAGTACATATATACACATATATACACATATACACATATGGTACATATATACACATATAGTACATATATATACACATATACACATATATATATATATACACATATAGTACATATATACACATATACACATATACACATATAGTATATATATATATACACATATACACATATAGTATATATACACACATATAGTATATATATACACATATACACATATAGTATATATATACACATATACACATATAGTATATATATATATATACACATATACACATATAGTATATATACACACATATAGTATATATATACACATATACACATATAGTATATATATACACATATACACATATAGTACATATATACACATATACACATAGTATATATATATATACACATATACACATATAGTATACAGTATATACACACATATAGTATATATATACACATATACACATATAGTGTATATATATACACATATATACACATATACATATAGTATATATACACATATATACACATATACATATAGTATATATACACATATATACACATATACATATAGTATATATACACATATATACACATACACATATAGTGTATATATATACACATATATACACATATACATATAGTATATATACACATATATACACATATACATATAGTATATATACACATATATACACATATACATATAGTATATATACATATATACTTTACAGGTTCATAAACTGGGGAATAAAGCAGATACTATATTCATGTCTGACATTTTTGTAGAAATTAAACTAATTTAAATCTTTTTAAAAGACGCCATGCTTGTTTTTATGTGTTTATTTAAAGGTACATTATTCTCCTGTATGATCACACACGGCATACTTGACCTTTGAACTTCTTCCTGAAAAGGTTTTTATGTTAGGTCTGATCTCCGTCGTCCTACCTGAAGGAACAACGTCTCATTCATTAACCGTTCTAACGGATGAATAAATAATCAAAAACAATAAATTAAGCATATTTAACATCTCAGGTTGAGGGACTTTGATTCCAACTGGCACATTTATAGGAAATAAAACATATTTAAAGAGGTTTTATGCTTGTTTTTTTATGTATTTATGTATATTTTTATCACTTCCTGTCACATTATTCCCCGGCAGACTTGACCTTTGAACTTCTTCCTGCTGTTTGAGTTCTCTGCTGCTGCACTATGAGCCTCTAAACCAATCAGACGGCGGCTACTTCACCAAATCCCCGTTACACCCCATCACCCCCCACTTGTCTGTGGCTCAGCGTTCCCACAATGCACCCCTGCTGTCCCGGCTCGGCCTGATGTTTGCTCTCTGTGGTGAGTAAAGGGAGGCTAAGTTAAGGATGGATGGATGGATGGATGGATGGAGGTGGGACTGTGAGGTTTTAGGGTGGTGTGGGGGGGGCAGGGGGGCTACTCCATGAACAAGAGGTCCTCAGCGTCCCTCTAAACCCGGAGTCTGGTTGGGGTGAGCAAACAGAAGGTAAGAGGGCCGAGTGAAGGACTCATTCAACTCCCCCAGCTCTCCCAAATAAATCCTCCAGTCAGCTCCGTTAATCTAATCCACAGCCGGGCCGCTTTGTCTGGTGGGGGGGCGAGGGGGGTAATGTCTCAGGTCTCAGGTGACACCTCAGATACACCTGGTGTCATGTTACCACATTAAAGGGGGAGAATGTGTTTTTAAAGAGTGTCAGATCGATCTGAACAGGGCACGAAATAGGATGAAGTCTAGAGGATGATACGTTTCCACGGCAACTATCATGTTATTCCCCAATGATGTGCACATTTTTAGGCCTCCCCTTATCAAATGGCTTGAGAAATAGTGTAAATAGCTCCACAGGTCTCCACAGAGCCCCCCTAGGTTTGGGCTTAGCCCTGAATGTGAACATCTGTCTGTATGAACTAGGTTCACCAACTTGATGGATTGTAATAATGGTTCAGATCGGCCTGTTGAAGGCGCTCTAATGAAAGGCTTTTACTAAAAGATCAACCTAAATACACCTTTTGTTTGAGTTACTGTAACTGCAGTGAAAACTTGGTATTTCATTCATTTGTTTGGGTCATTTTTTAACTTTAACAACATATCTCCCACTCGACTTCTTTGATTTTTTGAAATGTTCATTTAAAACAGTTTAATTTGGTAATAAAAGGTCAACAAAATGAATCTTTTGAAGGCCTTAAATGCCTCAATTTGGCTAAAATCTGTTGGTTTTACTTCAATTAGATCAAATAAAATGAACGTGAATTTCCTAAAGTCTTAATAAATCAAGGCTGCATGACTACAGGACGTCTTGTATTTCCCTGCAGCCTCTGAAAGCGTCTCGTTTCATGAATCTCAGCCTATTTAGGAGTGAAAAGTGGGATTAGACCCCATAAATGTCTCTTTCCATGTCTGCTGTGATAAGAATAGCTCGTGTCTCGGTGGCCACAGATGCCTTTTCACGGTGTTCTCTGTGGATTTTAACGTCGTGTGTTTTCTCTGCGGTCACAGCAACGAGCTGGACTTCATAAATCAGACGATACATTTTGTTGGTTTTCCTTTCAAGGTATACAGATCGACGGGTGGGGGGGGGGGTTGTGTAGGAGCGGGGTGAGCACTAAACCGCTGGCTGCATAAACATTGGACGCGCAGGCTGACAACATGCGCCTATGCTCACCTTTACACTGCAAGAAATGTCCCTCTGAACAGGTCACTAATTAGTCTGATGAGGCGCCTGAAGTATTGGAGATGAGGGGACCTGGTCTACAAAAAACAAGCGTCTTCTCTTGATTCCAATGCAATTAGATAGTTTTAAGGGACGCTTTTAAAACAAACAGACGCGGCGGGATCTGCATTTTTGGGGCAACTTTTACGCAAGATGATGTTTGGGAATAAGTTAAATAAATTTGCACCGGCATTTATTTGCATGTGCACTGAAAAGAGAACCAAGACTCATTAAAAAAGTCCAAGTTAAAAGTGAAAAATGGCACTTTTTGCAGCGTGGCTTCGCCCTGAACAGTCGCGTCTGTATGCAGCACGGAGCGCCCAGGAAAAAGCGAATCAAAAATAAAGAGGCGAGAGAAAAAAAAAATCTGTATAATTAAGGCTTCAACACAAGTGAAGTGGACTATTTTTGCACATGTGCGCTGCGAAAACAAACAAAAAGTAACACGGAATAGTAAAAGACAAACAGGAGGCTGTCTCCTGCGGCTTGGAGCCCATAAATTGTGTGCTGGTCTGCGCCGTTGACGCGCAGCGCGGTTCGGGGTCCGCGCTGCAAAAAATGTCCAGTTTGGAGACGTTTCACAGAAAAAGTTGTCTTAACTTTTTCTATTACCTTAGCAAAGTCGAAGTGGGATGTTTTGGTATTTTTTCACCTTCATGTGTTCCACGATCAGAGTCCTTTTTTTGTGAAAAGTGGCCAAATCTTGAGAAAAAACAAACCGAAAAGAATCCAATAAAGTCTGTTGATTTGGGAAATTAAAGCTTTTGAATCAAGTTGTTTTGCTTTTAAGATGAATCGAATCAACTCCT
Organism: Percina caprodes; assembly: GCA_013375575.1. Classification (NCBI taxonomy): domain Eukaryota; kingdom Metazoa; phylum Chordata; class Actinopteri; order Perciformes; family Percidae; genus Percina; species Percina caprodes. The sequence continues at coordinate 5,298,333 of JABXJD010000020.1, read as the reverse complement.
CCATATGTGCAGATTTGTCCTCTTGCATTTAAAGACTTTATCATGCACATTCCTTCACTCATACCCAGCTGAAGTGACTCTCTCCGGCGGATATTTCTTGCAGTGCGCGCAGCAAGGTGACAGCTCTAGACGGGAGTGCGCGCTTTCATTCCCCACGTGGGTCTGTGGACATAAGCGCTGCAGCTCGGAGAGGAAGCCCGCGGTCACAAGAGCCAGATATAAATACTTTATTCCTGGGGAAATTGGGAGTCAAATAAATTCCACCCGGGGCCACATCAATGACGGTCTCGTAAAAAATTCTGACAGTCCAAAAGGCGACTGTTAACTCTGGCCAGTCGGGCTAAAAACGAAAAAACGGTAAACATCAGTACACGCTTGACCCGGGCTCTAACCAAATACGACTTTTGGCTGTTTTTCCACCAAAAAACATGATGTTAAACAGAGGACATAGTGTTTTAATTAAGAGCGACCGCTTTTCCATACATTTTTAGACGGGGTTGCCCTCTTTACGCACGAGCTGCCCACAGTGAACCTCTGAAACTCCATGTGGAGCCGGAGAGAAGAGCTCTGATTCAACCCGCTCACCTACACAATCCAGAAACTCACTGCACTGTGTCAACAGCTGCAGAGAATTGACTGGAGAACGAGCTGTGCAAACACACACATTTTGTAATCAGTTTCCCAACAGGCAGCACTGCAGGACAAATCCACCTTAAAACCAGCAAATCGTTTAAAGGAAAACTGTGAACATTGTAGTTTTATTAAAAAGAAGTTAAATGAATCTTCCTGTAAGTCTGCTGCTGGGATTTAAATCAAGTGACATTTGGAAGACTCGTGGTAACGAATGACACTTTTCTTTTCAATAGCCTTAAAACAATGTATATCATTGGTAGATTGAATCCAAATAATTAAAATGTGACCAAGTATTTTGCTGTGACGAGCCTTGAGTCAACAAGAAATGCGGAAAGAGATAACAGTGTCCACGCGCTTAAAGACTGGCCAAAGTGCACTTAATAGCCTACTAATGATAAAGAGGTTTTACTGCTAAAAAACCTGGTTAAAAGGCACTACGGCGTCCGGGATGTTACCTGGGTCATCATGCGGTCTGCACCTGTGTTCTCCTCATCTTTGAAGATGATGTCGGGGTTGTAGTTCGGGGTGAGCTCCTTGAAGCGCTCAGAGTTCCGGGTTATTTTCCCTTCGTATCTCCCGCTGGCCCCTAAAGTCTTCTCGGCCACGTTGGGGCTAAACTGCTTGTAGGCGAGTGGCGCGAGCTTCCGTGGTGACCGCCTCTTGCCATAGCCTCTACCCGGCCCGCAGCCCTCGCTGGCCGGCGAGAGGAGAAAGGCGCACCCGGCGAGGCACGTCACCAGCGTCGGGAGCAGCATTCTGCCCCGGGGCCGGTATGGAACCCCCCGGCGGGTGGCCAAAATGTCACCGCTGGATTTCTTGTGATACGTGTGTCCCCCCCCCTCCCCGCGTGGGTCACCCTCTATAATTTTAGAGTCGAAATAACAGAGCAGGACTCATTCCCGAGTCCCAAAAAGTGGCCATTCCCGGTGCGTAAATGTGGCCAGAGGACCGCTGGAGGCGAGCTGAAAAAAGCATGAACCTGTCCTCTGAGCTGCTGACACTCTGCTGTCCCGAGTGCACGCGGAGGCACGGGCATAAATAGGCGAGGTGAGTTTATCTTGGCAGGCAGGTTCAAAGCTGTGTCTCTGTGTCGAAGCTGTGAGAAAAGCGCTGCAGACAGACACGGAGGCGCGCGGTGCGGAGGCTGGCTGCGCCTGCTGGGCACGGCGGTCAAAGGGTGTCCCCGCAGCGGTTTCTGCCTCCCGGGTTTGTTCTCAATGCGTCCCTGTGGCGCAGGGCTGTTGGCAGAAATGGAAATGGAAGAGATCCTACTACAGAACAGATGAGGTGCCGCGGGAGAAGAAGGAGACCGCGCCCTGCTGGACCTGCCCTCAGCTCCGTCCTCTCCTCCCATCGGGGTGGCACAGGTCCCGCGCCCGCCGCAATCTGTTTATTGTCAGCCAAGAGGACAGAAAAACACCGGGCCACGAGACCGTCCGCGCTGGCGCGCGCCTCCTCTGTCCTTTGGACCCTCATCTTTAAAATTAAGACGCATGAGCAGCAGCGCAGGTGCGCGCGTTAAAACTTTCTCACCGTCCTCTGGAAGATCTTAGACCCGTTACAGAATGACATAACAGTCTGTGCTACAGACAAGCAGGTAATACACCTCTGACCACCGTTATCGCACCGTGCAGACGTCTTAAAGTCACATTAAACGGCCACTCAGTTTGATCAGGGCCTCCTGGAAACCCTCAAGGACCCGGAACCCCATCTTGAAAAAAATCTCAACATTTCAGTGATTATTCCGTGTTGAAAATCACTACTTTTCCTATACTTTTCCTTCCAATCTCACAGATTCTAGAGATCACATTTCCCAGAACTCCCATTACCAACCCACCATACATAAACTCTAAATGAGAGAGATTTCTTCAGGTAGAGACAAGATTGGCATCATCTTCTTAACATATTTGAACTTCTACACTCTAAGAAATTTCTGTTTATTAACAGTTGTATGACTGCATGATTTCTAACAGAAATTGTCCGTAGAAAGTGATTCACAGTTGTATTTGTGTTCATTTATATTTCAGATTGCATTATGGGACCTTTATTTGTTCTCTGGCTTCATTTCCCCGGTAGGTCCCTGGATAAGGGAGCATCAGACGCCTCAAAAAGCTTCAAAAGTGGAACAAAAAGCCTTGAAAATGTGTAAAAAAAGTGCCAAAAAGTAAATAAGAAGCGTTGAAACAAGCGTCAAAATGACTTTATCTGAGAGAAGGTGGAATAACATTTTAAATAACAGAAAATGTTTCTTCAATTTTGGTTTTTGATTACAGTTAATGAGCTGCCAGAACTTTTTTTTCTGTCATTTTACGGATTTATTTCTTAAAGTGTACGATATCTCTACATATAAGCAGGGGGGTGAATAAGAGAGTTCCCAGCATAACATATGCAGAGTCACAGCAGGACCTTTGGCAGGTGAGCAGGAGCCTTTGGTAGGAACTTTTCCTGCATTTCCACCAAAACAAGCCCGATTCTGAAGGTCCCTGTTCTTTGGGTTAACTTTCCAACGGTTCAGGGACAACCTTGAGGTGGAAACGGCTAACAACACATTTTATAACGTTTTATAGACCAAACAACCTCATTTCATTCATCCAGAAAATAATCAAAAATGAAAATAATCATTGGCTGCTGCCAACCCTAACAATTTAACCCTTGTGTTGTCTTCCTGTCAACCATGAAAAACTTTTTCCCACATTTTTGTCACTTTTTCAATGTTGTGGGTGCTTTTTTTTATGTTTTTGATGTTTTTTCCAAAGTTTTTTGATCTTTTAAATGTTGACATTTTCAGCACTTATTTCTACGGCCCATTTTATGTGAGAAAAACCCCCCAATTTGACCCAAGAACCACATGAGGGTTCATTTTAATTTGTCAGCCACCTGTAGATTAACACCACAGACTGCTTACTGTGGTGTTTTAACTGCGGGAGGTTGAGTGTGAGTGTGTGGGCGCTCTGAGATCAGCTGTGGCAACGGAGCGGCTCGCTGCAGCGGAAGGTCCGGTTTCACCAACAGAGACACGACACCCAACACCGGGCTGCTGAGCCCTCTGCTGACGTCACGATCTTCGTCCCTGGGGGCCAAACTGGGGTCTGAGGAGCTCCAGGGAGCCTCTAGTTGGGCTTGCAGGGGCCCAAAATGAAATTAGACATACTTTGAATGTTATTTTATGAATGGGATTTCACGACAAATAGTCTAAAGATCCAAATCCATGTTGCATGTTAGGGTACTGAGCTGCATGTCAGGGTACTGACTGAGCTGCATGTCAGGGTACTGAGCTGCATGTCAGGGTACTGAGCTGCATGTCAGGGTACTGAGCTGCATGTTAGGGTACTGAGCTGCATGTTAGGGTACTGAGCTGCATGTTAGGGTATTGAACTGCATGTTAGGGTATTGAACTGCATGTCAGGGTATTGAACTGCATGTTAGGGTATTGAGCTGCATGTCAGGGTACTGAGCTGCATGTTAGGGTATTGAACTGCATGTTAGGGTATTGAGCTGCATGTTAGGGTATTGAACTGCATGTTAGGGTATTGAACTGCATGTTAGGGTATTGAACTGCATGTTAGGGTATTGAACTGCATGTTAGGGTATTGAGCTGCATGTTAGGGTATTGAGCTGCATGTTAGGGTACTGAGCTGCATGTTAGGGTATTGCTGTATCTTGTAGATCTTAAAACCAGAAATAATAAGCGAGTCCTTGTGAGGTTCCACCTTCATAATTCTACAACCTATATTAGGGATTGTTTCAGAGGAAATGTGCTCAGATTTAGCCGTTATATTCCAGCGTCTTTCATGGAAATGATCAGGAGCATTACCTGAGAGAGAGAGAGAGAGAGAGAGAGAGAGAGAGAGAGAGAGAGAGAGAGAGAGAGAGATACTCTCTCTCTCTCTCTCTCTCTGACTGACCCGAGGTTCAGTGCTTTGCGATACCAGTCACCCTTATGGGATTACTGGTATAGCGGTCTTGCTTAATTGGTGTCTGTCTTGTGTATCTGTATCTTCTTTTTCATTGCTTTTATGGACCGTGAGTCTAATAATAAAGGCTATCTATCTATCTATCTATCTATCTATCTATCTATCTATCTATCTATCTATCTATCTATCTATCTATCTTACATACATACATACATTTACAGTACATATACTGCATTTCCAGTTAGCAAGCCTCCACTTTTCACTAGCGTTTGTCACACAGAAACTCTTGAATTCTTGCAGGCAAACAGTGACTTTTCATCGAAAACTTCAATAGCATTCCCGAGATGCTGCAACACCTTGAGTCAACATCTCACTGTGCTCTGAAAAAGGAGAGCGGCTGCTCTATTGACCGCTGGCAGCTCATTATTATCCGTCTGTCTGACTGAAACAAAGGCACAAACACGGAGGATTTGGGGGTTTTAAACCAAGGAAATTCAAATCAAAAGACCTGGATGCTTCAAAACTGAGAGAAAATATTATTTTATTGACAAAATTGAATAAAAGTTCAATAATAACATGTTGAGTTTATGGCCGTTTTTGAGTTTTAGAGTTCAAATTTCCTTCTTTAAAATGTCTTCCCATATTTTGACCATTTTCTGCAGTTGATTTTGTTAATAACGGACGAAAACAGGAGGAATCATAATCATAAGGAATCAACAGCTTAATTTAACTTCTCATTCAAAATCCACGCTTTAAAAAATATGATATTATGATTATTATTATAATATCTAAAAATCCTTTTGCATTAACACATCTAAATCCTAATTAAAACCAGCTTAAGTGTCTCAAACTAAAAAGTGAAAAGTACTTTAAAAATAAGAGACTGTTTTTAAGAAAAGTGCCATTTTCCTTTTGTCATCAAATGGAAAAAATAAATCACTTTTTCTAATGAATTTCTTAGTAGTGGTCTGAGTGTGCGTCCCTACTGCTCGGCTCATCTGAACAGTCCCACGACTTTCTTCTTCTTTGGTTTGGGGGACGGTCGCTCTGCAGTTTTGGACGTGACCGGTAGAGACTGTAGAGGACAAAAACAAGTGGACAGATATTTGATTTGAGGCCTCATGAAGCATTTGAACACATCGGAAAGTAAAGCACGGTAATCGGTACGTGTTCCACGTGTTATTGCTGTAACGTAAACTGTAAACGCTCTTTGGCGTTTTATGCCCCCAACGTGGACTTCCAGGCGGCACTGCGACGTGGACTTCAAGGCACCGAACCCTAACCATCGGGGGCTTAACCCTCATGTTGTCCTCGGGTCAAATTGCCCCGTTTTCCTATATCAATGTTGTTTTTAATTCCCCAAAATAACATGATTGATTCCACACAACGCTCTTTGCCAAGTACAAATCTCTACTTTCATTAATTTTGGGGCGTCTTATTCAATTTTATAGCATTTGAAACCAAATTGAAGTGTTTTTGAAATAGTATTGAGAGTAAAAGTTGACATATTCCAGTCTGTGATTATCATCAACATCCATTCCTTTAATTTTAGTCTCAATAATTCCTAATTTCTGCTTTTCTAACTCAAACATTAGGTATAATTTCCTATAAATGAGGTTTATTGACCATAAATTCAAAAAATAAGTTTCACAGTTAGTGTTACGTAGTGTTGAAAATTAAAAGGGACAAACATTGAAAAAAGCATCAAAGTGTTGAAAAAGGGACAAAAACATAAGTTAACCCTCGTGTTGTCTAAAATTCAACACTTTTTGAAGCTTTTAATCAACGTTTTTAACTTTTTATGTTTTTGGCCCTTTTTTTCAACACGTTTTTTGCTTTTTTCTCAATGTTTGTCACTTTTTTTTGACGTTTTCGGCACTGCGTAACACTAACTTATTAACATGCGACAAGTAGCCTCCAAGATGCTAACGAGAGACTTCTGTAACGTCAACACAGTAAAAATGGACCTACTTAACGAAGTTGGTTCACTGCTAGCTTAGCTACAAGTTAGCATCAAACACAACAAAGGCTGTCAGTTGAATGGTGTGTTGAGCTAACGTTAGCATCAATCAATCATAGATAGCTACCCTATTTTTGAAATGACTGCTAGCTTAGCTACAAATTAGCATCAAACACAACAAAGGCTGTCAGTTGAATGGAGTTTTGAGCTAACGTTAGCATCAATCAATCATAGATAGCTACCCTATTTTTGAAATGACTGCTAGCTTAGCTACAAATTAGCATCAAACACAACAAAGGCTGTCAGTTGAATGGCGTTTTGAGCTAACGTTAGCATCAATCAATCATAGATAGCTACCCTATTTTTGAAATGACTGCTAGCTTAGCTACAAATTAGCATCAAACACAACAAAGGCTGTCAGTTGAATGGCGTTTTGAGCTAACGTTAGCATCAATCAATCATAGATAGCTACCCTGTTTTTGAAATGACTGCTAGCTTAGCTACAAATTAGCATCAAACACAACAAAGGCTGTCAGTTGAATGGCGTTTTGAGCTAACGTTAGCATCAATCAATCATTGATACCTAGCATTTTTTTAAATGATTCCCATCTTCTGTTATAGTTTGTAAGAAGAAACGTTTATTACTTCATCATCAGGGAGTGATAGACGTACCTGGTGTCTGTCGGCCATCTTGGCTTCGGCTGCGTCCTCCTGCGCGTCCTCTTCACCTGCGTCACCATTGGGGACAGATCCACCTGAAGGACGAGGACACACGCGCTCAGAAAGAATTCAACATTTTCTGGAATAAAGTAATTGAACTTTAAGAATCTGGAGTAATATGTTAACATGTATTATATTTGTATTTGTGGCTATTTTATTTAAAAAAGGCACACCTGAGGACACAAGCTACAAAATGACAATATTAATATTATTATTATTATAAATACTATGAAAACAGCCAAAATTAGTTCATTATTGTCTCTTGCTGACTTCCATCAACTTGTATAATTGATGAACTATTCTGTTATTGGAATTTATTGTCAATAAACCTAATTTATAGGAAATTATACCTAATGTTTGAGTTAGAAAAGCAGAAATTAGGAATTATTGAGACTAAAATTAAAGGAATGGATGTTGATGATAATCACAGACTGGAATATGTCAACTTTTACTCTCAATACTATTTCAAAAACACTTCAATTTGATTTCAAATGCTATAAAATTGAATAAGACGCCCCAAAATTAATGAAAGTAGAGATTTGTACTTGGCAAAGAGCGTTGTGTGGAATCAAATCATGTTATTTTGGGGAATTAAAAAGAACATTGATATAGGACAACATGAGGACAACATGAGGACAACATGAAGACAACATGGGGACAACATGAAGACAACATGGGGACAACATGGGGACAACATGGGGACAACATGGGGCAACATGAGGGCAACATGAGGGCAACATGAAGACAACATGAAGGCAACATGAGGGCAACATGAAGGCAACATGAGGACGACATGAGGACGACATGAAGACGACATGAAGACGACATAAGGACAACATGAGGACAACATGAGGACAACATGAGGACAACATGAGGACCACATGAGGGCCACATGAGGGCCACATGAGGGCAACATGAGGACAACATGAGGACAACATGAGGACAACATGAGGACAACATGAGGGCAACATGAGGACAACATGAGGGCAACATGAGGGCAACATGAGGACAACATGAGGACAACATGAAGACAACATGAGGACAACATGAGGACAACATGAGGACAAGAAAACACTGCAACGAATAATGGAGGCTGAGTCTGAAAGTCCAGAAACGTGTTTCTCATGAAGCCTTCGGCGGTCCAAAGTCAAACCTAAAGACAAGGGGACGTCTGCTTCTTCTTCGGTGGTGGCTGGTTGGTCCTCCTCAGCAGAGCGCTCCTCGGACAGTTTGCGTTTCCGTGCGTTTCCGCGGGCGATGACGGCTGCGTACAGGTGCTGGAGGTCGGCGTCGTAGCTGTGAGCGTCCGGCTGGCCAGAACACAGCAGAGGAAGAGTCTGACGGGAAGAGAGACACAAGGGGGTGAGTGATGGCGTCCCTTCAACATGATTCATTTCTTTGTGATGAAGCTTCCTTGTTAAGCTTTCAATTTACAGAGAAGTTATCAGTCAAATCAGCAAAACAAGCCGTCAGATGTGTTATATGGATGAAAAACTGCCACTTAGGCCTCCTCTTCACTCCTGCTGTGCGATGAAGGGTTGTTTCTGCACTCCAGGTGTGCTCACATTCACTTGTTAGTGTGAATTAAGTGTACTATTAACTTTAGTTTTGCAGTTATTTCTGGAATTTATGGTCAATAAAGCTCATTTATAGGAAATTATCCCTAATGTTTGAGCTAGAAAAGCAGAAATTAGGAATTATTGAGACTAAAATTAAAGGAATGGATGTTGATGATAATCACAGACTGGAATATGTCAACTTTTACTCTCAATACTATTTCAAAAACACTTCAATTTGGTTTCAAATGCTATAAAATTGAATAAGACGCCCCAAAATTAATGAAAGTAGAGATTTGTACTTGGCAAAGAGCGTTGTGTGGAATCAATCATGTTATTTTGGGGAATTAAAAAGAACATTGATATAGGACAACATGAGGACAACATGAGGACAACATGGGGACAACATGAGGACAAGATGAGGACAACATGAGGACAACATGAGGACGACATGAGGGCAACATGAAGACAACATGAGGGCAACATGAGGGCAACATGAAGACAACATGAGGGCAACATGAAGACAACATGAGGGCAACATGAGGGCAACATGAGGGCAACATGAGGACAACATGAGGGCAACATGAGGGCAACATGAGGGCAACATGAGGGCAACATGAGGACAACATGAGGACAACATGAGGACAACATGAAGACAACATGAGGGCAACATGAAGACAACATGAGGGCAACATGAGGGCAACATGAGGACAACATGAGGGCAACATGAGGGCAACATGAGGGCAACATGAGGGCAACATGAGGGCAACATGAGGACAACATGAGGGCAACATGAAGAAAACATGAGGGCAACATGAGGACAACATGAAGACAACATGAGGGCAACATGAGGACAACATGAAGACAACATGAGGACAACATGAGGGCAACATGAGGACAACATGAGGGCAACATGAGGGCAACATGAGGGCAACATGAGGACAACATGAAGACAACATGAGGACAACATGAAGACAACATGAGGGCAACATGAGGACAACATGAAGACAACATGAGGGCAACATGAGGGCAACATGAGGACAATATGAGGACAACATGATGACAACATGATGACAACATGAGGACAACATGAGGGCAACATGAGGGCAACATGAGGACAATATGAGGACAACATGAGGACAACATGAGGACAACATGAGGGCAACATGAGGGCAACATGAGGGCAACATGAGGGACATTTAAAACACTAATTACTAATTTTCACTTTCTTTTTCTAAGTTTTCATGTATTCAACATCGCAGCAGCGGGCTGGCAGTTTGATGGTTAATGGGACATTAAGGCTCATGTTTAAGCGCCGTTTTGAGACAAAATGATCGCCGTCCACACGAGTTTTATGTCCAGTAGCAGAACTAATCTCATATTTACACACACTGGGCATGTGCGTGTCTGAATGTCTGACGTTAATCTACGGTTGACAATTAAGGGATGTAGAAAAATAGAAGAACCGACTCTGAGAAATAACAATGATGGAGCGACGACCATCTCTTACTGAAAGGTCTGTAAGCCATCTAACCGATGTCACTGACGTGTGTCGTCGTTTCCAAATGTCTCCGTTTGTGTCCGTCCAGACTACAACGCAACCCCGGAGTCTTCAAACCACAACGGGGACAGATGTCTTTCCAAATGTCTCTTTTTAGAGGCTCAGAAACGCTGCGTTAGTGTGGACGGGAGGCGTCAACGTAGCAAGATATTGGTTTTTTAAGCCAAAATGTAGTAGTGTTGATGTAGCTTAAGTTTGTAATCTTATTTTATTTTCCTCCTAAAACACAAAATGGAGTTATATATATATATACACACACACACACACACACACACACACACACACACACACACACACACACACACACACACACACACACACATATATATATATTTTACCTAACAATAACTTCATGTACACCCTGGTTAGGAAATCACTGTTGCTTTTTACTAATTTCATCATCATCCCAAATGTAAGAAAGGAACTTGATGTTATTCTGATAGGTATGTGTGTGTGTGTGTGTGTGTGTGTGTGTGTATACACCACGTAGATTCTGCACTACTCTGAACTGGAATAACATTTGAGTTGTTAGTCGATCTGCTCCGTTCTGCAGCTCTAAAGTCAATAAATCCATAAAGATTAAAAAGAAATAAAATCAGGTGCATGAACCCAACGCATGAAAGTGTCCTTTTGACACAGCTCGGTGCTTTGGGTGCGTTTGTTTTACGGCGCTGCTGTGGGTGTCACATGGCCGGGGGTGTGATGCAGGGTGTGACGGGGCAGCGATAAGCCTCTAATCAAAGCAGCGTTATTGGCACAGCTGACCACAGGTAGAGCAGCAAGTAGGAACAACACACACACACACACACACACACACACACACACACACACACACACACACACACACACACACACACACACACACACACACACACACACACACACACACACACACACACACACACACACACACACACACACACACACACACACACACACACACACACACACACACACACACACACACACACACACACACACACGCTGACAGATAAGGGTGCGTGTAAACTCCAGCAACATTATGCGAACGCACGTGTAGAAAAACACACGATATTCACTAAATCCTTCTTTTTCCCCCCAATGGAGAGGACAAACTCTCCAAATTAGCTCCTCAAATATTGACCGGGAGAAATTGGTGGTCTCGCGCTCGCTGTCAGGGCAGAGGGGCTCCTAAACACACTTTTGGTCAGGTTTCGAGGTTTTGCATTGATTTATTTTTGTTATTTATTTGTTTAAATAGCGTAAAAATAAATGCAAATGCTCTGGTGAGGCTTAGTTCTGCTTTGGGCACAGAGAAAGCAATGTGCAGGAGAAAGCCCACCTTATTCTCTCTTTTAACACCCCCTCGCCCCCGCCCCTGGCTGCCTGCTCTCTTGAGTTTAATCGGTTAGATCCGACTCTTATTTGGTAGTTTTTAACCCCTCCTCCCTGCGGAAGCCCGTTTCTGCCAGGAAATAAAACAAATGAATGAAAAGTTATCAAAATAAAAACAGTCAAAATGATGCGAGTGCGCTCTGTTTTAACAGTACAGGCTGATTAATGAATACGCTGTCAGCCAATCACATCCCTGGTCTGCAAGTTTCCTCTCGTTCATCTCGTTCTTAGCTCATCGTCTAACGGCCCCGTTCCCCCAAAACAACAATAACCGCCTCATTTACATGAACCTTCATCCTTTGCACCAAAGTAGCACACAGACGAGCCGGGACCTTCAGAGTAAGGAAGACACCGACCTGCCGTCATGAGAGTCGAATAATGAGTTACTAAGTCAAAGTTATGAGGCCATAAGATGTCAATCAGCATGAGAAAAGATATTAACCCTAAAAATAACCCCCATGTTGCCCTCATGTTGTCTTCATGTTCTCTTCATGTTGCCCCCATGTTGTCTTCATGTTGTCTTCATGTTGCCCTCATGTTGTCCTCATGTTGTCTTCATGTTTCCCTCATGTTGTCTTCATGTTGTCCTCATGTTGCCCTCATGTTGCCCTCATGTTTCCCTCATGTTTCCTTCATGTTGTCTTCATGTTGCCCTCATGTTGTCCTCATGTTGTCCTCATGTTGCCCTCATGTTGCCCTCATGTTGTCCTCATGTTGTCTTCATGTTGTCTTCATGTTGCCCTCATGTTGTCTTCATGTTTCCCTCATGTTGTCTTCATGTTTCCCTCATGTTCTCTTCATGTTGTCCTCATGTTGTCTTCATGTTGCCCTCATGTTGCCCTCATGTTGTCTTCATGTTGTCTTCATGTTGTCCCCATGTTGTCCTCATGTTGTCCTATATCAATGTTCTTTTTAATTCCCCAAAATAACATGATTGATTCCACACAACGCTCTTTGCCAAGTACAAATCTCTACTTTCATTAATTTTGGGGCGTCTTATTCAATTTTATAGCATTTGAAACCAAATTGAAGTGTTTTTGAAATAGTATTGAGAGTAAAAGTTGACATATTCCAGTCTGTGATTATCATCAACATCCATTCCTTTAATTTTAGTCTCAATAATTCCTAATTTCTGCTTTTCTAACTCAAACATTAGGTATAATTTCCTATAAATGAGCTTTATTGACCATAAATTCCCAAAAATGTAAAACTAAAGTTAACAAGTTAGTGTTACGTAGTGTTGAAAACGTCAAAAAAAAAGTGACAAACATTGAAAAAAGTGTTGAAAAAAGATAAAAGCGTCAAAAGTGTTGATTTTCAATTTTGACGGGAAGACGAAACAAGGGGGTAAATTATGATTTAATAAGTCACAACGTTGACTCACCATGATTGTTTTATCATGTTTTACATAAGAAGCTTCCCCCCCTCTCCTTATTTTTGGAAAGGGTACAAAAGTGGCTGCAGACCAGAAAGGAAGCACCAGGTGAGGAATAAAAAGGACATTTCAGCAGGTCAATAACCTCTCGACCGTGCTGAGTAATGCTCTAGAACAAAGTCCTCCAGCGGCCCAGGAAAGGAAGCAGAGAGGGGGGGCGCACACCTGGAGGCCACACCTCCAAGCACCTCATCCTCCCCCCATTACAGCCCAGTGTGTGGGGAAGGTGATGAGGAGGAGGAGAGCTCACCTGGAGGCCACACCTCCAAGCACCTCATCCTCCCCCCATTACAGCCCAGTGTGTGGGGAAGGTGATGAGAGGAGGAGCGCTCACCTGGAGGCCACACCTCCAAGCACCTCATCCTCCCCCAGAGGACAGCCCAGTGTGTGGGGAAGGTGATGAGGAGGAGGAGAGCTCACCTGGAGACCACACCTCCAAGCACCTCATCCTCCCCCCATTACAGCCCAGTGTGTGGGGAAGGTGATGAGAGGAGGAGAGCTCACCTGGAGGCCACACCTCCAAGCACCTCATCCTCCCCCATTACAGCCCAGTGTGTGGAAGGTGATGAGAGGAGGAGAGCTCACCTGGAGGCCACACCTCCAAGCACCTCATCCTCCCCAGAGGACAGCCCAGTGTGTGGGAAGGTGATGAGAGGAGGAGAGCTCACCTGGAGGCCACACCTCCAAGCACCTCATTCTCCCCCAGGAGACAGCCCAGTGTGTGGGGAAGGTGATGAGAGGAGGAGCGCTCACCTGGAGGCCACACCTCCAAGCACCTCATCCTCCCCCAGAGGACAGCCCAGTGTGTGGGGAAGGTGATGAGGAGGAGCGCTCACCTGGAGGCCACACCTCCAAGCACCTCATCCTCCCCAGAGGACAGCCCAGTGTGTGGGGAAGGTGATGAGGAGGAGCGCTCACCTGGAGGCCACACCTCCAAGCACCTCATCCTCCCCCCATTACAGCCCAGTGTGTGGGGAAGGTGATGAGAGGAGGAGCGCTCACCTGGAGGCCACACCTCCAAGCACCTCATCCTCCCCCAGAGGACAGCCCAGTGTGTGGGGAAGGTGATGAGGAGGAGGAGAGCTCACCTGGAGACCACACCTCCAAGCACCTCATCCTCCCCCCATTACAGCCCAGTGTGTGGGGAAGGTGATGAGAGGAGGAGAGCTCACCTGGAGGCCACACCTCCAAGCACCTCATCCTCCCCCCATTACAGCCCAGTGTGTGTGGAAGGTGATGAGAGGAGGAGAGCTCACCTGGAGGCCACACCTCCAAGCACCTCATCCTCCCCCAGAGGACAGCCCAGTGTGTGGGGAAGGTGATGAGAGGAGGAGAGCTCACCTGGAGGCCACACCTCCAAGCACCTCATTCTCCCCCAGGAGACAGCCCAGTGTGTGGGGAAGGTGATGAGGAGGAGCGCTCACCTGGAGGCCACACCTCCAAGCACCTCATCCTCCCCAGAGGACAGCCCAGTGTGTGGGGAAGGTGATGAGGAGGAGCGCTCACCTGGAGGCCACACCTCCAAGCACCTCATCCTCCCCCAGAGGACAGCCCAGTGTGTGGGGAAGGTGATGAGGAGGAGCGCTCACCTGGAGGCCACACCTCCAAGCACCTCATCCTCCCCCAGAGGACAGCCCAGTGTGTGGGGAAGGTGATGAGGAGGAGCGCTCACCTGGAGGCCACACCTCCAAGCACCTCATCCTCCCCAGGAGACAGCCCAGTGTGTGGGGAAGGTGATGAGAGGAGGGGCGGCGTGATCCTCTATTATTAGCTGGTAAATAGCTCCGCTGGGGTTTTTCAGGTGGGGGGACCTGGTGCCGGAGAGTCTCACACTCTCTCTCCCTCATCTGGTCTCTGCTGCTGACCTTGTGTTTGCTCTCCTTCATTCCTCTCCACCTCCCCTTCTCCTCGCTGTGACCTCAGCTTCCCGTCCCAGAACCCCCGAGCAAGGCGTCGCTTTCCGTTTGAAACCCCGAGGGAGTCGAGGAGGTCACGTCCTCAGAACAAAAAATGGGGTAACATTTTACCACATAAGGCTTATTGGTAGTAGCCTACATAAGGGACTTAATTGTATTCCTATAGAGAAAGCTGTTGATGGGGGAGGACACGCAGCAAAGGGGGACAGAGATGGGGGAGGACACGCAGCAAAGGGGGACAGAGATGGGGAAGGACACGCAGCAAAGGGGGACAGAGATGGGGGAGGACACGCAGCAAATGGGGACAGAGATGGGGAGGACACGCAGCAAAGGGGGACAGAGATGGGGGAGGACACGCAGCAAAGGGGGACAGAGATGGGGGATGACACGCAGCAAAGGGGGACAGAGATGGGGGATGACATGCAGCAAAGGGGGACAGAGATGGGGGAGGACACGCAGCAAAGGGGGACAGAGATGGGGGATGACATGCAGCAAAGGGGGACAGAGATGGGGGAGGACACGCAGCAAAGGGGGACAGAGATGGGGGAGGACACGCAGCAAAGGGGGACAGAGATGGGGAGGACACGCAGCAAAGGGGGACAGACTTATGACACGTTCATGACAGTGTCATGTCACTCTTATGTAGATACGTTCGAGCCAAAAACGGGAGGATGAAACTGCCCGAGGACGAGTGAAGAGACGAAGGAGGAGGTTTTTCTAGACCGTCACCAGGTCCGTCATCCCTCAGTTATCCATCCGTCCAATAGGAGCTCCCGATCGGGGACTCCCTCGTCCTAACTCCTAGGTTACGAGACCACCAGACTGCTCAGGTGCTTCAGTACGTCTGAATCCTCTAACCGTCGTCCCCGGATTGTGGGGACACCTGGATTGTGGTTGCAGCTGCTGTGATCCTGCTCGCCCCCGCTATAACTATTGTTATTATTAGCTGTAGTTGTCCCTGTTACCCCGTCCCAGTTGTCCCAGCGTTCCTGTGACTCTAACCGCTGCTGATCATCACGCCATTCGACCGACTGACATAACTTTCATGAGTCATATTTCTATATTTATTATAGTTGGGTATTATCTGTAGTGTCTCTGTCTGTCTGTCTCTTTGTCTGTCTGTCTCTTTGTCTGTCTCTGTCTGTCTCTTTGTCTGTCTGTCTGTCTCTGTCTGTCTCTTTGTCTGTCTGTCTCTTTGTCTGTCTGTCTGTCTGTCTCTTTGTCTGTCTCTGTGTCTGTCTCTGTGTCTGTCTCTGTGTCTGTCTCTGTGTCTCTGTCTGTCTGTCTGTCTCTCTGTCTGTCTGTCTGTCTGTCTCTCTGTCTGTCTGTCTGTCTGTCTCTGTCTCTTTGTCTGTCTGTCTCTTTGTCTGTCTGTGTCTGTCTCTCTCTTTGTCTGTCTGTCTCTTTGTCTGTCTCTGTCTGTCTCTGTGTCTGTCTGTCTGTCTCTTTGTCTGTCTCTGTCTGTGTCTGTCTGTCTCTTTGTCTGTCTGTCTCTGTGTCTGTCTCTGTGTCTGTCTGT
This sequence comes from Percina caprodes, assembly GCA_013375575.1. Classification (NCBI taxonomy): domain Eukaryota; kingdom Metazoa; phylum Chordata; class Actinopteri; order Perciformes; family Percidae; genus Percina; species Percina caprodes. Next base: position 5,281,745 of record JABXJD010000020.1, on the reverse strand, counting down.
CTCTTTGTCCGTCTGTCTGTCTGTCTCTTTGTCTGTCTGCCTGTCTGTCTGTCTCTTTGTCTGTCTGTCTCTGTCAGTCTCTTTGTCCGTCTGTCTGTCTGTCTGTCTGTCTGCCTGTCTGTCTGTCTGTCTGTCTTTGTCTGTCTGTCTGTCTGTCTGTCTGTCTGTCTGTCTGTCTGTCTGCCTCTTTGTCTGTCTGCCTGTCTCTCTGTCTCTCTGTCTCTCTGCCTGTCTGCCTGCCTGTCTGTCTCTCTGCCTGTCGTGTAAAAAAGGAGTACAAGGTGAAATTTGGACCTTCCTTTCTTTTAAGAAACAGAATAGAACAAAAAAAAAAACATAATTTCTCGAGTTTTGAGGAAATTTTAAAAGATTTTAAAGCCGTTTTAATGCTTTTTAAATGATTGTTATCAGCCTTAAAAACACACATTCAAAAATGAATCTATAAAGCTGATATATCACTATTGGATTTATAGTTTTGACGCTTAAATATCAGCCTTACAGATCTGACATCAGCACACAGAGTAAAACATTGTGTTGTCTTCCCGTTAACCATAAACTTGTCCTTTTTTTGTGCTTTTCTTATGTTTGTGTCACTTTTTCTGATTTATTTCTCACTTTTTCCAGCTTTTGGCGCTTTAAAAAAAACCCTGAGCAGGTTTAATAACAGCTTTTACACTTATTCTTGGAATTCATGGTCAACAAACCTCATGTATATTAAATTATACATACGTTTTAGTTAAAAAGGCAGAAATTATGAATTACATGAATAGTTAAGACCCTGTTGTAAACAGGGACTGAGAGGTTCCTTTTAGAAAAACCTCCTTCAGCCATAATGCACTCTTTATTAAAGGCAGTGCATTATGGGACCCACATCCCCCAACGATAAGGGGGCGTCCCACTTAGGCCTCCTTTAAGAGCCAGGTACAGCTGTTTTTTCTCCTTTCTTTTTGTTTCTTCTTGTTTTTATACACTAAATGTTACTATCCTATCTTTTGTCTTTTTTACTGTAACTCCAACCTGCCTATTGGACTGCAGATGGAAATCAGCCCTCGGGCTACAATCTGGCACATTTACGTGTACTGCTGTGCTTGTTCATCAATGTGCATTGTCCTGAATTAATAAATAAAGAAATAAAGATGGGAATATGTCAAAGTTTAGTCCAGATGCTGGTTTGAAACCATAAAAAAAAAAAAAAAATGAAAGTAATCATTAATTTTACCTGAACAATGTATAGAATCTATGTTATTTTGGGCAATTTGGTAGAAAGAAATCCATATTTCACATATAAAACACTTTGAAACGGGTCAATTTGACCAGAGGACAACACGAGGGTTAACTGCGCGCTCCTGGTTCTGATGATCCATCCGTCAGCTGAGACCCAAATACTATTTGTTGTAATATCTCAGTTTGGTGAAGGCGTGTCGCAGCGCTCACTCGCTCCCTGCAGCTGTAACGGTGCACATGTCATGGAATAAAGTGCAGTCTTGCAGTAGGCGTCCGGCGTGTCCACGTGCTGCAGCCGTGTTTTGCATCCCTGCTCTCATGCCTCATGATGTCTTTGCGGGACGCCGCACTCGGCCGGTCCAGGCCGGGGCTCGGCCCAGCAGCCAGGCCACAGAGGAACTAATTACAGACCCAGACGGGGGACAACCCTGTGGAAACTGTGTGCAACCGAGGAGGAGGAAGATCTAGTCTGCGATTTTTCACTCTTTAGAAGCAGTTTAGAAACAAAACCTGAAGCTTACGATTATTTCCTTATGTTTCATCTATAAAATGTCTAATATCTATAAAAATAGCTCTAAATCAGTCACATTCATGATCAGCTCAGCAGTCCCGACGTCACTTTTAGGTGAATCAGTGCCAAAGTACGGCAATATAAACATAAGATTTCACTTCTCCCCCCTCCCCTCGCCTTCTTACCACCCCGGCCCTGAATTCCTCAGGTATGTGAGATAAAGAGCTGCTCGCTGCTGTTTATGAGAGCAGCAGTTAATGAATTACAGGAGGAGAAGAAGAGGAGAGAGGCCACCTTTCCTACCTTCCTCTACTCTCTTTCCTTCTTTCACTAATTCATTGTCCCTTCACGCTGATTACAGCTTTACATACGACACAAAACTGACCCAGTACGTATTTCAAATGCAGAAATCTTAATAAAGAGTTGATATTTAATATATAAATGAGGTAAACGAGCAGCAACAAGTGCTCTATTTCCTTTCTTGCCCTGACCGAGGCTGGTTTGGTGGTCCACAGCCGACCGTCTGAGAAGACCTCAATGGAAACGGTTTGGGAAACTTTCAAAAACTACCTGCCAGGTGATTGGATGAACCATCTGTCGCGGGCCGCCACACACACACACACACCTAAACCAACCTTGGCTGCCAGTAGCTCTTCACGTTACGCTGATTAGTGCGGTAAAATACCCTGGTATCCATGGTAACCAGAGCTCTCGCAAGAGCACAATTTGCATTTGCTCAGCGAGTTACTTTGCCATTGAGTAATGCTGCTCATTAGCTATGCCCTTGTAGCCGAGCTGCACCAATCACATCGGTGTATCTGATGTAGGCGGGGCCAGAGGCGAGCTGCACCAATCACATAGGTGTGTCTAAAATAGGCGGGGCCAGAGACGAGCTGCACCAATCACATCGGTGTATCTGATGTAGGCGGGACCAGAGGTGAGCTGCACCAATCACATCGTTGTATCTGATGTAGGCGGGACCAGAGGTGAGCTGCACCAATCACATCGTTGTATCTGATGTAGGCGGGGCCAGAGGCGAGCTGCACCAATCACATCGTTGTATCTGATGTAGGCGGGACCAGAGGTGAGCTGCACCAATCACATCGTTGTATCTGATGTAGGCGGGACCAGAGGTGAGCTGCACCAATCACATCGTTGTATCTGATGTAGGCGGGGCCAGAGGTGAGCTGCACCAATCTCATCGGTTATCCGATGTAGGCGGGGCCAGAGGCGAGCTGCACCAATCACATCGGTGTATCTAATGTAGGCGGGACCAGAGGTGAGCTGCACCAATCACATAGTTGTATCTGATGTGGGCGGGGCCAGAGGTGAGCTGCACAGATGACAACAGTCTAATCTACCAGTTAGCTCCCCTGGTAGCTAAGCGTACGGGGCTCTGGATACGTCACCCTGTGTGTTGTTGTGATTGGTCGTAGTGTTATCCAATCGTGTGCAGTGAGATTTTCAAATGCACGCTTGAGACGGCCGACTTTCATTACTCGATGCCAGAGCCATAATCTTTCGGATTTGGGTCTGGATTTCCAAGCTAGCGGTAAGAGGTAAGTTCAGACAAACACATTACTTAAAGTCTGACAACATGGATTTTTGTGTGATCGTGTGAAACGTGATCTCTCGAGAATCCGGCTGCTGTAAAAGGTAAGTCCTAACCATCGGTATCAATCAAATCATCCAATCAATCAGACTTAAACTGTATAGCACGATTATACATATAAAATGTAACACAAAGTGATTTCTAGATCTGCAGTCTCCCTGATTTATGTTCCTTTTGTCATTTATTTGCATCAGAAATTCATTAGATTTTCTACGATCTATTGTATTTCTTGATTCTGCTCCTTCAGCTATTAAAGCAATCAATATCTGCAGCTTCTCTTACGTTTGGCTACTTAGAGTCAAAGTGTATTTTGGAAACCATCGGCCGCTGTGGTCAGCGGATGAAAAAACTAAGTTTCCTGCCCTGCTCTTAACTTAGAGCCTCTGGTTGAAGCAAACAGATATTAGGATTTGACTCCTCCTGTTGTGCCTGTGCAGCTTCACGAGGAGAGCCGAGTAGCATTTAAGGATAATCTCTTCACCCGTTTAAGCACATAACCATTAAAGGCATGTTTTTTGGAGACTGAAGATCTCTGCACTGTAAAGAAAGAGTTTCTTATTGATTCTCATTTTGTTTCTAAGCAGTTTCACACTCAACCAACACAAAATCTGACCAGAAAAACCTTCAATTTAAGCAAGAAAACAGGACATTTGAAGCGAGGAACGCCAAGTTTGGAAGCCAACGACACAGGAAGACAACATTTTGGCTCAATTATGCGATTCTGTGCAGCTCAAGTGAGGTGTTTTGGTCAGCGGTGGCCACTAATTGTCAGATGCGCGGTTGCAGTGGAGCTGTGAAGCCGCCGTCTCATGAAACAGGAAGCGCCGGGCGACGTTCCCAAACGGTGACAATTCAATTCAGCGCTGACAACTGTGACGCTGCTGCACGTCTCGCTGCAAGTACTGCAAGTAATGCGTCACCATGACACACACACACACACACACACACACACACACACGCGCATGTAGACATAAAAAGACCTCAGTGACACACACACCCCTCAACTCTAAAAAACCAAAAGCATGCGTCACAGCCTGCTCTGTGGGGACCATCACACACACATTCACATAGCCTGTGCCCAAGTTAACTCCAAGTGTGTGTATCAGTGGGAAGCGCATGCTAATTCCACCCATGTAAATGTTGACCTGAGCTGGGTGGGGTGTTTGTGTGGCGACAGACGAGGAGGAGGGGCTTTCATGGAAAGCTGCAGTAGAAAATAAAAGCTCCTGCTCCTGTCATCATCGACTCCCTTTCGCTGTCCCTCTGCCCTTTACTCCCCTTGGTGTGGGAAACAAGAGGCCACAAAGGGCACACAGACATTTACAGACACACACACACACACACACACACACACACACACACACACACACACATATACATACAGAAATGGTGAAAGCGGGGGTGATGAAGCGGAAGATTTTTGAAGATATTTGTCTGCTCTCTGTTGGCACCAGGAACGTAAATAACTGAGTAAATGTCAAAGAAGTTCAGGTTCAAGGAAGAAAAACTAAAGCCGGCTGAGCAGCAGACACACAGACTCTGATCTGACGAAAGACTTTATATACACTTTTAAAAAGGAACATTTTGGGTCCAAAGATCCACAACACTTTCAGGTCTCTGCAGAAAATAGGAAGCACCCTCGAGCAGCCGGTTAGCTTAGCATAAAGACTGGAAACAGTCTAACAGCTACAACTATTAACATGCTAAATGTTGCTTGTTCAATATGCTTAATAACGACAAGATGTGCTAGTCCACAACTTCCATATTTGAGCGAACTGCTTTCACTCCAATTGATTTGAACTGAGCTGTAACGTCTTATGTAAAGCACTTTGAATTGCTTTGTTGCTAAAATGTACAACACAAATAAAGCTTGGCCTTTCCCTGAAGAAGGCCGCGAGATATGGAAACATATGGATATTTTTTTGTCAATATCATTTTCCAGAATCCAAAACGAACCAGCTTAGCGTAGAGTAAAGCTCATGTAAGCAGCCGAAAACAAAACTGATTCGCTACAACAATCAGGTACAAGTTCAGAAATAGCATGCAAGTGTTGCCATGGAGACGGAGACACAAACACAAGTTGCTGAAACGACAGACGGCGCACACACACACACACACACACACACCACACCCTGATAGATAAATACTACACACACATGCCAAACGCCTTCACCTGATTTTCTCTGATTAACACACACACACACACACACACACACACACACACACACACACACACACACAGTGTGCGATTCTCCCTTTTGACGCATCCCGGCGACATTTTTCCCAGACAAGTTGTATTTCAGTTTGGACTTTGGTCTGGAGGCGGCCTCGTCGCGGCCCGGTGGAATTTGCCACGAAGGGGAAGACTTTGATCGACTGCAACATTTCTCCCCTTCTTCCTCCTCTTCTTCTTCCTCCTCGGTCTCTGACTGTCCGCTCGTCTTCCCGCTCCAACGATGTAAATCACCCAAAAAAGCAGAAAACAGAGCTTCCTCTGTGACCCTGATGTAACTTTCCATGACTCTCCGTACCTGAGCTGGAGCGCGTCCACCAACTAAAACTAGGAGATTCCTTCCTGGTCGTTGCTTTCAGACAAACACACTGGTTTCCTGTCCACACAATGATGCAACTCGCACAAACAAAGGGTGAATTATACTGAGGTTTTCCTGCAAAGTGACTTACGGTGGAACATTATCTCTGATGTTTACCTTTAAAGCTCCCGTCACATCCGTGACCTACACATGGAATCAGACCTGATCCACATTTTGAACAATGTGTCCCTTTCCTCCTAAAGTTCAGCTCATTTTAGGTTTGACATTTATGGAAAAAATCTCCCAATAGATAAAGTACATTATATTTAATATACTTCATATAAGTTATACAGTAAACCTGCTTTCTACAGCTGACCAAGTCAAGACGAGAATATAAGAAATAGACTAAGAGACAAGGAGTCACATCTATTCATTCAAATGTGTGTCAACATCATGAGAATCTAGTTTTTTAGGCTTGCACAAAAGGTTATTGTGTGTGGAGACACACACACACAAACACACACACACACACACACACACACACACGTATGCACACACACAGACACACACACACGAGTATGAGTCAACAAAGTCAGAGATGAGAAATTCCACAACTGAATACAGTAAATACTTTTAATATGAAAATTCAGCCCTGTTCACGCTTCGTTCTGATTGGCTGACGGTAACGCACGGCGACTTGAGTTGAGCATGTTGCGGCAGCTCATGTTTCTGGCGGAGAGAGCGCCGGCTGTTATCATGTGGCTGGAGGCGTGTGTGTGTGCACGTGTGTGTGCACGTGTGTGTGCATGCGTGTGTGTGCGCATGCGTGTGTGTCCCTGACCTCTCACCTTCGACATGAAGTCCTCTTTGTAGGTCTGCTCCTCAAAGACGTCCGTCTGCAGCCTCTCTGGACACACACACACACACACACACACACACACACACACACACACACACACACACACACACACACACACACACACACACACACACACACACACACACACACACACACACACACACACACACACACACACATTAAATTAAATGAAGAAAGACACAAATACATGTTTTTGTTACATTGACTTTCAATTCTTCTTCTTTTTCAGTTTTTATTTTTTTTAAATCCTCAAATTTCACAATCCGGGAGGGATTAACATCCAGGGCCATAATCTGAGACTCTTATCTTCAGCTGCCAGGTCTCTCTTGCAAAATACATTGTGTATCTTAAGATTCTTCGTGGATAAATAAAGGTTAAAATAATAAATGAATAAAATCAAAAGGTGTATACAGACTGAAATCCTTAGGTGAGGCAGATTGGTTTAACCGATTTCACAAAAATAACTTTTAGGGAGCTTTCAGCTGCAATTTATAGTCAGATGGAGTTACACTGGAGCTGGTGTGTGTGTCTCTGTGTGTGTGTGTGTGTGTGTGTGTGTGTGTGTGTGTACCTCTGCTGAGTGTTGCTCCGTTCTCTCTGTAGTCCTGGATCTCTGCGTCCTTCCTCCTCAGCAGTCCTCCGAGCTGCTCCACCTGCCGCTGCAGCAGGTGGCTCATCACCAGCAGGGCGCACCAGCTGAACACACGCCACACACACACACACACACACACACACACACACAGAGAGAGCACACACACAGAGAGAGAGAGAGAGAGAGAGAGAGACACACACACACACACACACACACACAGAGAGAGACACACACACACACACACACACACACACACAGAGAGAGAGAGAGAGAGAGACACACACACACACACACACACACAGAGACACACACACACACACACACACACACACACAGAGAGAGAGAGAGAGAGAGAGAGAGAGACACACACACACACACACACACACACACACACACACAGAGAGACACACACACAGAGAGACACACACACACACACACACACACACAGAGACACACACACACACACACACACAGAGAGAGACACACACACACACACACACACACAGAGAGAGACACACACACAGAGAGAGACACACACACACACACACACACACACACACACACACACACACACACACACACACACACTAAATGTCTTTTGTCCAAAAGCCAAAAGGTATTCAGTTTGATATAATAAGAAAAAACAGAGAAAAGCAGGAAATCTATATATTTGAGAGGCAGAAAACAACATTTTCTGCCATTTATGCATTAAAAATGACTTTAACGATCGGCCTATTATCAAAATAGTTGCAGATTCATTTTTTTATTGATCGATTAATCAACTAATCATTGCAGCTCTAGCCAATTTTTAGCCAATAATCAATATTCTCCTATCTTTTTGTGTTAGAAAAGGACTATGAATATGAGGTTTTATAGAGTAGAAAATCTTCAAACTTCCTGCTAAATTAAATTAAATCAGCTTCAAAGATTCATTTGCAATTATACAGACACTATGACTAGGTGGTAGAGTAACAAAACCATCCTAAAACCAGAATATCACCAGTTCAAAACCCTCAATAGCTTCCTCCACTCGTCTGCTAACAAGTTCAAATCTGAAATGTGGACCGTACCACAGTGACGGGGGCGGGGGTGCAGTGAAACTCCCAGTAGAAGGGCAGCCCTGCCAGCTCACTCTTCAGCTTCATGCTGATGTTTCCGTCGTCCTGCCGGGTCAGGGACATCTGAGCCTCCCTGTCGGGTTGCACGTCGCTTCCTGACAGGCACGGCTGGACCACTTCACACAGGTGGGAGAAGAACGCTTTGACCGGGGCTCGCAGACGCCTGTTCAACTCCTGGGACGATGAAAAACAGGATGTATGCATGGTAACGGACTCTAAAAACGGCGTATTAATGAGGTAACCACTTCAGAATTGTGGACAAGTTCATGGTTAACGGGGACAACGAGGTTTAAGGGGACCGTGATCGTGAAGGACCGTGAAGGACGGTTAATTACATCTAATCAACGGTGTGTGGAACCACACTTAACAACACAGGTGAATTAAGTGTCACATTCACCAATTAACCAATTAAATAAATAATCCAGTAATAATAATCTATACTTTATTAATCCCATAATGGGAAATTACCATTTACACTCTGCTGTTATTACACACAGGCCTGAATTACACACACATGCTCAGTACCTATACATGCACTAATGGAGAGATGTCAGAGTGGGGGGCTGCCCTGGAAGGGCGCCCCAAGCAGTTGGGGTTAGGAGCCTTGCTCAAGAGCACCTTGGCAGTGCCCAGGAGGTGAACTGACACCTCTCCAGCTACCAGTCCACCACCATACCCCAATGTGTACCTGTGTGTACCTGTGCTCTCTTCTGGAGGGCTGCAGAGTCCATCCTCCGTATGTGGACTTGAACCAGCGACCCTACGGTTCCCAACTAAACTCCCTACAAACTGAGCTACTGCCCCCACACAATGTGTACCTGTGCTCTCTTCTGGAGGGCTGCAGAGTCCATCCTCTCCTCCCACACACAGTGCACGTCTGTCAGCAGGATGTGGTACGCCGTCTCCCCAAACCAGGTCTTAGTGAGGAGCCGGCAGCCGCCGATACTCACAGGAAGCCAGGGACGCTGCAGGAGGACGTCAGGGGACGTTCCCCCGGGCTCCATCGCAGCCCAGAACCACGGCACCACACAGGCTGAAACAAGTCATCATCAGTCGTCACCCGAAAGATGAACATCACACTAATTAGTCCATGTTAGTGCTAACCCCTAACCCCCTAACCCCAACCCCCTAACCCTAACCCACTTGAGACTACCTTCACACTAATTAGTCCATGTTAGTGCTAACCTCTAACCCTAACCCCAACCCCCTAACCCACTTGAGACAACTTTCACACTAATTAGTCCATGTTAGTGCTAACCCCTAACCCTAACCCCCTAACCCCCTAACCCACTTGAGACTACCTTCACACTAATTAGTCTATTTTAGAGCTACCTTTGGTGATCACCCTCAGTGTCACTCCCCTTCAGGTTTGAGAACTGTATGTTGTATTTGTCTGGTGTTGTGTTGTCTATTTATTGTTTTTAATGTCAATAAACAGCCCTTTGGTCAATAATTTTATGTCATTCTCACAACTTCAAAATAAATACCAAATACCACGTAACCACTTTTTTGGTTTTCTTCAGATTAGACACTTTGTACAGTCCAATCTTGTACTCTCAACGGACCAGTCAATAGGGAGTCCAATTGATGACCTCCTCCTTACTTTTAACTCAATTGCTTCCAATAACAGGAAATTTATCTCACTTTTTTATGGAAAACTGTACTCTCTTAATTGTGACAATGTTAACAAAAGTGGGGAATCATGGGGAAGGGATTTGGGGATTGATCTGGACACTGACACCTGGTTAGGTGCATTTGAATCTGTTAAGAAACTGTTTATGTGTAATAGACTCAGAGAGAGTCAGTACAGGATATTACATAGATTGCAGCGCACTCCTCATTTTCTAAACAAGATCAACCCTCAAGTCTCTCCCTTCTGTAGGAAGTGTAAGAAAGAAGTAGGGACCTACTATCACTGTATTTGGCAATGTCCCTTAATACTCAGGTATTGGAGGAATATTTCTCAGGAGCTAAGTTCAATTTTTCACAAAACAGTTAAATCAGAACCAGTCTTGTTCCTTCTGAATCTACATCTGGAGAAGCTCTCTCTATCTGCAGGGCAACTGTTGTTAATGGGGAAACTCTTACTTCTAGCAAGGCGTTGTGTTTTGTTCCAGTGGATTGAGGAAAAACCTCCTCGGTCACACAGTGGTACAGAGAAATATTTAAGGTTTTCCTCTGGAACGCCTTAGTGCCATAGTGAGGGGCAATGCCAATTTGTTTTATAATGTTTGGCAACCTTTTCTTGATCACCTTCCTGATGATCTTGCTGGTTTGTTGCAGGGTGGGAGACCACATTTTGTCTTTACCAAGTCATAATCTCTTTTTAATTTTTAAATTTTTTTTATTTTTTTTATTTTTTTTTTTATGTATATGTTTTGTTGTAAACGGTGATGTACATTGTGTGATGTAACATGTGATGTGCCGTTTGTGCGTGTGGATAATTTTCCCCGTTTTGTATGTTGGTAGTGGCTGGGCTTGTTTGTTTATTGTTTGTGGAAAATCAATAAAAAATGTATATACAAAAAAAAAAAAAAAACAGCCCTTTGGTCAACCTGGTGGTTTTAAATGGGTTTTAGAAATAAAGTTTGATTGATTGATTGATGGATTGATCCAAAAGATGAACAACTGTGTTATAAAATATCTTTTTTTTAATAAAGAATCAAAAAGGTACAAGACTGTGACCGTAAAAACAGAAGGAGGGAGGTCAACACTACTCCCAGGGTTCATTTTAGTAAGAAACCTTCAGCGGCTTGTATCAATTAAGTGATCTGATGTGACTGCAGCTCTAATTAGCTCCATAGCAACAACAGCCGAGGCTCATGGGTAGGCCTACTGTGGTAGTTAGTCATTCAATAAAAGTAATATCAAAGGGGAATGGTCTTTAATATTATCTTACAACAGTTTTATTCCAAAACAATTAATTATTATTTGATATTGACTCCCGGTTGTGCACAATTCTGCATGTTATATCATGAATCTCTTCATCATTTAAGGTGCATCGGGAGCATTTAAAGATGCACAGATCCCACACCAGATCCCATTGATATTTTTACCCATTGGCATCTAACCATGCAGAAGATCCTGCGTTTTCAGATTGTTCCTGAACGTGGATTCAAATGAACGCCACAATAACACGGTGCAAACTCTCTTATTCTGCTATTATTTTCTTTTTTAATCCACAACACAAATACACAAAGCTGTGTTTCTTATTTACTCACCTCCAAGGAATGCGCCCCTAAAGCCTGAAGTGAGATGTGTTAAAGGCGGGTTACAGACGCCGTCCCGGCCGCATAATCACCACCTTGCAGGAGGGGTACCGCAGTGGCAGCTCCTGCGGGTTACCGGCTCTTCTCTTCTGACCTGTAATGGGACCGTTTTCGGGGAATAAAACGTGTCATTTCTCGTCAGTCGCCATTTGATACACAGTGCACGTTTTCAGAGGTTGACTCATGCCAATTTGGAAATCGCAAAAATACCAAATCAGTAGCTTTATGACTCCAATATACAGCCATACAAAGCTGAACACGGATGCCAGCGGTTAGAGGCTATCAGGAGAGGATGTTGTCCTGACACGCTACGTCCTCGCCTCTGAGAACGTCACACCAAACTCCATTCACAAATCTCTAAACGTAAAAGTCCCCCTGCTCCCCTGCACACATCCTTACGATAATTGCTGTTTTTTTAACCTAGTCTACATCGTTAAAAGCTACTCCTTAATTCGGCTACCACCTACCAAGCCCAACAAGCAATACGAATTGCAAAAATGACCACTTTTCAATGACATCTCCGAGTAAAGCGCATAGACTGTATATACATGGATTAATAAATTAATATACAGGCTATGGTAGAGAGAAGTAACTTTGGTAACGGGAAAACTGTGAAAAACACAGAAATACAAATACTGACACAGGTACAAGTGATGGTTCATATGGCTTTTGTATTTAAAATTTGAACGAGTTTTGCTAGCTAGGTAAATCAAGACATAAAAGCTAGTAAACTCACACCAAACTCCATTTACAAATGTCTGAGTTGTAAAGCTACCTTGCTTATGAGCATGCATGTGTATGTTATAGCTTATGATTTCATACTGTGGCACATTTGTAGGAGTTATTCCTCAATTCGGCGACCATGTCGTTAAAAAATTAGAGTAATTTTGCTTGATAATTCAAGACAAAGGAAGCTGACACAGGAAGCTAACTAACATTGTTTTTCCGCAGTTTGTCTAACATAATTAAATGTATTCTACCACAACAGCTTATAACACACCTGGAGACATTTTAAAATATAAAAAGAGGATTATTACTTTAAAACTATACAAACGCCTGCAAGAAGAGCTGCTGCAGCCGCTGCTCCTCCGCCTCTTCCTGTTGACAGTTCAATATTCTAGCACCGAGGTCAAACAAGAGCGCATTTCAAAGGTTCCGCTTCTAATAATAATAATAATAATAATAATAATAATAATACTTAATGTTAATCTGATCTGGTATGTTCAATTTCCCTGGCTGTCTTGGACTTTCTAAATAAAAGCTGCTGAAACATTAAAAAGCTATTTTTTATGATAACAGCCTCTATAACGCAGTATTACTACTGTTTTATTTTTATTGTTTTACTATTTTTTAGTCCTCACACATCACATGATGCATCATACGTTTCGTTTCTGTACGACATTAACTTTTACACCCTCATATGAGTCACCTTAAGTATGCTATGACTCTGCTGTACCACACAAAGGTGGTTTCATTCTGGGTAATACCTGGGTTGGGTGAGTCTTTCAGTAAATTGGAAACTGACTTTTAAAACAGACATGGAGCAGGTCTGGGCTGTAGGAGAGTCCCCAGAAATCAAGACCACCAGCTCCACAAAGGACAGAAAGGAGGGGGGCGAAAATACTCCAGCAAGCAGGTAAATCTACTGTATAAACCATGCCGCAACAGCACTGCTGATATTGTTGGTAGTGTGTGTGTGTGTGTGTGTGTGTGTTTATCTCAAAATAGAGGCTGAGTTAGAAGATGGGTGTGGTCCGAGCAAGGGGAAGTTGGAGGGTAGAAAGCAGGCAAGGGCCTTACCCCCTCTGGAGCAACTGTTTAGGAAGTGTCACAACAATGAATTCTGTATCATTTACGGTTAATTAAAATGGGGAAAATCCTGCTGTCTGCAGTGATGACACCGAAAATCAATCGGAAAAAGAAGACAAAACCAACCAATTGTCGCTGATCTCCTGGAATGTGGATGGACTTGATCCAGAGGAACAGCCTGCGAGAGCGAGAGGCCTCTGCTCCTACATCATCTCGTAAGACTGTGCACTTTGAAGGGTGTTGAAATAAAATGTATTCAAATCATGTGTGCTCATAAACATATTCAAGTAGTGCATTATATTAATCATATGTGTTAAATTCATTAGATTTTGAGCTAAAAGAGCTAAAGCATCACACACAGTCTGCTTGGTTTCAGTGTGATTATCAGGCTCACTTCTGAATAAGAAGCATGTCGTTTATAGTTCACTGAGACCTTATCAGAGGTTGTTTTGGTACAAGGTGTCCAACCATAGCTCTGCCGAGTGTGTTGAGTCTGAAAAGCAGGGCCAAGGGGGGTCAGGGACCCGTCATGGTTTTGGGTGGAGGTCCTCTCCAGTAGCAGTCTGGTACCTGTTATCTATTGTGCAGGCCAATCGCTGCTGGACACGAACCTTATGGAGACAAAAGACAGTACATGAACAGGTCACGTGGTGGCAACTGAACCCCCCGAGGACATAAGATCATGCAGGAAGGGCTAGAGGGTTAGACTACCTTGGGAGAGCCATGGATGCATGTTCTCTGTACCTTTGTCTCTGGACTATATTCTATCTGAATAAACGTTCTTTTATCCAACCTACGGACTTGAACCCTTCTTCCTGAAAGAATCTAGAAGGGCGGGATTGTAGCCCAACAAGGGTCAGGTCACACAAACTACAACGCAATCACACTGTTGTGACGGGGATTAAAGGGACCCTGTTCAACAGTTGTGTCTCCTCCACTTCCTCCCCACAGACACTCTCCTGACGTGGTGCTTCTTCAGGAGCTCATCCAACCATACACGCGTTTCATGAAGAAGCGTCTGGCGGCCGACTACACATTCATCGAAGGTAGCTACATGCCAGAAGGTGAACAGGGTCGGCCCTGAGCAACATTACGCCCACAGAACGTCAGCTAGCGTTTCATAAACATATTATCACTCAAATACAGGGCTAACTTCCTTAGAACCTTCCCTATCAGGAGGAAAGAAGAGGTACTTCATCGGGATGATGCTGAAGAAGTCACGGATCACCCTGCTGGACAGCGAGATAGTCGAATATTCAACTTCTCGCCAGATGAGGAACCTGCTCGCCGCTCAGGTCTGTGAAAATAACTCATTTCAGCTCATTTAGCTCATGCATCGACATTAAAATGTCTCGCCTTCAAAATCAGGTGCTGTTCAAAGGCCAGAAGCTTTGTCTGATGACGTCTCACTTTGAGAGCTGTAAGGCCAATGCAGAAAACAGGAAGATACAGCTGCGCCTGCTGATGAAGAGGATGACAAAGGCACCTGATGATGTCACTGTCCTGTTTGGAGGAGACACCAACCTGAGGGATGCTGAGGTAGATCTCTGCTAAAGGCTACATTAGACCTCTAGATCTCTGCTAAAGGCTACATTAGACCTCTAGATCTCTGCTAAAGGCTACATTAGACCTCTAGGCTCCATTAGACCTCTAGATCTCTGCTAAAGGCTCCATTAGACCTCTAGATCTCTGCTAAAGGCTCCATAAGACCTCTAGATCTCTGCTAAAGGCTCCATTAGACCTCTAGATCTCTGCTAAAGGCTACATTAGACCTCTAGATCTCTGCTAAAGGCTACATTAGACCTCTAGATCTCTGCTAAAGGCTACATTAGACCTCTAGATCTCTGCTAAAGGCTACATTAGACCTCTAGGCTCCATTAGACCTCTAGATCTCTGCTAAAGGCTACATTAGACCTCTAGGCTCCATTAGACCTCTAGATCTCTGCTAAAGGCTACATTAGACCTCTAGATCTCTGCTAAAGGCTCCATTAGACCTCTAGATCTCTGCTACAGGCTACATTAGACCTCTAGATCTCTGCTAAAGGCTCCATTAGACCTCTAGATCTCTGCTAAAGGCTACATTAGACCTCTAGATCTCTGCTACAGGCTACATTAGACCTCTATAGATCTCTGCTAAAGGCTACATTAGACCTCAAGATCTCTGCTAAAGGCTACATTAGACCTCTAGATCTCTGCTAAAGGCTACATTAGACCTCTAGATCTCTGCTAAAGGCTACATTAGACCTCTATAGATCTCTGCTACAGGTTACATTAGACCTCTAGACCTCTGCTAAAGGCTACATTAGACCTCTAGATCTCTGCTAAAGGCTACATTAGACCTCTAGATCTCTGCTAAAGGCTACATTAGACCTCTAGACCTCTGCTAAAGGCTACATTAGACCTCTAGATCTCTGCTAAAGGCTACATTAGACCTCTAGACCTCTGCTAAAGGCTACATTAGACCTCTAGATCTCTGCTAAAGGCTACATGAGCTGCCACCAAAATAACAATAGGGGTGTAAATCAAGTTTTATCTCAATATGATATTATTTTGATTCTTTGGACAACATATAACCATTTGCTGATTTCTTTTTTCTTTCAGTTGTGGACAAATTAAGACATTTGAGGACGTCATGTTGGGCTGTGGGAAACACATTTTAGACCAAACAACAAATGCATTCATCCAGAAAATAATCGGCAGATGAATCGACTATGAAAGTAATCGGTAGTTGCAGCCCTAATTCACAGCTTTGTTTCTTCCACCCTAGGTGGTCGACGTAGGCCTTCCTGGCTGCGTGTGTGATGTGTGGGAGCAGCTGGGAGAGCCGGAGCATTGCCGCTACACATGGGACACCTTCGCCAACACTAACCTGGGTCATCGGTACAAGACTCGCTTCCGCTTCGACCGGCTCTACCTGCGCCGGGCTGCCGGAGACGGCGTCCTGCAGCTGGAGCCCGACAGCATGGCCTTGATCGGGCTGGAGAAGCTCCAGTGTGGCCTCTACACCAGCGATCACTGGGGCATCTACTGCACATTCTCTGCTCTGTAGAAACTGTCCTTCTGTGTACTTTTTCTCTTTTTGAGGCGAAATACTTCCTGAGTTTAAATTTTAATAACTTTAATCTCCATTACAGATGTCGCAAATGTGGCATAGCCTACTGTTTGACCCTCCATTTTAATTATAGGGCATTATTATTATTGGACCATCTTCCATCTCATGTTATGCATTCTATTTATTCCATTTTCATCTTATTTTATCTTCTTCTTGCTTTTGAAAGGTGTGTTTTACTTCCCACCATAACTTACATTGATTGTGGTACTCTATCCCTGTTCTTCTTTATTTTGACTCCATGTTTTGTGCTCATTTGAGTTCATGTAATGTCCTTATTTTAAAATGCTTCGTGCTGCATCTCTTGTATGGTCGGTGCTATACGAACAGGCTGAAGTTATTATCACGGTTATATTATGGTGGAACAGCTGACCTCGAAACAATTTAACTATAATGTGTTAACCATTGATACCTAATTTAGTTAAATCTGACATTACAACACAAAAACTCGTTACTTTCCCATCTGTATACGAATATTTGAGTGTAAATGTGCGTGGCTCTGCAGCTTTGCCCAATAATTTACCATCATTCATTTAGAGCTGACAGCGGCGTTGACTTCACGTCCCCATTTCACTGATCTTTGACAATAAAGTTGGCTGACACGTGAACTGTACTGACATCTACTGGGTTTACAAGTGAAAAGCAGCTGCACTCTGCTGCATGTCTATCTGTCAGTGTGTGTGCGTGCGTGCGTGTGTGTGTGCAGTTGAAGAATGTGTCTCCAGAGGGGATCAGGCCTGATTTAGCCCTCACATCTGACTCTGAATGGGTAAATAAGGCCGTGTGTAAATACAGCAACACACCAGTTGCATGTATGCAACAGATGTCGGCTAATAATACCGACCTGCTGCGCCTTTAAGAGGGTTACTAAGGAAACTTAATATCTCTCCATCTCGAGCTCAAGTCTCTCCATCAATTAACAGAAAGAGCCGAGAACAGGACGAGATCTGAATCTGTCCCTCTGCTTTGCTTCTATACTCCACCTGAGTTTTGTTGGGTTTTTCTCCTGTCACACATAAACCGGATTAAATTACGCATTGCACCTTTAAGAAGCTGTCACCGGGATTAGAGTTACGCGCGGAAGGGTTTTACGCACCGTTGGTTCCCAGAGCAGGGTGTCCTTCTCCCTCTGTGTCTCTTTCTCTTCGCTGGTCCCGACACCGCCGGGGAGCCCTGCACGCCGCGCGACATGGCCGAGATGGGGAAAGGGGTCACCGCCGGAAAACTGGCCAGCAACGTCCAGAAGAGGCTCACCAGGGCGCAGGAGAAGGTACACTTTCCATTCAGCTCGCATGGCAGCAGGACACCATGTCCCACTCTGTGAAACCCAATCCTCAACTTTTTACCTTCTAATACAGCTTCTTTACGCAGTAATAAGGGCACACTTCCTGTATGGAGCGATGGGTTGCTGTATCTGGGTGTCTGGGTAAAGTTAAGGGTTTTTTGGGTCCATCCTGTGACATTTACCAACACTTAAGGTGTTTTTATTTGGTTCTCTGCAGGTTGAAGCTGTTTTAAGGGTCAGAATCTCAAAATCTATCAACATGATCCTGAAGAGTCATAGTTTCCTATGAATTGTAACATATTAAACTATTTTAATGTGTATTCTTTGCAAAAGGGAAACCCCCCATAACATTTAAATTGACCTCAACCTCAAAACTGAGGTCAACCCTGTAACATTGAACAAAAGCACCATGAATTTGTACTTTAAAACCCTTAAAACGGTGCAGAAAGCCCATTAATAACACCTTATACACATACACACCTCAGTAATTATTAAGGGAAATATTTCAAATCAATCTGGGAAACGTTATGTTTTTCTGAAGTGTCATTATGAAACATTTTAATGTACGAAGTGTTTTTCATGGTATTTTTTGGGTTTTGGTAAGTTTTAAGGTTGAAGATCAATACCTTAAATTGATAATTAGGGCATTTGTTAATTCAACTTGACAATTAAGGTGGTATGTTGGCAATTAACTTTCAAATTAAAAGTATCTACCTTAAACACTTTGATCTAAATGGAGTTGTGTCTTGTGTTTTCAGAGCTAAATTAAGGAATTAATGATGGTATTTTAAGAGAATCTTGTTTCTTAGTGTGTGCATGTTGGATCAGCACACTGCCAAAGTTTCCTTGAGCAAAAACCCCTCAATCCAAGCTGCACTGCTGTTAAAAATAGCTTGAATTTACCATAGATTTAGCAGATTAACATGTTATAGTGGTAGATTAAGTTACAACATTACTTAAGTGCTTTAATTAATCTGAATTGTCCGTTTTAAGTAAAAGTACTGCGTTCAAAGTTTCTCAAAAAATAACAGTGGACAAGTAGTAATAGAATTAGATTTTCAAAATAAAAGACAGCTGATTCGGATCAGTTGGAGAAGAAAAAGAAGGGAGCAACATACCGCTTCGATGCTTTTCCTACTTCTCACAATGCAACAAGAGGCTCTCAAATCCATCAAATAAAGACATAACAGGATAAATCTTTCATTTAATCTTTCATTTAAAGTTTCAGCTAAGTTTCTACGGTAAAAGGCTGATTATTTGATGCCTTCAGATCAGTAAGAGAAGCAATAAATGAATGATACACTTCTCTAAAACGTATTAAATAACATACATAAGAGATTGGTCACCCGTTAGCTTTAATGTTAGAGGGTTATTAGCAACTAGCGGAGTGGAGGACCGACACAGGGTGACAAACGGAGGAGCTGTAAAAGTGAGAGAATGAAACCTGATCAACAGCCTGCGTCCAGGTCTCTGTCTGCAAGTTATTATTGTCTGTCCTAATCACTCGGGGTGCTTAAGCCCGCGGAGGTTTTACCCTCTAATCACCTCAACCGGGAGCGTTGTCAGTCATTAACGAGATTTAAATCACTTGTTCTTCGTGTTTTCTCTGTCTTTATGAGGCTGTATGCACTCTGGTCTTGATACACTCTGGTCTTGGTGATGACTCTGGTCTTGGTGATGACTCGGTCTCGATGCACTCTGGTCTTGATACACTCTGGTCTTGGTGATGACTCGGTCTCGATGCACTCTGGTCTTGATGCACTTTGGTCTTGGTGATGACTCGGTCTCGATGCACTCTGGTCTTGATACACTCTGGTCTTGGTGATGACTCGGTCTCGATGCACTCTGGTCTTGATACACTCTGGTCTTGGTGATGACTCGGTCTCGATGCACTCTGGTCTTGATGCACTTTGGTCTTGGTGATGACTCGGTCTCGATGCACTCTGGTCTTGATACACTCTGGTCTTGGTGATGACTCGGTCTCGATGCACTCTGGTCTTGATGCACTTTGGTCTTGGTGATGACTCGGTCTCGATGCACTCTGGTCTTGATACACTCTGGTCTTGGTGATGACTCTGGTCTTGGTGATGACTCGGTCTCGATGTACTCTGGTCTTGGTGATGACTCTGTCTCAATGCACTCTGGTCTTGGTGATGACTCTGGTCTTGGTGATGACTCGGTCTCGATGTACTCTGGTCTTGGTGATGACTCTGTCTCAATGCACTCTGGTCTTGATACACTCTGGTCTTGGTGATGACTCGGTCTCGATGCACTCTGGTCTTGATACACTCTGGTCTTGGTGATGACTCTGTCTCAATGCACTCTGGTCTTGATACACTCTGGTCTTGGTGATGACTCGGTCTCGATGCACTCTGGTCTTGATACACTCTGGTCTTGGTGATGACTCTGGTCTTGGTGATGACTCGGTCTCGATGTACTCTGGTCTTGGTGATGACTCTGTCTCAATGCACTCTGGTCTTGATACACTCTGGTCTTGGCGATGACTTGGTCTTGATGCACTCTGGTCTTGGTGATGACTCGGTCTCGATGCACTCTGGTCTTGGCGATGACTTGGTCTCAATGCACTCTGGTCTTGATACACTCTGGTCTTGGCGATGACTTGGTCTTGATGCACTCTGGTCTTGGCGATGACTCGGTCTCGATGCACTCCGGTCTCGATGCACTCTGGTCCTGGTGATGACTCTGGTCTTGAAACACTCTGGACTTGGCAATGACTCGGTCTCGAAGCACTCGGTCTTGATGCACTCTGGTCCTGGTGATGACTCTGGCCTTTATTTGGACAGCTGAGGATATGAAAGGGGAGAGAGAGGGAATGACATGCAGCAAAGTCTGTAGGGGGAGTCAAACCAGCGGCCGCTGAGTCGAAGAGCAAACCTCTACAGTATATACGTGCGTCCGCTCTACCAGCTGAGCTGCCCGGGCGCCCTGAAAATACAATTCTTGTCCATCCGCCCCTCACTTCTGTGCAGCACCAATGCCAACGTACTCAACAACCCATTTTAGAATAATTAATTACATTTATGATAATTAATGATGCATTCATGTGTTAATTACTTTAATGTTGCAGCTGGTAATTGGAGCTCATTTTATATTTCATGGGCATCATGCAAATAAAAGTCTAATTTTAATACATATTAATGTATTTATTGATTATATGTTGTTTTATTCATCTGATTTAGGGGCTACTGCATTTACACTTGGTTTTTATTGTGGTGTTATGCCAAACATCTGGCAATACACTCACAAAAACCTTAGTTACTATGGTTACGCCATTAAAAATTCTGTTACTTCATTTAAAATACTTCATAATGAACCGTAAGGAGTTTTTTTCCTCTTGTCTGTCTAATTTAAAGGTTTCACATGTGGACAGCCCACTCAGTTCTTGTCCTTATGTATGAAAATCTGTTTTTTCTTACTCAAAGTGTTATGCAGTTCCCAATTTCATCAGGAAGTGGTAAAAAACCAGATGTTTCACTTCTTCTTCTTCTTAAATAATATCCAACGTAACTCTCGGTACCATGTTCATCGTAAATGAAACACAGTTTGGGTTATTCCAGTGAGTCATCAGGCCGCTTTTTTCCATCAGAGGAATTCGTTCTCTGAAGGAAAATCAGCGATTTTAAAATTTCAATAACAGTAACCAATCAGAACAGAAGAATCTGTCAAGTTTTTAACTCATTAATAAGCTACAGAAGTTATGAGAGGTCAAAGGTCATGAGAAACAGGGCTGTAGGTCTTATTCCTGGACATCTGGGTGCTTTAAAACGACATAAAGAGGACAATATATTCTGGGATTAAACCCTTATTATTCTTATTATTTGACCCTTTTTAGGGAACAAAATGAAAGAATTTAGGGCTATTTTTCAAATACTGTAAATGAAATGTAATGAGATCATTTAAATCAGGGGTGTCCAACTCAAGGCCTGCGGGCCAAATCCTGCCCCTTGCAAATTTTGATCTGGCCCCCATATTAATTGAGGTGCACAGTAAAGATTTTGGCCCGCCTATTTTGTGTCACTTTTTTTCTACATTTTTGTCTGCCAAACTGTTAAGTGAAAAGCAAAATTACAGTCAAAGTTATTTGACTTTTTCAATGACATAAAAGCAATAAACTCTAAACATGTCTGGCCCTTGATGTGATTCTCATTTTCCAGTGTGGCCCTTAGGGAAGTTGAGTTGGACACCCCTGATTTAAATGATTTTTCACGCCGAAGGGTTTATTTGAAAGAAACTATGAGCACATCTGTGGTAAAGGAGATTAAATGTGGTGCTTTTGCATGATTCTTTGTGGAGAAACTTGGTTTTACCGATCTAATGACTATTGATTAGGATACAGAACCCTTTGAGTGCTGGTCGACTGAGAAGTTCGTTAGTCGAGGGCAGCCTTAGTCCGTCGGTGTGTCGGGTTCTGCTGCAGGAAGCTGGACTTCGTATCTGTGGTATCTTGGCTGTGGCCCACGAGGCATCTCAGCGTCTTGAAATCCAGGAATCATAAACACAGAATTCAAAGTTCTTTCTCTTTTGTGGATATTATGTCCATGTAGCTCAGTGCGTAGGGAGTTGGGTTGGGAACGGAGGGTCGCTGGTTCAAGTCCACATACGGACCAAAGTATGGTGGTGGACTGGTAGCTGGAGAGGTCCCAGTTCACCTCCTGCAAGGAGCAAGGCACCGAACCCTCGGGACGCCTTTCCATGGGTAGCCCCCACACTCTGACATCGGGACCCCTTTCCATGGGTAGCCCCCCACTCTGACATCTCTCCATTAGTGCATGTATAGGTACTGAGCGTGTGTGTAATTCAGGACTGTGTGTAATAACAACAGAGTGTAAATGGTAATTTCTTAACTAATAAGACTAAGACTAATAAGACCAAGACTAATAAATGATACATTATTATTATTATTATTAAATAATAAGTATAAATTGAACTATCTGGTCTTGAAATCCAACACAAAAGCAGCGTTTGGAAGCTGTTGAGGCGATAGTGAGCCGCCTAGTCGCAGTGTTGGAGTAAAGAGGAAGGTCAGGGTATCATCTTCCCTCTGAAGGCCGGCGGAGGTGGAGGAGGGGAGTGTCAGCTTCAGCTGTCTGTCTGTTGGCACGTCGCCCTCCCTCCACCTCAACGCTCCACCCACTCGCTCTATGGTTTAACTCTCCAGCATCTCTGCTGTCCAGCGAGGGAGCAGGAACACGTAAAAATGAAAGAATCCCTGCATTCAGACAGCTGACGGTGCCGCCGTGCTTGTCATAGTGATGTAACGTCACCGGCTCATGAACCGGTCAGCTGTGCAGCACAGCATGCTGGGGAAATTACTAGGGCTGTCCTCAACTAAAGAAGTTCTTAGTTGACTAACATTTACAGGATTTTGTCGACTAATTGATTAGTTGATTTAATCGACAGAGCTTTGAGAGGTGGTTAAGAAAAGCACAATATACATGTAGTTAATTAACCATCTTTAAAACTGAGTTTCTACACAATTAATCCTGCAAAAGCACCACTTTAAATCTTGTGTTCACCAGAAATGTGCTCATAAGTTTCTTGGAAATGAGTAATTAAGCATGAATTAGCATTAAAAATGCCTTATCAACTAAAGAAATCTTAGTCGACTAATACCAAAACCACAGATTGGTTGACTCATCGACTAAAAGAGGACGGCCCTAGAAATTACCCTCTGTGGAATTTGGATGAGTGTGGTGACGGAGAAGGGAGGCGGTGCCCTTTAGAGGGCAGCCGGTGTGCTGCTGGGAGTCACAGAGGCAAAACCTGTAAAATGACAGACAGTACAGATCTTTAACAGACAAGTTGTGCTCATTTTCTTTTAAAAAACCCTCATCTCTAAACCAGAGAACAACGTTAATGTTGAAATGGTCAGTTTGGTTAAGTTAAGGCACAAAAACTACTTTTCAAATGAGACATGAACCCCGGTCTCCTGGGTAAAAGTCCTGAGTCCCCCCCACTCCCCCAAACCTCCACCAGGATGCAATAGAACAAATCCCACTACGGCCACGCCAAGACCCGCCCTTCAATAGCATTCACACTCCTATTGGCCAGGCGTCCATGCTTACACCTACAGGTCCTATCTCCTGACCAATCCCCTAACGCCTCGAGGTCAAATGCCTAACCCCAACCAATCGAGTTGCTTCGTAGGGCGGGACTTGGCGTGGCCGTAGTAGGACATTTGCGCCCTTATACTTCCTCGTCTTACTTCCTGCTTTGCTCCTGTCGCAACTAAAACAGCCACTATAACCGGAAATATAGGTCAGAATTGATGCTTGAACAAATGAATATGTGGGTGTTTTTCGGGGGAGGACTGTCTCGTCGAAAAGTATTTATACCGGCAAAATGCAAGACCCCCAGGGGCCCCTAAAGGCCCCCAGATTCACTGCTTGTGCTAAATTTAAAAACACAAAATAAAATGTTTTTTTTGCAAGTACATTAGAAACTGAAGCAGCCATTTATCACTCAGAAATAAGATTTTTATGACTTCCTACGATTAGTAATTCAAATCTAAAGTTATCAAACTTCAAAGTTGCTCTGCACACCTGTCCTGCCCCCCTCCCTCTCAGGACTCCCAGCATGCTTCACTGCTGTGGGCGGGGCTCAAATGTGTGTGTGTGTGTGTGTGTGTGTGTCTATCCATCTATCTATAGCCCTCCTACACCTCCTCCTCACCTCCTAATACCACACACTGTCTCTGTGTCTGAGCTTCGGGTGTATTTTTGGGGGTTGAAATTGAACACCGGACAAAGCACACACACACACACACACACACACACACACACACACACACACCAGTAAACTCAAGTATGTCCTGTTACATCCAAGTTTACAGTCTAAGTGACACAAGAATATATTTCTTCCAGACTTTACGCTGATCTCCAGCATGCATCACCAAGCGCTGCTGGCTTACCGCTACGCTTCATCTGCAGCGACAGCTTAGCAAACAACAAAAAGTAATATTGAGAGACATCTTCAGAACAAGCACACTGCTTTTGCTAAAAAAGTGTCTGGGAAATCTCCAAACTCCACTACTGCTGCCTGCTAGTTTTGTGGCAGCTCAGGAGATAGTAAGGCGTAGTAAGGCGTGGAAATGCGTGGAAATGCGTAAAAAGGCGTGGAAAGGCGCGAAAGGCGTGGAAAGGCGTGGAAAGGCACGAAAGACGTACAAATGCGTGGAAAGGCGTGGAAAGGCACGGAAAGGCGTAAAAATGCGTAAAAATGCGTGGAAAGGCGTGGAAATGCGTGGAAAGGCACGGAAAGGCACGGAAAGGCGTAAAAAGTTGTGGAAAGGCGTAAAAAGGCGTGGAAAGGCGTGGAAAGGCGTGGAAAGGCGTAAAAAGTTGTGAAAAGGCATGGAAAGGCGTGGAAAGGCGTGGAAAGGCGTAAAAAGTTGTGAAAAGGCGTGGAAAGGCGTGGAAAGGCGTGGAAAGGCACGAAAGGCGTAAAAATGCGTAAAAATGCGTGGAAAGGCGTGGAAAGGCACGGAAAGGCGTGGAAAGGCGTAAAAAGGCACGGAAAGGCGTGGAAAGGCACGAAAGGCGTAAAAATGCGTAAAAATGCGTGGAAAGGCGTGGAAAGGCGTGGAAAGGCACGGAAAGGCGTGGAAAGGCACGAAAGGCGTAAAAATGCGTAAAAATGCGTTGAAAGGCGTGGAAAGGCGTGGAAAGGCGTAGAAAGGCGTGGAAAGGCATAAAAAGTTGTGAAAAGGCGTAAAAAGGCACGGAAAGGCGTGGAAAGGCGTAAAAAGGCGTAGAAAGGCGTGGAAAGGCATAAAAAGTTGGCGTAAAAAGGCACGGAAAGGCGTGGAAAGGCGTGGAAATGCGTAAAAAGGCACGGAAAGGCGTGGAAAAAGGCGGTCATGGACGGTGAATACATAAAAGAATCATTCAATTTGTATTCATTGTAATTGTTCAGAAAATAAAAGATATGCTCCTCTCCACAAAGACCTTCAAAAGAACAGGCCATAAAAGATGGCGACACATCACAATCATAACGATTGCTCATTTCAGAGCCATTAGTAACGTTTATAGGCTCATTCAGACTTAAATAAGCTGTGTTACCTTCATTATGAGGCCCAAACATGTACATTCAGCTGGTGATACTGGTGGCTGTGATGATATGATGTGTGAGTGTGTGGGCGGTGAGCAGGTGTGTGTGTGTGTGTGTGTGTGTGTGTGTGTGTGTGTGTGTGTGTGTGTGTGCATTGGGAAGTCCCCGTCGTGGTGTTGATGGTAGTTTCTGTATCCGTCACAGGATTAGGGTGACAGGTGCTGCTGGACGCTCAGATTAGCTGCTGACCTCATTTCCAACCAACAGCAAAACAATGTCTTTGGATTTCTTCTCTTTCTCTCATCCCTTCTTCTCCTTTATCTTCTCCTTTACCTCCTTACCCTGTGAACAGAGATACAGACACAATACAGAGGATTGTCATCACGATGTATGTACAGTTTATCAGTAGCTTCCTGTCACTGCAGTCATATGAATCATTAATAACTAATGATAATTAGGTTTAAATGGACAAACATGGAACATGAAGCTCTTTCTTTGTTGACTGGATTTAAAGGCTTTCAGATATCTGGAAGGAACCCGTGCAGCTCTACGGGTTTATTTCTGTGTCTATGTGTCATCAGGTCACTGAGGGCTTGACCTTTGACCTCCATATCCATATCTAACCCTAACCCTAACCCTAACCCTTTTAAAGACAAAGACAGTTTCATTATAATAATGCAGCTTGTTTTGATGAACTATTCGTACACATAGCTATGAAAAGTAAAGCACTGTAATCAGTACTATGTATTCCACGGGTACAAGCGGCCAAAATGGGTTTCCTCAGGAGGGGGACTGGTTTCTTCAGGAGGGGGGCTGGTTTCCTCAGGAGGGGGGCTGGTTTTCTCAGGAGGGGGGCTGGGTCTCCCTTAGAGATCGGGTGAGAAGCTCAGTCCTCCGAGAGGAGCTCGGAGTAGAGCCGCTGCTCCTTCACGTCAAAAGGAGCCAGTTGAGGTGGTTCAGGCATCTGGTCCAGGCACATCCAGCTGGGAGGAGGCCTCGGGGAAGACCAGGACTAGGTGGAGGGACGTCCAGTTGGGAGGAGGCCTTGGGGAAGACCAGGACTAGGTGGAGGGACGTCCAGTTGGGAGGAGGCCTCGGGGAAGACCCAGGACTAGGTGGAGGGACGTCCAGTTGGGAGGAGGCCTCGGGGAAGACGCAGGACTAGGTGGAGGGGCGTCTGGCTGGGAGGAGGCCTTGGGGAAGACCAGGACTAGGTGGAGGGACGTCCAGTTGGGAGGAGGCCTCGGGGAAGACCCAGGACTAGGTGGAGGGACGTCCAGTTGGGAGGAGGCCTCGGGGAAGACGCAGGACTAGGTGGAGGGGCGTCTGGCTGGGAGGAGGCCTCGGGGAAGACCCAGGACTAGGTGGAGGGACGTCCAGCTGGGAGGAGGCCTCAGGGAAGACGCAGGACTAGGTGGAGGGACGTCTGGCTGGGAGGAGGCCTCGGGGAAGACCCAGGACTAGGTGGAGGGGCGTCTGGCTGGGAGGAGGCCTCGGGGAAGACCCAGGACTAGGTGGAGGGACGTCCAGTTGGGAGGAGGCCTCGGGGAAGACGCAGGACTAGGTGGAGGGACGTCCAGCTGGGAGGAGGCCTCGGGGAAGACCCAGGACTAGGTGGAGGGATTATATCTCCAACCTGGCCTGGGAACGCCTCGGGATCCCCCAGTCGGAGCTAGTTGATGTGGCTCGGGAAAGGGTCCCCTGTTGCAGCTGCTGCCCCGAGACCTGAGACCTGATACCGGATGAAGATGGATGGATGGTTTTGGTGTCTAAAATTAATTGTCGTTGCCGCATGACGCTGATACGACCGACGCACAGCGCACGGTGTCACGTGACCAGCCTTCGTACGAACGCTCATGAGAATGTATTGAATAACGCAAAAATTCTTTAAAATAATTATTAAGTTACAGTACAGTCTGCATCGGGTGCCGCTTTGTAACCAAAAAGATATTAAAGGCTTTTAAACTTTACCCTCGAGTGCCTCCAGTTCCTTCAACCTGTTCAAACCATGAAAAAGGGATTCTGGGGATTTTGAACGTATGTGTGTGTCTTCTTCTTCTTCTCCTCTGCAGGTCCTGCAGAAGCTCGGCAAAGCAGACGAGACCCGAGATGCCGCCTTTGAGGAGATGGTGGCCAACTTCAACAAGCAGATGGTCAGGAGCCATTTTCCTCTTTTTAAAATCAGGATTTGAGTCTTGGAAGTGATGAAATCAGCCTACAAACTGCTTGTTTCTCTTATAATACTTACATGTATTTCCCTAAGTTTTTAACCCTCGTGTTGTCCTCCCGGGTCAAAAACGGACAAAGATGTGACATTTTCGTCCCTTTTTCAGACTTTTTTTTAGTTTTCACTAACACCACCTTACTAGTTTTACACTACTTTTTGGAATTCATGCTCAATAACCCTCATTTATATAGAATTATACCTAATATTAGAGTTAAAAAAGCAAAGATTTTGAATTATTTTGACTAATAGTTAAGATCAGAGGAATGAAAGTGATCAGTTGTATTTGTAAAGAGCGTTGTATGTAATCCAATCAATTTTTTTGTGGTAATTTGGTTTAAAGAAACTCATATTTCAGATATACACATTTTTTAAAAGGGGTCAAATTTGACCCGAGGACAACAGGAGGGTTAAAGTATCTTTTGGAGGACTTTGTCAGCCAGTAAAGAGCCAATTGGTCAAAAATAAGACATTTCTAAATCTTTAGAGATATGATTATTTTTCTGAAATTCTCCAATAATAGATTTTGGTACTTTCTTCTCCGTTGAGTTTTCTAAGCGGTTGTGTTTGCTCCTTCAGACAGAAGGAACCAAACTGCAGAAAGACATGAAAGCCTACCTTACAGCAGTGAAAAGTGAGTGTGAGAGTATGGCTGTAATTCATGGCATCAACCATAATATACAAGCAAAGCGTGGCTGATCCTCGTCTGTGTTCCAGCGATGCACGATGCGTCCCGGCGGCTTCAGGACTGTCTGGCCGAGATGTACGAACCCGACTGGTTTGGCAAAGAGGAGATGGACACGTTGATAGAGGTGAGACCAGAGGCCTGTACTACGAATCAAGGTCCTCATGCCCTGGATTTCTTCAGTTCCCCGGCTTCATACACCCCTAAGACCCGCGGTCCCGCGTAACCTGGGTCACGACGGTGGTGCAGAACTAGTTCCATCTACCCAGGGTTTCTCAATCCAGCGGCATGTTCACATACAAGAGGCGGTGTTATTCCTCTGTTGTCTCTTCCTTCTTTCTCTACCTGCTAACACACTTTCTTTTTCTGAACTGCATGCGTGTCTCGTTCCACCCTGAAGGAGATGATAGAGAAGGAGATGGACAATAACTTGGAGGTAAAAGGCAGATAGCATCCAGTGCTTCCCACAGTGGAGTTATTCTGGTTTCCAGTTTGACTTCTTGTGGGGAACACTGGTTTAGCTCTGCAGTAGAGGAAGTAGTGGCTGGTTTTAGACCAGACAGCTAGAATACACTCGTAGAAACGTGAAATCGGATCTTTACCAGCAACATCAAGGCGATGCGTCAACGTTTGAATCTATTTGATGATGTTAAATGTGTTTCAGGACACAGACACTCTGTGGCTGGACTACCACCAGAACATCATGGACAAATCTATGACCACTCTGGACTCGTACCTGAATCAGTTTCCTGATATTAAGGTGGGGTTTTCACAATAAAACAAGATATTTCTATGTTATAATCACATGATTGGGTTTGTTTGTTGGATGGGTTTTGAAATAAAGCGTTAAAGATTTCTGATTGTTAATATAAAGCAACAATAATCGGACGTGTGCTCTGCTGCAGGCTCGTATAGCCAAGCGCGACAGGAAGATGGTGGACTTCGACAGCGCCCGGCATCACTTCAGCTCCTTACAGAAAGGAAAGAAGAAGGACGAGGCCAAGATCGCCAAGGTAACCAGTGTGTGTGTGTGTGTGTGTGTGTGTGTGTTTGAGCGTGTTCTGCTGCTTATACTAAAGTTTAAAGGCATAGCTTTTGACTTAAGGTGGTATGAGTTACTCATTGAGCGGATAATTCAGACCACCTTAAAGCCCAGTTCAGACCAAAGATTCGTGGTGAGATGAGTTGAAACTTGCAGCTAATTGCAACGCTCGGATGTCAGCCGGTGTCCACCAATGAGAAGAAACAAGACAACGTATCATCTCCAAAGCAACGACTACGTACTTACGCTCTAACTTCGGACTTTCAGGCTTTTTTGTAGCTGGATATGATTAAAATCTTCTCGTCAAAATAGAAATTCAATCATTTTGTTCGCGCTTTTCATCGAATTTTCTGGAGACTAGACCAGCTGACTTCTCTATCGGCTGTTGGAACAGGAGACGTCTGTTATGTTGTAAAACCAGCCTCTGGAGACTGGACCAGCGACACCATCAGCTGGTTGGAGTCAAACTGAGACGGACCGGTTCGGACCGCTGAAACTGTCTCACCGCGAATCTTTGGTCTGAACTGGGCTTACGTCTCAGTTTAATGTGTGAGCTTATTAACCCTTGTTGTTATATGAAAGCTCTGTATTGCAATTTGCTAATTAACATGTCTGCGTTTCTCTTGAATGGTTTGCTTTTCTTCTTTCTCTCTCTCTCTCTCTCCATCCTCTCCCTCTTCCTCCTCCTCCTGTCTGTTGCATGGTGTGTGTTGGTTAGCCAGCAGCCCTGTTGGAGATGGCGGCTCCCAGCTGGGCTCAGGGTTTGATATCAGCCCACCAGGTGGCTCAGACTAACCTCTCCTTCAACCAGGTGAAACTCTGGTTCATCACTGCCCCCCCCCCCTCCTCACCCCACAGGCTCTCTGCACATGATCAGCGTTGTCATCTTGTTATCTTGTGAAGGAAATGGGGAATGTATAACAAAAACAGGATACCGGGTCCCAAATGGTGCCTATTCTGTGTCTAAAATATACTTTTAACCAAGCATCTTTCACACATATTTACCCGCCTTGTAGCCCTCTGATATTTAACCTCCAAACAGAAAATGTACCTTACATTAAATGTACATTTAGCACTTGACGAGTGATCATTTTGGGCCCTGTGCCTATTCAGTTCAATGAGAATTACTTGCCTGGTGACACGAAAACAACTATTAGATGAATTTCCCTGAATTTCTTTTTATTTACAGGCATTCATGATCACCAGAGGATGAATCCTACAGACTTTGGTGATCCAGACTAACTTTTTAGCGCCAGCAGGTTGATATTTGCTGTTTTTTTGACCAAATACTATACTATATATTAGCATTTAGCCCAAAGACACAGCTTTCAGAGCTGCTAGATACTTAATTACGCATGTAATAATGCTTTCCTTTGTGCAGATAATTAGGAAAGTTTGATCCAGACACTGCTCTAGGACGAGGATTACGTTCGTCCGGCTTGTTGTTTCAGTTCATTACATCAACGCTGAAAACCACGTCCAAGCAACTGTTCTGATGACCATGTGTAGAGAGCCGCGCTTTAATTTGATCCCCAATCCAAACTATTGTTAACATTGTTTTTGTGTCATAGAAACACCTTTTTAATTTACTTTAAATCCTGATTTAGACTTTGACGTGTGCGTAGTTATGAAACCCTGAACCTGTTTGTCTGCATGTCCGTGTGCTCACTACAACCCTAAACTCTATCTGAAACCATCTGTAATTAGACTCAGAGTTCACAGATACTACTGTTCTGTGTGTGTGTGTGTGTGTGTGTGTGTGTGTGTGTGTGTGTGTGTGTGTGTGTGTGTGTGTGTGTAGGCAGAGGAGGAGCTGGGCCGAGCTCAGAAGATCTTCGAGGAGCTGAACGTGGAGTTACAAGACGAGCTTCCAGCACTGTTCGACAAGTGAGACTCTTTATTATCTTTGACAAAATCTTTAATCATGACTCGATCCAGATGTTTAAAAATGTGTGTGTGTGTGTGTGTGTGTGTGTGTGTGTGTGTGTGTGTGTGTGTGTGTCTCTGTGTGTGTGTGTGTCTATGTGTGTCTATGTGTGTGTGTGTGTGTGTCTCTGTGTGTGTGTGTGTCTATGTGTGTGTGTGTGTCTCTGTGTGTGTGTG
This sequence comes from Percina caprodes, assembly GCA_013375575.1. Classification (NCBI taxonomy): domain Eukaryota; kingdom Metazoa; phylum Chordata; class Actinopteri; order Perciformes; family Percidae; genus Percina; species Percina caprodes. The sequence goes on along the minus strand of JABXJD010000020.1, from coordinate 5,249,681 downwards.
TGTGTCTATGTGTGTGTGTGTGTGTGTGTGTGTCTGTGTCTCTGTGTGTGTCTCTGTGTGTGTGTGTGTGTGCTTGTGTGTCTCTATGTGTGTGTGTGTGTGTGTGTGTGCCTGTGTGTCTCTATGTGTGTGTGTGTGCGCATCTATGTGTGTGTGTGTGTGTGTGTGCATCTATGTGTGTGTGTGTGTGTGTCTCTGTGTGTGTGTGTGTGTGTGTGTGCATCTATGTGTGTGTGTGTGTGTGTGTGTCTCTGTGTGTGTGTGTGTGTGTGCATCTCTGTGTGTGTGTGTGTGTGTGTTTCTGTGTGTGTCTCTGTGTGTGTGTGTGTGTGTGTGTGTGTGCATCTCTGTGTGTGTGTCTCTGTGTGTGTGTTTCTGTGTGTGTGTGTGTGTGTGTGTGTGTGTAGTCGTGTTGCCGTCTATGTTAACGCATTCCAGAGCCTGGCAGGTCATCAGGAGAAGTTCCACGGGGAAATGAGCAAGGTGAGTCAGACGGTCTACTCTAATAATCAATTAGAGTAGACATTTGAGGACAAAACAAGACATTTGAGGACAAGACAAGACATTTGAGGACAACACAAGACATTTGAGGACAACACAAGACATTTGAGGACAAAACAAGACATTTGAGGACAAGACAAGACATTTGAGGACAAGACAAGACATTTGAGGACAAGACAAGACATTTGAGGACAAGACAAGACATTTGAGGACAAGACAAGACATTTGAGGACAAGACAAGACATTTGAGGACAAAACAAGACATTTGAGGACAAGACAAGACATTTGAGGACAAGACAAGACATTTGAGGACAAAACAAGACATTTGAGGACAAGACAAGACATTTGAGGACAAGACAAGACATTTGAGGACAAGACAAGACATTTGAGGACAAGACAAGACATTTGAGGACAAGACAAGACATTTGAGGACAAGACAAGACATTTGAGGACAAGACAAGACATTTGAGGACAAAACAAGACATATGAGGACAAGACAAGACATATGAGGACAAAACAAGACATTTGAGGACAAGACAAGACATTTGAGGACAACACAAGACATTTGAGGACAAAACAAGACATATGAGGACAAGACAAGACATTTGAGGACAAGACATTTGAGGACAGGACAAGACATTTGAGGACAAAAGACATTTGAGGACAAGACATTTGAGGACAAAACAAGACATTTGAGGACAAAACAAGACATTTGAGGACAAGACAAGACATTTGAGGACAAAACAAGACATTTGAGGACAAGACATTTGAGGACAGGACAAGACATTTGAGGACAAAACAAGACATTTGAGGACAAGACATTTGAGGACAAAACAAGACATTTGAGGACAAAACAAGACATTTGAGGACAAGACAAGACATTTGAGGACAAGACATTTGAGGACAAAACAAGACATTTGAGGACAAAACAAGACATTTGAGGACAACACAAGACATTTGAGGACGCCATCTTGGGATTTAGGAAACACTGATGATTGATTATTATAATAATAATTATAATAATAATAATAATAATAATAATAATTATTAATAATTATAATAATAATAATAATGTGGATGTATCGATACATACATCATCTGTAAGATGCACCTTTATCTTAAAATTCCCACTTCATGCATATTACTTTAATTAAAAATTAAGTTTGTTTTCCATTTGTAAATGTCTGGAAGGAGAGGAGCTTGGTTACATCATATAAGCTGCTTCTCAGAGCCTGTCTCCAGTACAGGGGGGCATCTAGTCTTCATCTGCTCTGTGTCTCCTCAGCTCAGCCAAAACCTGAACGACATCATGACCAAACTGGAAGAGCAGCGCGAGCTCAAGTAAGTGGCGCTTTGAGTCAGATTTTAAGGATTTGTTGACCACATTGAGATCCGATGAGAGTAATGTCCCTCACACCGCCCCCTACTGCAGGAAAGCTGGTACTGCAGAAGCAAAGACAGGAGAAGGTGCCAAGAGGTAAACGCTGCTGCACGCAGGCTGGGCACGTTTACTCACTGGTTGTTATTGGCAACAACGGAAAATATAACCCATAATCCTCTAAACTACAGGCTCCTGCGAGAGGGAGGGGGAGGGGGGGGGAGGGCTGGGACAACAACGTTAATTTCTTGGGAGTCAGCGCACCAATAAAACAGCTTACTCCCTCCTACAAGATGCGCAAAAGCGCACCACATCGTCGCATTGACGTCTGGTGACGGCGCGCGAGGATAAATAGCAAAAGACACAGTTTGTCTCGGACATTTGAGACAGAGAGTGTCTGCCCACTGATAAATTCACGCAAATGCGTAAAAGCGCACCATTACGCAAAGCCATGGTGACGGGCACCAGAATGGAGAGGAGACAGCGCACAGGAGCGCACATTCTAACCCCAACCGGCCCGTCAGACACCGCCTACCAAGACCCTGGGTCTGGGTCTGGGCCTGGGTCTGTCCCAGGTTTCTGCCTAAAAGGAAGTTTTTCCTCGCCACTGTCCCACTGTTGCTTGCTCTGGAGGAAACTACTAGAACTGTTGGGTCCTTGTAAATTATAGTGTGGTCTAGACCTGCTCTATCTGGTCTAGACCTGCTCTATCTGGTCTAGACCTGCTCTATCTGTAAAGGGTCTCCAGATAACTCTTGTTATGAATTAATACTATAAATAAAATTGAATTGAATAGAAAAGAAGCCATAACAGCAGACAGACATCGTACAAAACGCAAATAAAGGATGAAACAAGTACATTCACACACCAGGCAACATGGGGGGGCTGGTCCCTCACCTGCGCAGGTGCGACTGCTCATCCGGGCCATTTGTCAGACAGCCTTTAGGTTTTAATCCCGGTCTGAGACTGTGGAGTTTTCCTGCTCCGTAGATTTCCGGCTGAATAGTTCAGGTCACATCTGACGCCTCTCCCCCCCCCTCCATGTTAAACAAACCCATGCTAGCCACAGAGCTAGTCCGTGTTACCTGTTCGCTGACCCGGACCTGCAGATCCGGGGTTGTTTCCCCATCAGAGACCACCTTGACCTTATTTCTTGACAAGATAATATAGAAAAACTTGATTAAAATTAGAAACGTGCGCGCTAACCGCCGCTACCAGGTTCACCTGGCTCGAGAGGGATCACGTGGACAGGTGTCTTAAACCTGATGCATTCAGGGACAGTCGTGTTTTTTAGGAGAAGCGGTGATCCAAGGAGCATACTATCGTGAAATTAAATGACTTATAATGTAAATGAATAAATAAATACGTCAAATTATAAATGCAAAAGGATCCTGTAATCTCTACGTTTCTTTTCATCACCAAATCTCTTCACATTGTTGCAGTTCTTCTGAAAAATATAAGCCAAGACACTCTATAGCTAATCCATCTCTGGTATAACAGACTGTAGCCTATATTAAACAAAATAATAAAGAATAATTGCATCTATACAGGTTTTAAAAGGGGGAGAAAAAGCCTTAATATGTCTCTGCGGTCGGAGATTTAACCCTTTAACCCGGTGTGCTTCTCTAACTCTTGTGATGTGTTAATAACGTCCTGTACATGCTGTCATGTGCACGTGTTGCTCTGGCCACCTGCCTGCAGCCATGTTTTACTGCAGCTCGACCTGTTTAAAGCTTGTTGGCGCCCTCGTGTGGCCGGAGCTCAGACCTGCATGTGTGATGAGATTGAGTCATAGACCGTTAATATTAATATAACAATATATATACACACACAGGCTATGGTTTGAGTCAGTGAATCTTTCCACCTTTTTTCTCTCTTCTTCACTTCACTATCTGTGTCACATTGTCATGCTCATGTCCTCCCTTTCTCTGTCTCCTACCTCTTTCTCTTTCTCTCAGCGAGGAAACCAACCACAGCGAATCAGCGAGTTCACCACCAAAGGTAAAACCAAAGTGAAACCGAGCGTATCCACATGCATGTTAAAACTTGATCCTGTTGATGAAGTTACAAAACAATGATAGAAGGATAAAAAGCTTCATTGCACAAAGCATCCAAAGAACCGAAATACAGATAAACGGGAAGAAAACAGCCTCAAATCAGAGAAGAGCAAGAAGAAAGGTGTCCGATGGTCTGATGTAGAGCTGCAAAGATCAATCGATTGGTTACTACTAAATTAACTGCCAAGTATTTTGATAATCGACTAATTGGTTTGAGTAATGGATGTCAGCTTGTTAAATATGAATATGTTCTAGTCTCTTCTCTCCTCTGGGACAGCAGAATGAATATCTTTGAGTTGTGGACGTCTTCTTGGGCTTTTTGGGAAACACTGATCCACATTCTCACCATTTTAGAGACCAATAACTAATCCATTAGTTTATTATATTAATGAACGTCCGTTACATTCCAGCCGTTGCTAAATGAGTTGCTACAAAGCTAATTAAGACTCTCAGCTCCACACAGCTCTCTCTGTAGCTCTCAGTATGACTGTGTCCACAAGATCGTGGCGTCCGACGACTTTCCCGCGCAGAAACTTGAACATAATGACCTCTTCTGAAGAGTCCATCATGTTTTTTTAATCCTCCGTGTCCTCCTTGGCTACTAGCAACGGCAGTGTTGCGTCATTGTGCGTGTACTAAAGTGTCTCTGTGTCCCTCGCTGCTTCTGCATGCATGCACGTGTGTGTTGTGTGGTTTGGATTGAACCCTCCTGGCGGTGCAGAGGCCCGGTCCTCCTCCCGGTCCTCCTCCCAGCCGGCCTCCGCCCCGACCGACGCGGTCTCAGCACGTCGGCCCCACAGAGGACGAGGACGAGGACGAGGCCTCGGTGCCTGACGCTCACACAGACTCCAGCATCACCATGACGACAGAGCAGGTCAGACTGAGTGTCCTCCCTCTACGTCCTGGGTACTCTTTGATTGATTGAACACGGAAGAGAAAACAGAAAGGGTCTTACAGAAAATAGGGATTTTACACAAAAACAAAGCAAAACACTTGATTTGGGTCACATATCAGGTCCGAAAAGGACAAAAAAGGGAAGAAAGGAAGAAGTATACACACTTATTTAATCCCACCCCTTCTCCATTAGTGTCACTTCATTTCAGTTTTTCTTTTAAACTCATCCATATATGTAATTGTACTCACCAAGTCTCTTACAAAAAACAATTTCCTTCTCATATGTTCATTTTAAAACACATATATTCCCTTCTGTGTGACTGTAACCACCTGCAGTCTTCACTGGACTTGATCTCTACCGACAGAGCCCAACTTCACATCGACTGCTTTCATTTCCCCAGATAGTGAACCCTCCTAACCTGAGTGCATGTGTGTGTGTATGTGTGTGTGTTGAACCTGTGTGTGTGTGTGTGTGTGAAGCAGTGTGAGCCCTGCTCCGGGGTGAACCTGCTGGATTGGGATGTGGAGGTATTACAGCCCGTCACATTCACAGCTCCCAAGGTGGGTGTGCTTTGTTAGGGTCAAAGGTCAGCAGAGCTGGAGGGCTGAAGACTGTGTTTTCATGCAGTTTTAAAAGCCTGTCAGATATATTCAATATTATTAAAAACTATATATATTCGTGTTAATGCAGGGATGGAAAATACTATGCTCAGTATGTTAGGCAGAAGGTTTTTGGGGTTTGATTACCCAAAAGCGCAGTTTAGTTTAAGTTTTTAAAGGCTCTTATTTGATTAAAATTGTCCCTGAAGTCTTGGAAAATAGAAGATAGGACACCTTTTACAAAAGGGCAGAAAAACAACAAATTAATAAATTAAATTAAATTAACAGGTGATAGGGTAAAAAGACGATGTCACATAAAAATACGTCACTGAGTTCATCCCTGAACTGTTAATTATTAACTCACTTTTACATCTCACACACTTTAGACTGCATGTAAACAGTTAATGTCATCTGTGTGTGTGTGTGTGTGTGTGTGTGTGTGTGTGTGTGTGTGTCAGTTTTTGTTTCTTTGAACTTTTCCTCTGCATGGTTTTGAATGCAGATGCTGGTTTTTCTTGATAATCATTAGTTAGCGTTTATGTTTTTATTGGATTTTGAATGTATTCGTTCTCTTTTCAGGTTCATATTACAAGCATCAAATAAATCAGCAAAACAAAATAAAGAAATATATAATGCGTAGCCGTTTTTGATAATTATTTAAATTGTGTTTCCCTTTAAAAACGTTGAACTCATGTGTGCTACATTCATGTTTGTGTGAGTAAGGTCTTTGATGAAGGCTTCTTGCACACTTTAATGTCACTGGTTGTCTGGTCTCTTACTGCCCCCGGAAGGCGCCATCATGGGACTCATGGGTAAGCACGGCTTTAATGGAGAAATGTGCTTTTCCATACTCTTATTTTCTAAAATGGTGGTGTAAAGCAGAGGAAGATGGACTGTACAGACAAAGAAATAACTCTCCGACTACAATTCTTTTGTCATCAAAAACCTCCTTCCTGTCCTTTACGAACCCCCCACCACTCCGGATCAAACCAAATACAAACCCTCCTCCCATCCTTCCACGCCACAACCCCCCACCCCCAAACACACACACCTTTTGTAGCAACAACAAACCGCCGCAGAGCAGGAACCCCAGCATGACGTTGACCGACACCCAGAGCAGGCCCCTGGGGGCTGGGGTCACCCTGAACACAGCACCCACAGCTCCACCCAGCCCCGCTGGGACGATGCAGAGACTGCTCAGCCCCAGGAGAGCTGGGGCAACGATGGAGTCTATGCCGCTCAGTCGTACACTGAGCCCAACTGGGATGATGATGGCGCCCGAGTGGGACAGGGTGGCTGGGGCGATGGTGGAGAGGTCCAGGTAGGGTCGGGTGCAAAGGGAGCCAACTTGAAAAAAAGCAAAAAGGCTGAAGATTAAAGCCTGAAGTTCAAGGATCCCTCAAATTCTAGTGAAAGTCACAAACTCTTCTTCTTTCTTATCTTTTTTTCTGTTTATTGGGTTAGAGTTTCTACATTACACATCTTGCCAAATACAGTAACCGTTATGTCCTTAATAATACACCACGGCCTTTTCTGCTTATTTATGGTACAGAGTGCAGAGACCAACGGCTCAGATGACAAACTCCCTCCTGGATTCCTCTACAAGGTGAAACAACTTAATTCTCATCCTCCTTTTGATTAAAAAGTACTGGTTTTTGAATGATGGGCATGCACTTTTTATGAGGTTCAATTCCACTATGTCTGTATTAAATAGAAACCTGCTTTGTGGTTGTATCTTAACTTCAGGTAAAAGCGGTACATGAGTATGCTGCCACTGACGCTGATGAGCTGGAGCTGAAGATCGGGGATGTTGTGCTGGTTTTGGCTTTTGACAACCCAGATGAACAGGTCACTGCACTGTTATCAGTGAAATAAACAGGTTTTATGTACATTTAATCAAGCTGCAAAGATTAATTGATTGCTAATCGTCAACTATTGAATTAAATCGGCAACTATTTTGATAATCGAGTAATTAAAAAATAAATTCTCTGATTGCAGCTTTTTAAATGAGGATTTTTTATAGTTTCATCTTCTATCTTTGAGTTGTGGACAAAATAAGACATTGAGGACTTCATTTTGGGCTTTAGAAAACAGTGATTTGCATTTTCACAGTTTTCTGACATAGACCAAACAACTTATCAAGAAAAATTACAACACCTTCTTAACCCTCGTGTTGTCTTCACCTTCGGGACCCTTTGGTGTCCCTCGGGTCAAACTGACCCGTGACTTATTTGGGTTTTTTATCTTTTATCTCAATTTACAACAGCTGAGATAACATATATGTTCAGGGAATGCAATCAGTCTCTACTAGAACACTATTAAAGATGGAAGTGGGGTTCGTTTTTTGTCATCAGGTTATAATTCATGTTAAAAATCCACTATGTGGTCATTAATATCTTGGAAAAAAAAGTCATATCCCGAAAAATTGTCTGAATTGAGTCAGGAATACATGTTTATCACAGGAAATAAGGCAAGGTCGTTGATTTTCAGGTAGAAAATGTAACTTTTACCATTTTTCTTCATATAAAAATTTGAAATGGGTCAATTTGACTTGTTAGTTTGAAGTTTCTGCACTGAAACCTAGTTTGTATTCTGTGTTTCTGCAGGACGACGGCTGGCTCTTGGGTGTGCAGGAGTCTCACTGGCTGCAGAACAAAGATATTTCAGTCAAAGGTGTTTTCCCTGAGAACTTCACTCAGAAAGTTTGAGGTTCATGCCACAAAGATTCTTCTTCCCCTTCTGTGCCCAAAACCTCCGACATACATAGATATAACTGGTCACCAAATGTGTATTTACACACCAAATAATTAGAAATGTTCGCTGAAATGCGAGTACTTCTCCAAGGCTATGATACATAATGTTTGTGCCGTGATCTCATCATCACCAAAACTAACTGAACGTTATAGTACCACATAGTACCGTTATAGTACCATATAGTATAGTTATAGTACCACAATCACAGAAAAGGTTTTAGTCAAATTGTACATCCAAAATATTAAATTTTTATGTTGTTTTGATTTCTTAACTATTTATACGCTGAACTCAAAAACACAAAACAATGTGTTGGATATATTCAAAAAGGGCAAAAAAAGTCATGTATGTATTGTATGAATGACAGAATGATTTATGTTGTGTACTGTCAACAGTTGGAGAACGTTTCACGGTTCCTTGCATGACGCATTTGATTGTATTGTCATCTACCTTTGTAACACAACAAACACTGTGACACCAGCTCTACGTAGGACATGTGGCTAAGATGGTCTGAATAATACAGGTGTCCTAGAATGGAGCCCTGGGGAACACCACAGATGAAAACAGGCTTTGCCTTGCATTATTACAGTTGCTTGGGCTTGTAGGATTTAAAAGGGAACAGTAGTTTTTCATTTATCTTACCGGCCATTTTAAGGATATGACTTGATGTGTGGCTTACATTTTCTAATGCTCATTTGCTTTTATTTAGATTTTGAATTATTTCTTCATTGATGGGTGAAATACAAAACCTTATCAAACTCAACTGCTCATATTTTCCTTTATCTTCTTTAATTACCACTATTTATTACTATTTAACTCTTTTTGAACATTTCCCACATGAATTTGACTCGATCTTGTTGCTCCTTTGGACAGGACTATCTAACACTGGATCACTATGTATGTACAAGCACATTTTCTTCCATGTTTTTCCCCAGTAGAAATCCAGTTTAGGCTGCATACTGTGAGCCCATGGAGTCCAAAACTGCACTGCCAGCAGCTAAATGAGAGACTGAGGCTATAACATTTATACATTTCTAACCAAATATCCTGCAGAAACCAAAGTTAAACCCATGAAAACTGTATTTTTACATTGTGTGGAATTAAGGAATCAAGTGGTAACTAATGCACCATCTGTTAAGTCAGTGTCATTAAAGATGAATGAAACAACATGTGCTGTGTCACTGTGTGTGTGTATTACCTTTCACTTAATCCTGAATCTGCTGAGTAAGTACTCTCAAAAACTACTCATTCCTCAAATTCTTTCAAACCCTGCTGTTGTTCCTTTTTACAACACCAGATGGTGTTGTGGTAAGGACTTCAAATGTCTGACAAATTAAAAGCTTAGCAGATTTCGGTTTAAATACAAATTCACTCCATACAACTCATGGCAGACACTTTCACGCAAGGCTGTCTTTCAGAGTACACCAATAACGTGTGTCCTACTTCTGTATATCTACATTACTGCTGACATTCTGAGCTTCACACCAGCAACAGCAGTGTGACCTTCGATGTTTCTATAACAACAGGACACCCAGTCATGTGGAAAACACAACAGACCTCACACAGAGGGGGAGGACAGGGGAGGCAGGGTGAGGCTTCCTTACTCCAGCAATAGATCAAATAGCAGAGAGGGAACTGGCCTCGAGCTCTAAACACAAAGAATCAGAGAGATTACATTCAATCATACCACAGATCCAATTGTGTTTCTATTCTAGTGAACTATAGCGCGATCACCAGTTACCTACAAATATCTGAAAGGACCGTACGAATGTTATTATATGTCTGAGACCTTTAAATTACGACTAACCATGTTGCATTTTGTTCTACCGCCCAAGACATCCATTGTCTTCCATTCATTTTTGTACAAAAGCTCCATGGAACCATTCCTAGTGTACTCCACATATACTAAAGCATTGCTCTGTTTGCTTTGTTCCTGTGACTTAAATGAGCTCTATGTGATTACATATGTGGGTGTCAGGTTGTACATTATCTTGGTTCTGGCCGAAGAGTTATTGATGTGTGGCCAAGCATGTTTGCATAATGATTTCCACAGCTGAATTATTGACTTAACCCACTTCCCCCATTTAAGGACAACAAAGCCTGTTACCATAGAGTTTGAGGAACTATAAGTACCGGAGAAGTCCTGACATCCACAGACAGCAGATTTTGCCTGCAGATCCTCAACGTCAGCAGCAGAAATTTATAATCATGGTAAGCTTCTGGCACATGCTTTTTACTTTCTTACATGAGAAATATGTCACAAAGTATGTATGTGTAATTTCAAAGATGTGTTAGTGTTGCAGATTTAATCCCAAATGCCAATTCAAGACCTTCCTAACTTGACTTCTATTTGTTGTGCTATTCCAGCGTGAATGTCTCTCTGTCCATGTCGGCCAGGCCGGTGTCCAAATGGGCAATGCATGCTGGGAGCTCTACTGCCTGGAGCATGGCATCCAGCCCGACGGTCAGATGCCCAGCGACAAGACCATCGGAGGAGGAGACGACTCCTTCAACACCTTCTTCAGTGAGACCGGAGCCGGCAAACATGTTCCCAGAGCCGTCTTCGTGGACTTGGAGCCAACAGTCATCGGTAAGATATAAGATTGTTTTGTTTTTCTGCTCCAGTGACATTTAGGTTAATAAAGTGAATTTGTGAATGTTTGATTTTATTGTCATTTTACAATTACAGATGAGGTCCGTACAGGAACCTACCGCCAGCTCTTCCATCCTGAGCAGCTGATCACCGGAAAGGAAGACGCAGCCAACAACTACGCCCGCGGTCACTACACCATCGGCAAGGAGGTCATCGACCTGGTTCTTGACAGGATTCGCAAACTGGTGAGTTTGCATGCCAAAGTTTCATATTTTAGATCAGAATTAAGCAAAGTATTGAAATAATTGTTTTCCCCCTGCAGGCTGACCAGTGCACAGGACTCCAGGGGTTCCTCATCTTCCACTCCTTTGGAGGAGGAACCGGCTCTGGCTTCACCTCTCTGCTGATGGAGCGTCTCTCTGTTGACTACGGCAAGAAGTCCAAGCTGGAGTTTGCGGTGTACCCAGCCCCCCAGGTGTCCACCGCTGTGGTGGAGCCGTACAACTCCATCCTGACCACCCACACCACCCTGGAGCACTCCGACTGCGCCTTCATGGTGGACAATGAGGCCATCTACGACATCTGCCGCAGGAACCTGGACATCGAACGCCCCACCTACACCAACCTCAACAGGCTAATTGGACAGATTGTCTCCTCCATCACCGCCTCCCTGCGCTTCGACGGTGCCTTGAACGTGGACCTGACGGAGTTCCAAACCAACTTGGTGCCCTACCCTCGCATCCATTTCCCTCTGGCGACCTACGCCCCGGTTATCTCCGCAGAGAAGGCCTACCATGAGCAGCTCACTGTGGCGGAGATCACCAACGCCTGCTTCGAGCCAGCCAATCAGATGGTGAAATGCGACCCTCGCCACGGCAAATACATGGCCTGCTGTCTCCTGTACCGCGGTGATGTAGTTCCCAAAGACGTCAACTCTGCCATCGCCACCATCAAAACCAAGCGCACCATCCAGTTTGTGGACTGGTGTCCCACAGGCTTCAAGGTGGGCATCAACTACCAGCCTCCCACTGTGGTTCCTGGAGGAGACCTGGCCAAGGTGCAGAGGGCCGTGTGCATGCTGAGCAACACCACCGCCATCGCCGAGGCCTGGGCTCGCCTCGACCACAAGTTCGACCTGATGTACGCCAAGAGGGCCTTCGTCCACTGGTACGTCGGAGAGGGGATGGAGGAGGGGGAGTTCTCGGAGGCCAGAGAGGACATGGCTGCCCTGGAGAAGGACTACGAAGAAGTGGGCACTGACAGCGTCGGGGACGAAGGCGAGGAAGAGTACTAAGAGTTTAACACAAGGAGATAAATGTATTCACATAACTGTATCTCAAAACTAACAATATTCTGTGTTTACACTTCAAAACAAGAACACTATGTAGAATAAAGACAAACTGCAAAGCATTCACATGTTTTCTTTGTGTTAAAAACTATTAAAGATAAAAGCTACAATTTACAAAAAGGTCATGCACTCATTATCTTCTCCCCCAAGCTCTAGGAGTACTGCCTCGTCTGTTAAGATCAGCTGCCATCCAAGATCAAACAAGACCTGAGAAAAGAGTAACTAGGGAATCTAATTGGGAACATGTTCTTCTGGTAATCCTGACTTGGTAGATGCGAGCAGCTTGTTGTCACGTCTCTAGGGTTACCTTCAGACGCAGAGGTGAAACATAACGGCCACTGTTTTGAACACAATAGTTTTTGTCACCAATTAGCATTTCCTCAAGACTTTCTCTCTTGTTAGGAAGGAAATAGCATAAAGGCCATATTTAGGCTCTAAATGTTTCTATTAAAATAATGGCTACAACATTATTTTAGTGTTGGCTGCTTTTTAAAAGCACCATGATCAACCAGTAGGTATTTAAGAGTTGGGGAAAGTCCATCAATAATAATACTAGTCTACATCTCTTGGTGGAAATTCCTCAGGGAAAAACCCTAAAATCCTTTAGAAATCTGTAGCTTGCATGCATCCGGCTCCTTTTCTCTGTGGCATAATATGGACATATTTTTCACACACATCACTGCTCTGTAACCTGCTGTAAAACAAACACACTCAATTATCAGCTCCCTTTGAGAGAAGGGTGCTCTAATGCTTTCCCCCAGGCAGTCAACCTTTGCATTGCAAATTAATCTCAACCAAAGTGGTGATGCAACAGTCATCTGAAACAAAAGCCCATTCAGGTCACTGTTTTCTTCCCTCTACAAGTTAAGAGCACCAAATGAGCCATGCTAGCAGGAGTTTCCATTTGAACAGCTCTATTAGAAGAGTGTTTTAGTTCGTGTTTACAACCTATTTTGTCTGGTAACCTAGAGGTCATGAGTTTGATCAAACAGCAGGAAAAGACACAGCCTGCTGAAGTCTTAAACCACTAGCTGTTCAGCAAAGCAACAGCTAACATGCCTTAAATCCTAAATGTGAAATTTGAGGCAAAGGCGGATGGTTACGGGTCATATTTCACAGCCACTCCCGTCGTTGTTGGTGGTTACTCATTTGTGTGAGAACAGCTGTTGTTCCTTCGATCTGAGCAGGGGAGCATAGCAGCTGATTTTATTGTTTGTGCTCTTCCTCCTCATCTTTCGTCAAAGGAGATGGTGTTTGCTTCTCCTCCAGTTACCACAACATGCCAGGCTGTTGCCTAGCGATGCTGTGCTATAAAGTGGCTTTGCTGCACTTGTAACTGACACAACATCCCCAGCCACTCATTTCAGGTGAACGAGGAACTGCTTCAAGCAACAAAAACATGGTGAGGACCTCTTTCTTTAATGTTTAAGTTCCACACATGAGCTACTTTACATAAGTTATGTGAAATAACATCTCAGAAAGACAGTTCTATTGTATGTTACAAAATGGTCTGTGTTAGGCCATGAATAGCTGAAAAGGGCAGTTTGCAACAGAAGTTAGAACACAACACCACTACTCTGGTGGAAAAAGAAAGACAGACGTTACATATTCTAGGTGCAAAGTAATCAATTAGTCATTTTGTAGTCCTATAGTTATATCCCTTCATATAGCATAACTGGCTTTTGGGGGATTTTTTAAGCTTCTTCAGCTTACTTGTTCTTGCAAGGGATAGGATTGAGTTTCAGCTTCTTTCTTGCAAAATGCACCTTAGCATTAGTTTGTTGGTTGGAGCTGATTTCTCCTAATACCAATATATTTTTCCAAAACTTAAAATAGGTTTCAAATTATCTAGTAGCTGATTTATGGTTTCTTTAGGGCGCAATGTAACTGTGTTTTAAATAACTATATGCAAGGAGTTTTTGACATCTGAACCACTTGTTCCTGCAGCGTGAATGTATCTCCATCCATGTTGGCCAAGCTGGAGCCCAGATAGGCAATGCATGCTGGGAGCTCTACTGCCTGGAGCACGGGATCCAGCCCGATGGTCAGATGCCCAGCGACAAGACCATCGGAGGAGGAGACGACTCCTTCAACACCTTCTTCAGTGAGACCGGAGCCGGCAAACATGTTCCCAGAGCCGTCTTCGTGGACTTGGAGCCAACAGTCATCGGTAAGATATTAAGATTGTTTTGTTTTTCTGCTCCAGTGACATTTAGGTTAATAAAGTGAATTTGTAAATGTTTGATTTTATTGTCATTTTACAATTACAGATGAGGTCCGTACAGGAACCTACCGCCAGCTCTTCCATCCCGAGCAGCTGATCACCGGAAAGGAAGACGCAGCCAACAACTACGCCCGCGGTCACTACACCATCGGCAAGGAGATCATCGACCTGGTTCTTGACAGGATTCGCAAACTGGTGCGTTTGTCTACAAAATCTTCATATTTCAATTCAGGTGCCATCAGACACTGAGTAAAGATTAATTGTTCTGTTTCAGGCTGACCAGTGCACAGGACTCCAGGGGTTCCTCATCTTCCACTCCTTTGGAGGAGGAACCGGCTCTGGCTTCACCTCTCTGCTGATGGAGCGTCTCTCTGTTGACTACGGCAAGAAGTCCAAGCTGGAGTTTGCCATCTATCCAGCTCCTCAAGTGTCCACCGCTGTGGTGGAGCCGTACAACTCCATCCTGACCACCCACACCACCCTGGAGCACTCCGACTGCGCCTTCATGGTGGACAATGAGGCCATCTACGACATCTGCCGCAGGAACCTGGACATCGAACGCCCCACCTACACCAACCTCAACAGGCTAATTGGCCAGATTGTCTCCTCCATCACCGCCTCCCTGCGCTTTGACGGCGCCTTGAACGTGGACCTGACGGAGTTCCAGACCAACTTGGTGCCCTACCCTCGCATCCATTTCCCTCTGGCGACCTACGCCCCGGTTATCTCCGCAGAGAAGGCCTATCATGAGCAGCTATCAGTGGCTGAGATCACCAACGCCTGCTTCGAGCCAGCCAATCAGATGGTGAAATGCGACCCTCGCCACGGCAAATACATGGCCTGCTGTCTCCTGTACCGCGGTGATGTAGTTCCCAAAGACGTCAACTCTGCCATCGCCACCATCAAAACCAAGCGCACCATCCAGTTTGTGGACTGGTGTCCCACAGGCTTCAAGGTGGGCATCAACTACCAGCCTCCCACTGTGGTTCCTGGAGGAGACCTGGCCAAGGTGCAGAGGGCCGTGTGCATGCTGAGCAACACCACCGCCATCGCCGAGGCCTGGGCTCGCCTCGACCACAAGTTTGACCTGATGTACGCCAAGAGGGCCTTCGTCCACTGGTACGTCGGAGAGGGGATGGAGGAGGGGGAGTTCTCGGAGGCCAGAGAGGACATGGCTGCCCTGGAGAAGGATTACGAAGAGGTGGGCACTGACAGCGTCGGGGACGAAGGAGAGGAAGAGGGCGAGGAATATTAAGTTTGAAATAAACAAACCAACACTGATTGGGTTCATTTTAAGTGTCATAATACTCCGAACAAATTCTTTCATTATTTAATGGCATCCTGCTAGTAAAAATGTCATTGTGTGAAAATCAACTGGTCTGATTTGCAGTAATTTCAAATTAATGTCTATAGGTGCTAAAATTCCTCCTTATCTTTGCCTCATTTCAATGCATTGCTGCATAACAGAGCTGTCATACCATTGCATTACCACTTTAAGGCTGCACTGTATAACTAAGTAGTGCCTGATCAGTTAAACCCAAATTCCTCACCCCCAAGGCAAGGAATATATTCCATATTTGACAGATATTTATTAGCGTATGTGAAGCCCTGAATGATTTGCAGAATTCATGACGCTATCTGGAGATTAAGAGAAATCAACTGTCAAGATATCTTTCCTGTTTCTTTGTCTTGAAACAATAAACAGACATGTTTCCATTGGTGTACTTTGTTTTTAGTGATACAATCAGTGCACAGCTCATGCTGCATGAACTCTGTTCACCTCCTTGGTAAGCATTGACGAACATTTAAGCCTAATTCCTTCACACAGCATGTGCAATGCTTTACAGAACACAAATACCTCAGGATTAAAGCAGGATTCTTAGGTGCTAGGAATAGGTTTCAATCTTCATTACTATTGAATAAATTAGAGGGAATAATCATTGTTTTAGCTTTTCATTGTCCTTGCTGACAAAACTATTGAAAAGGTGTTAATTTATGCTTTTTCATTGATAGGTTGTGACACAAACATGCCAGATATATGTCTGTGTTGGGGTTAACTTCACTAAATCATGACGTAGAATTGAAAATGAAAGAATGGTGATTAGGAGTGAGAGACTTCATATTGTGGAACATGGCCATAAGTTCCCACTCGGCCTATAGACTTAACATTGTGGTGATATCACAGGATTTAAACCGCTTTTCTTGGCTTGAGGGAAGGTTTTCAAATAAAAAAGTGAATGGATTGAAAATTCAGATGATAAAGAGTCATAACCAACCTTGTTTCCAGATCGAGGTGTCCTGGTAGAACGTTTACAGGTGTCAGTCAGACAGTGGTACCCTATGGGGAAAATCCTTTCTGGGCTGCAGGCATAGGCACCGATGTATTATGTTGATTATTATTGTTGTGGAGCCACTATATTTCATTCTCCCTCCCAAGTTATGAGATCACAAAGACTGAATTCTAGTGCCTATCAGAATAAAATTACTATAAAAAAACTTGTAGTAACAGTTTTTGCTGGGTAATACTGTGGAAATCTACAATTTCAGTCGACCTGATGTTTCTGTGGTGTTAAATGTAAAGGCTGTGCTGTGCACACCGTAGGATGGACACCCACACAGGTGTATCGAGTTAATCTGGATTTGACCTCTGACTAGGACTGTGTTCATCGACTTAAAAAAGGATACAATTGAGACAAGTTATTCTAAGTCTAGGTTGTTGTGTGTACGCTTAATACTTCGTAGCAATACAAACAATTGTTGAAATATTATTTGTATTCATCAAGTTACTTGACAAAAAAATAAACACAAAGGTCAAACTTTCTGTTAATTGAATGTAATCATAAATATTAAAGGCTCACATGTGACAATAATGACTATATAAGAGGTACAAATTGGGACTTCAATAACTTCCGGCCTCCTATAAAACAAACGATTCACGTTGTTTTCAGATGACGCAGCTAGACTGCAAGAATCTGAATATTACGAGCTGCACCTGAATGCAGCAGCGGCCCCCAACGTTCGCTCCCGCCGAAGGGAAATTCAAACCGTTGCTATGGCTCCGCCTCCATGGAAACGTATAAAAGCCCCAGCTCCAGATGCCGCTCCCCATTACCGCCTTCAGCCACCGATTCTTCAACGTCGGAAAGAAGGAGCATAAAACAGCCAGAAAATGGTGAGTATCGAGGCGTAAAAATAAATATAAAACTCGTTCTTAGTTTAAAAAGAAAATAAAAAAATGGTGAAAGACGTATTTTCCTTGTGTTATGGGTAGGTAACGGTTTTTGAATAAAATACAGCTTTTAAGGCTAAATGTGTAACATTTATAATTTTATTAGTGATTGTTATTATGTCGAAAGAGATCCGTGAATCCGATTGTTCTCGGTTATAAAACCGTATGTGGCCGCCTAGCTTAATGTTGCCGGTATGTGACGTGGCCGGACTGCTGTTACCGGCTTAGTTTCTATGAAAATGGGCCAGTTTGACGCGGTTAAACTGCTAAATGTGTCCGTTATAAACCGTTAATTTCATTATTCTACATACATGACTTAAAAGGTAGCAGGAAACGATGTTCCCGTGTGATTGATCGTCGACGGGGGGAGGTTTTTAAGCCGCCATCAGATAACGCCCTGTCCGTGAATGCTACACAAAGGTCTTCTTTGCAGCATTATGGGCGCAGCCAGCACCCCCCCCCCCCTCCTCTCCCAAAGATGGCGGAAGCATTTCCCGCCCTTCTCTGCCTATGATTTGCTTCCCCTGACTTTCCGGTCCTTACCAAACCAATCCCACTCGTGCTAACCACCGTTATGTAAGGGTAGTTTTTGTCTCGAGCTGAGTCTGATGTAAAGTGGAGTAGAAACCCAACAAGAGCCGGCAACGAGTAGTAGCCAATCAGAGGTCGAGTAGGCGGGAAGAAAATGGCGTGGGGGCAGGGAGGAGAGGAGCGCCTCTTCCTGTCTGTAGGGTGGATTTCCCCTCTCCTCCCTGTTGGGTGGTGTTAGTGCTGCTGCTCCGTCTCAATATGGGCGGGGCAGAGCGGGATTAACCCGCCACAGAGCTGCAGGAACCGGCTGTGACTCAGCAACATGGTCCATCAACCCTGCACAAGGCTGCTGGGGCCTGCGATCAAACCCGTACCCGCTTTTAAAGTAGATTGGACTGATTTTAGGACCATATTGGATTCAGTTTTGGTTTTGCAGCTGTCAGCCATTTTGTTTTTGTCTTCCTCACTGGCTCAAATAAACTAAATACCGTTTCTATGGATCCCTGCAACTGTTGAATTAGTGTGTAAATTAACATATCTATAAAATGTCAAATGATAAAGATGCATTTTTTTGTAATCTGTATTTGAGGTGTGATCTGGTCACTGGAGGATCTAGAGGAGGAGCTGCTTAATACAGAGAAGAAACATTCAGTGACTCGCAATATGAGTTAACCCTCATGTTGTCCTCGGGTCAAATTGACCTGTTTTTTCCTATATCAATGCTCTTAATTACCCAAAATGACTTGATTCCACAACGCTCTTTGAGGTGGTTTTGATAGGTAATTTTGGGGTGTCTTCAATTTTATAGCATAATGTATCAAATTGAAGTGTTTTTGAAATAGTATTGAGTAAAAGTTGACCTATTCCTGTCAGTGATTATCCATCAACATCCATTCTAGTCTTAATAATTCCTAATTTCTGCTTTTCTAAGTCAAATATTAGGTATAATTTCCTATAAATGAAGTTTATTGACCATAAATTCCAAAAATAACTGTAAAACTAAAGTTAATAAGTTGGTGTTAAATGTCCAAAGTGAGAGAAAGGGACAAAAAAAAGGTAAATAGTCAATCTTTTTAAATTTGATGGGAGATGACAAGGGTTAGGTGTTCCTCATGACAGAAGCACAATATTACTTTGACTATTTTCCTCACTTATGAGAAAGTAATAACTGATATTTTTCTCTTTTCTGCAGCGTGAGTGTATTTCTATGCATGTCGGCCAGGCCGGAGCCCAGATGGGCAATGCATGCTGGGAGCTCTACTGCCTGGAGCACGGCATCCAGCCCGACGGTCAGATGCCCAGCGACAAGACCATCGGAGGAGGAGACGACTCCTTCAACACCTTCTTCAGTGAGACCGGAGCCGGCAAACATGTTCCCAGAGCCGTCTTCGTGGACTTGGAGCCAACAGTCATCGGTAAGATATTAATAAATACAAACTTCTGCCACATAATACAGATTATTTAAACTATGGTGCTGTAGCTGGCTTAAGCAGCAAAACTAAAAATACAGTGAATATAATTGGTCCTTTAGTTTTAACTACTGTGGTGTCTGCATAGTTTAACGTGTGAAATGCAGCATCCCTGTACACTAGTGTTGTCGTTGCTCCTCAGATGAGGTCCGTACAGGAACCTACCGCCAGCTCTTCCATCCTGAGCAGCTGATCACCGGAAAGGAAGACGCAGCCAACAACTACGCCCGCGGTCACTACACCGTCGGCAAGGAGATCATCGACCTGGTTCTTGACAGGACTCGCAAACTGGTGAGTTTTTAGTCTCAATATGTTGGAAATGTATCTTTCAGTAATATGCTGCTCTGCGATATGTTAACGCTTGTTCTGTTGCAGGCTGACCAGTGCACAGGACTCCAGGGGTTCCTCATCTTCCACTCCTTTGGAGGAGGAACCGGCTCTGGCTTCACCTCTCTGCTGATGGAGCGTCTCTCTGTTGACTACGGCAAGAAATCCAAGCTGGAGTTTGCGGTGTACCCAGCCCCCCAGGTGTCCACCGCTGTGGTGGAGCCGTACAACTCCATCCTGACCACCCACACCACCCTGGAGCACTCCGACTGCGCCTTCATGGTGGACAATGAGGCCATCTACGACATCTGCCGCAGGAACCTGGACATCGAACGCCCCACCTACACCAACCTCAACAGGCTAATTGGACAGATTGTCTCCTCCATCACCGCCTCCCTCCGCTTCGACGGTGCCTTGAACGTGGACCTGACGGAGTTCCAGACCAACTTGGTGCCCTACCCTCGCATCCATTTCCCTCTGGCGACCTACGCCCCGGTTATCTCCGCAGAGAAGGCCTACCATGAGCAGCTATCAGTGGCTGACATCACCAACGCCTGCTTCGAGCCAGCCAATCAGATGGTGAAATGCGACCCTCGCCACGGCAAATACATGGCCTGCTGTCTCCTGTACCGCGGTGATGTAGTTCCCAAAGACGTCAACTCTGCCATCGCCACCATCAAAACCAAGCGCACCATCCAGTTTGTGGACTGGTGTCCCACAGGCTTCAAGGTGGGCATCAACTACCAGCCTCCCACTGTGGTTCCTGGAGGAGACCTGGCCAAGGTGCAGAGGGCCGTGTGCATGCTGAGCAACACCACCGCCATCGCCGAGGCCTGGGCTCGCCTCGACCACAAGTTCGACCTGATGTACGCCAAGAGGGCCTTCGTCCACTGGTACGTCGGAGAGGGGATGGAGGAGGGGGAGTTCTCGGAGGCCAGAGAGGACATGGCTGCCCTGGAGAAGGACTACGAAGAAGTGGGCACTGACAGCGTCGGGGAGGAGGATGAAGGAGAGGAGTACTAGGTCACTGAAACATCTGCAGCTCACTGCGGCTCCATAACAGTCAACCGGTCCCAGAAAGAGAGGCCAAACACTGAAAGGTGTTTTATTGTGACGCAATATTGGACTCATTCCTAAATTTCTGCACATTCCAGTGAGCTACAAGTGTCCTGCCTCATTTTAAATGCTAAATAAAATCATCACATCAGTCATTTGTCCGGTCTCCTTTTTAAGATGAGCAGTCTTAACTGTTCCCAGAGGTGAAGGTTGAGCTGTAAAGTCTCAAGCAATATTAAAATTTTAGTTATTTTAGCAAATAAAACTGGCTGATTAATATACTTGCAGCCTATCGGCAACTAGCAGGTGTGTAATTCCTACATGGGTTGATGCGCTGTAGTTGTCACCCCCATTGCATAAACCCTACCAGACAGTCATTACGTCCAACGAGCTCTTTGCTAGTTGCATGAAAGCAACACTTCCTGTTTCCTGTTCTACAGTATGTGTCAAATCTGCAGCTTCTCATTTGAACTTCACACAGCTGCTGCTCGTCCTGGCTCGGGGCCTTCAGGCCACACGCCTTTTTCCAACATCTTAAAATGTGTAACTTCAGATTTAGCTGGTTAACTAATGCATGTCACTGGCTGGGTTTCTTTTAAACGTTCACATAGGTGGATTGTTTTAATACAACCTGTTAAAACTAGTTTTCCTGTAGTTCAACTAACCCCCAATGACATTTTAGCACAATCATAACTAGTCTTTAAGCCCTTAAACAGATGAACCCTCTAACATGGTGCAGGCTAATTGTTAAATTCAAAATGGACTCCGGTCCTTTGTGTCTGCCGCCTGTGGGTTTAATATTGCAGCGTGAGCAGTAGGTGAAACAGCTGATGCCTGATCTATCAGCTCCGTTATGTATCTAGGGACTGGGTTAATTAAAGTCTTCATATCTGCTGTGAGAAGCGGAGTGATGGTGAGTTTGTGTGTCATTCTGGACCAGGCTAAATCCTGGAGGAGCTGCAGCAGACCAGATAATGTAATGTTTCTGGGGTAAGCCCACTGCGATACGTGTATGAATAAAAGCTGATTATTATATTAAAGGTCAAGATTATTCACACATACTGAAAAAAGATTATATTTCAGTGTTATTTCCCCTTCCTAGACTCATTTCTTCACCCTAAAACTGATAATTTTGTTCCAAAATGACGGGAAATGCTCAAAACAAGACCCACATTCAACTAATATCACATTACATCACCACGAAATTGAGCTCAACTTATAAA